>CM041738.1:1162500-1675000 GCA_023373845.1 Nibea coibor
CTGGTATGATGGTCTTCACTGAAACAGTCCTTCCTCCACTGACAGACAGACAACAATCATCTGCTTTGATTGAATCATTTACCTCTATTTAGTCCTGGAGTCACTTGAATAATAAATGATATAATTCAATTCAAGAATGTGGAAGCACTGAACACCATGTCTGATGAAGTGAGACTGTGTTACTGTTTGAAAGGCAGTCCTCAGTCTATAACAGGCTTAATCTCAGGTAACCGGCCAAAATTGATGAAGATGAAATGATGGAGAAGATGTGGAGGGAGATTTCCTGCTCGCTGTTAGTCAGAGCTGTAAATAAATATAGCTGCTGACTGCCCACTCTCTCCTCCATACGTCCCAGCAGGCTGACGTTTAAGACATTTCTCCTCTCTGATCGTTGCCTCTGTAAGTGCTTTCACTTGTTGGACTGAACAGGAAGCCCCAGTGAAACGGCTTGTCCATAGTTAATCCAATTAGTCAGTCAAAATGCTTTATTTAGCTATCTTCAAAATCCTCTAACACTGTGTTAAGGAAATGCAAATGATTTTTGTGATTCAGGCTAGTGGTGTTAGTTTCCTCAGGGCAGAGAAAGAGAGCTGAGAGCTGAGGGATGGAGTTTGAGCAGAATACAGCAGGAGAGCATCACGCTTCAGCTTTCCTGCCGTGTTCTACAGTCAAATAGCTCGATGGACTTGTTGGGTGATTCTTTATTCCAATTAACACCTCTGTGGTTGGTGCTTCTGTGTGCTGTGTGAATAAGTGTGGGCCTGTTCCAACATAAAATATGAAGGATAATGCTCCGAGGTTTCAGTTTCTTCATTCAGATTCACACACATACTCTGGTGACAGTAATCAAATTCAGATAACAATGTATGTTCAGTGGTAAAGTTAGCTCTATAATTGTGTTTGGGTCAAATTATTGATGTCCTGGTAAACATTCTGTCTGAGGATGAACAGCTCCAACATGGAACTGAAACTGAAAACAGAAAGTCAGCAGAGATTTTACTCACAGATGCTGCTTCTCTCTGGAGAAAGGGTGAGAGAGGGATTTGACGCTTTGTGGCCTGTTGGCATCTACTTTTGGGTGGAGAGGAGCTGTGACTTTGTGAATGAACAGTCGGATCTTCTCCACCAGATTGCTGCCTTGTTTCACATCGTAAACCTGCAGAGGAAGCAAAATAACTTCAAAGACTATCAAACAGATGGTGTCACTGAGATCACAATGTCTTCTCAAGACTATCCAAAAGTTCAAATGTCCTTTGAGCTGATATTATAACTACTGCAGTAAGGAGCTGCTCCACTGTATTCTTAAATATATTATATTCTGTGTTTGATGAAAAGGTTTTGAAATGCAGACTGAAGGTCTGCAGTGTTTATGTATATGGTGAATAGAAAAGGTCACCTTCACTAACCTGAGGAGCACTTGAGTTAAAAGAACTAGAAACAATCTCAAATCTACCCTAAACAAACCAGTTCATGAATTCTACAATAACATAGATTGCAACGAGGTCTGTGCTGCAGTGTCCCCTGTGAATACAGAAGAAATGACTGGATTGCTTTACATTCCCATCGGATTTCTATCAAGATCACACTCAAAGCATCTAAGAGCTGTCACCACCAAGTGCCCTCATTAGTCTGTTATAATGCTCCATGAATGCAAAGGACAGAGGAACAGGAGATATCTTGGCACTTTCAGCACTGCAGCTCTGAGAGCAGATAGCCTCAGGGCAAGAAAAAGAGACGTCAATATGCATTGGCAAATGGACAATTCACTGAGGGGTGGAGCACCTTCTTTGTCGGCATTTTAAGCTTCATGAACTCAGCCTCTCGACACAGAACGTTCCAGGGAGCGTGAATCTTCAGGAAGCCGATTCCAGGTATCTTACTCTGAAACACAAATGAGGTTTGGATATCTAAATGCTCTTATGTATGCATCCACCTTTGAAACCTGGGACTGCCAAAGGACTTTCCAAATTGTACACCTATAAAAAAGAAATGTGCTGTCTGCTGTCTTTACTGCTGCATATGTCTCTGCAGCCTCTGCTGTTATGTAAAACCACTCATATTGCTGCCAGACTCACTTCACACCCTTGAGCTCAGCACACTGACCCGTCTGGATAGAGAAATACATAGCAACCAAATCAAGCTGGCTGACTTACTTTATATATCACACATATTTAGCCTGTATTTCAAAATAAAATGTTTAAATGATACAGTTAAACTATCTGCTCTGCTCTCAGTGTCTGTTGGGGGAACAGTTGCTGTGTGTCTTTGAGTGTGTTTGTGTTAGTAGTTGAGCCTCGTGTTTAACCTTTACTGGACATTCACAACTTTTTCTATTGATATTATACAGAAAGAAAATTGAATGGGGACAGAATAGATTGTTTTATGTTGTTGTGGGTTCTTGTTGACTGATGATTAATAACTATTATTAGTAGTTCTCTTATTAATTGCCTGGATATCTTGTGTGTCATTGTAGATCTACCCTTGAGGCTGGCTCATGTTGACTGATGCTGACGTCCAAAGCAAACAAATCAAACATGAGCACAAGTACATGTAACAAATGTAAACATAGTTTCCGGCTTTTTTGTTTTTTTGGTAGGTGACCATGGCATTCTGTGATAAAACACACTGGGCTGTACTGATAGTACACTTCCATTATTTCCATACACAGGTCATGTATCATCCCATACAGAACTACCCACAAAGAACTTGCATAGTTATCATGTTGGCACACTCAAACCTTCCATAAAGAACATATGATGAATTCAGCTGTCAGCAGTTTTCCATGGATGATTCACTGTGTGAAGAGTCAATTTGCTTCCATCTGACTTTTCTACAGAACTGAGAAAAAGCTCTGGTTCTCCACCAGAGAAAACAAATCTCTTTTTGTTCATGGCTCCACTCACGTAGCATGAGCAGAGCTACCAGGAATATGGTGGAGCAAACATCCATGTTTAGAAGAGATACAATATAAAAATAAACATACTGATGTCAAAGTAATGCTCTGGAGTCTCTTCAAAGATGTGGATTAACTATAAAAACAATTAGCTGGCTGTCAACACATAACCAACTCACATCAGTCCGCTTTTCTTTGAATACACTCTAAACATATTTGACGTGCACAGAAAATGAATTTGTCCCTTTTTCTCATAGTTATTCATCAGTATCTTCAGTAAATAATATGAATATGATACGAAGGCACCTCAACGACTTTTTAGCTTTTCCAATTTTGTCAGGTCAGTATGAAAAATAGGCCACATTAATCTATTGATAGTGTTTGACGTGGTACTAAGAGCATGATCTGCACTAGAGCTTCACTGGTCCACTGTGATACTAACACCTGAGTCAGGACAAATTTTGTTTGTTTAAATGTATAATACCTAAATGAATATGAATGGATTCTCTATCAGGTTATGTGTTTTCCCTCTGGTCAGGTTCATGGCATTGGATTGGCTTTCATTCTGTTTGGGTGTAGAGCAGTGGTTCTTAACCTGGGTTCGATCGAACCCTAGGGGTTCGGTTAGTCGGTCTCAGGGGTTCGGTGGAGCCTCCACCACAGAGGTCAAGATACACATGACTCATCATGTCAATTTGTGATGCCACGCCCCGCTTGGCCATCACTGGCTGCAGATGATCACGTGACATTGCTTGGCAAATCAGTGCTGCGGGGAATTTAGCGCGCTCAGTAGTCAACGTGTGACTGCCAGTGTAGTACGACGTGTGATTTCTTACGGAATATTTTAATCCATGCTAACTATGTCGAACAAAAAAAGAAAGTGGTCGGACGAATATGTAAAACATAGATTTACATGTATCACGGAACGTGACAGGAATCAGCGTCCTATCTGCATGGTTTTGTTATTTGAACAAGGTGATGTTGATACACGGTTCATTTTGTGCACCAGTAAAAAAAACATACCTATGACATATATAAAATATGATTTTTTACTAAAGAAGGGTTCGGTGAATGACCATATGAAACTGGTGGGGTTTGGTACCTCCAACAAGGTTAAGAACCACTGGTGTAGAGAGATTGAAGATCCCTCTGAGACGCTCTAGCAGCTTTATTGATCCTCTGAGTTTCTCCTATAGCGCCACCAGCAGGTCAAAGTTACATAGATTTGGTACACACATTGATTCCCAGTGAGTGAACTTTGGTGAGCATCTGATCTCTGATCTAGGGCTATCATCAGGTCAACATTTTTTTTTTTTTTTGGCCTTTTCAAGCTTTATTTGAAGAGTGAAGGGTGACAGGAATGTGGAGAGAGAGATGGGGAATGACATGCAGGAAAGAGCCACAGGTGGGATTCAAACCCTGGAGGACTGAGCCTTCACACATGGGGCAGCTGCTCTACCAACTGAGTTAAACACCACCCCAATCAGATTAACATTTGTTTTTAACACTCGGTTGGTTTATGACCAAATATGCAAAACTACCAACATCAGCCTGAGCTGTAATGTGTTTAATGTTATCGAGCATGTTTGCATTAAACCAACATGGTGAACATGCTTTATTATACCTCCTAACATTTAGCTGCAGTAGGCTACAGCCTCTCAAAGCCGCTCTAATCCACTCAGTTTCCCATGATTCCATCATCTTACTTATTACAGTGATCTAATTATAGGGTTACTTACTGGTTACTGGTTCATATCTGCTGTCCTACCTACCTACACACACACACACACACACACACACAGACCTCATGTAAATGTAACGCACTGAGCACCTTCTGTTACTGACACACTGAGTCTTGTCTTCAAGCTGAGCCCATATGTACAACATGAACGGCTGCTTTCTGCTTTCATGCAGCTTAACTTCCATTTCTTAAATCTGGTGTACAGACATATGAATTCAGACAACAGCGGTGTCACTAAAGAAGAATAGAATAATTCATTCAACACTTGCTGAATGGGTGGCACTCTTGTATGACTTTGATCCTAAAGGTATTTGAAGAATGAGCTTACAAGATGATGAAGCTCCTCTTCTGTAGTGCAAGACAGCCAGGAAAACTCATTACACTGAGAATAATGAGGTGGTTTATTGATCTGTTCAGCAGTGGAACTCAAAAGTAAGTGAGACAGAGGATAAAGACACAGAATTCTAATGTACCTCTCATCCAAATGCACATCCAAAAACACATACAAAACTCTAACCTAAGATGCTATAGTGTGTCTTGGTAACACCAGTCTCAAGTAGGACTATTTTGTACTGAGTGGAAGCTAATTTGGGGAAGATAATATAAAACAATGTAAAATATATGGTGTAAAAAACAATGACCTCACCCCTTCATCCTTTTCCAGCTCCAGCCCTGTCTCCAGGAGGTTTTCCTCAAACTCCTCCCGCCTGAAACGCTTGTCATCCTCATGGTAGTCAGTCCGCTGGTCTTGGGCAGCGATCTCAGGGTCTTCTTTTGGCTGCAGCGGGGCTCGGCTACTTCTCATGCTCAGACTGCGGCGAAGTCGCCGGATGAAGTTGCTGTCGCCAAACCTGGATGAGCGGCGCCGGATGCTGCTGGGCTTCTGGATGTGGTATGCCAGCACGTAGTCCACCCGCCGCCGCCCATCAGAGAAGTATGGGCCTAGCCGTGGATACAGGGGTGAGCCATCATCCGCATAAAGATTTTTCAATGGCTGGAAGCAAGATAGGCAAAGACAAAATATCATTTGTTTATTCATTGAAATAATTCTTACTGATTGAAAATAAGGCTAATGTTGTTAGAGTGTGTGTGGTGAAATTAATTTTATTCAAATACTGCAGACTTTAGACAGTGATCACTATGCCAGCAGTCCCTTGGAAATCAATATGAAAGCATTCCTGCATGTTACAAGCATGAAAAACTATTACCCCCTCTGATTTTATGTAACACATTTTCCCCAACACTCACGCCTTTTGAAATTAGGCAGGTATCAAGTCACAAATAAACCTAAATAACTACTAAACTAACTGACCTCAACCCCATACACTTGGACTAACCCAGTGACATCACTAATCATGTCAGCCAGGGTATAGATACAGGAAGTGGCTGGGCATTTCCTCCTTTTGCCACATGAAGGTTATGGTAACAAAGAGAATGGTAATTTAACTATGAAATTAAGAAGCATTAAGCTGAACACTGATGATACATATGGGACAACATGGGGTGCTCTCACTCACTTTGTCACATAGTATCATATTAAGTCCCCCCTTTCTTTTCCTGTACAACATGTTAGGTTAGATTATACTTTATTCATCCCACAACACAGACATTCTTTTGTTACAGCAGCAAGGGTGGCTGAGGCCACCACAGAGTCCTAAAATGTCCTGAGGAGAGCCCTGCACACTCCAAAGGACCTCAGTAGGTGGAGGTGACTCTTGCCCTTCTTGTAGAGTGCGTGGGTGTTGTCAGTCCAGTCCAGTTTATTGTTGAGGTGAATGCCCAGGAATTTGTAGCTCTCTGCCACCTCAATGGTTGGTGGTAATTGGTCTATATGATGACTCATGAACATAACTCCATACATACACATGCACATTAGCATGTATGGCTACCAACAACTGTACCACCAACAAAGATGGAGTCTGCATTCCAGAGTGAGAACACTGGGTATGGAGGGGAAGTAGACAGTCAAGTTGACAGTTGCTATTCATTCTGTGCAGTGTATTTACCTGATGGTTCACTGGACTGATGCACTCCTGGGCACTCTACATTTTCACACTTGCAATGTTACATCATTTACTGTCCACAGAGACATTCAGCAGAGGCCAGTAGAGACAGCATAGTCCCACACTTGCACAATATGTTCACCATGGATCAAACATGTGCTTCTACAGCTGAATCATGTTTAATTTACAATGTACATAGCAAGTTGTGTCTACAGAGCGATATGCATCTCATATTGTCTATTTATGTTTTGCAATTCCCAGCTGCATTAACTAAAGGGCCTTGTCCTCATACCACTGGTGGCCTATATTATATTCATATGCAGCTTCTCTGCACAATCTCACCTCATACTTTACACACATCTTGTTGCACCTGGAGAATGAGAAGCCATAGCCCATAGATTCCACCTGGCTCTATGACATAGGTTTGTCAGCTCTGGTTTTATGATATGCACATTGTATGCACTCTATTTCACATTTCTACATGCTCGTTTCCCCCCTCCAACACTCCACCATATGCAGTAATATCAGACGTGGAACAGGTCTGCTTCTTAATGGTTAGTGGTAATGGGTGGTTCAGCTCTGATGACACTGATCTGGTGCAGTTCAGTCCATTTGTTTTTGTAGCGTTCCTAGAGCAAAAGGGCATACCACATCACTTTTCTCTGGTCATGTAGCACCGATTCCAAACATACTGTATTTGCATCTTTCTATTGTATTGACAGCAGGCACAGGAACAGGTTGAACATACTATTATTACTATTATACTATAACAACAAACTCAAAACTCAACAAGCTCAATTACACTGAAGACATCTGCATCATGACTTAAACTAAATTCAATAGATTCAATCAAGATACAACTGATGCAATTACATAATCAAACATTGATCAAATCACTGATGAAAATGATGAAAAGTATTCAGATTTATGTTAGAATGCCACAACTGAATTATTTTCCATATTTTCTTTAAATTTTGTGTTCTAGTGTCATTCTAAAAAAACAAAAAAAACAAAAAAAAAACCCTAGTCTGACCTTGTCTAGTCTGATAACAGCTGAGCATAAGCTGCCACTTAATTAACTAAACTCCAGGCTATTTGTAGGCTTGAACTGAGTGTGTGTGTATGTGTGTGTCTGCATTTAGATGCTGCCTGACATTATAGAACCACTGACCCCCGGTAAGTTGACACGCAGTCCAAAAGACTAGCTGTTAATCACACTGTGTAAACTCTGACAGATAAATATGTGTTTTGATTACATTACACAAATTTATGATTCTTAGGGGAAATTATGTCATGAAGCACCAAAAGTAGGAGAACACAGCAGGAAACAAATAGTGCAGGCATAAAAAGAGTATACAAACATGTGTGGGCGTCTATAAACACATAAAAATAGAAACCATGTCCTACAATTAGTTTATCGTAGAATTTTGAAACTAAAAAATGTAATGAGATGAAGAGCTTAGAGCCTTACTTACAGCTCCATGGAAGTGAGTGTACAAACAGTAGTGGCTGTCATGCCAACATTTACACAATGACAATATTAACCTCTTGATGCTCTGTTGATAATATTTAGTCATCATCTAAGTTCATGTCATTTTTGCTGACATGTTAGCACTAAAAATAAATAGAGCTGATGGGAAATTATTAAATCGCCACATTATAATTCATCTTGGTGGGAACATGATGTCTGTTCCACATTTCATGGCAACGTGTTGAGAGATTTCAGTGTCGACCAAGAACGTCAACCTGCCACTGATGCTAGTCAGTCAGGAGATCACCAGTCTGCAGGATACATTGTCTGAGAGCCATCAGTTCAATATTTTGCAACCACTATGAAGACAATGAAAATGATCATTTAAAATGTATCCCTCAAGGCTGTACTATTAAACACATGGAGACCCAGCTCAACTGGTCAAACCCATCGAGGTCTCGTGTTGATTGTGTGGCGGTTAGTGTGTGATAATTTCATTGGTAGGAATTTCTTTGAGATGCTGCATTTATATAGCATACAATAAAGCTGCAATGTCAGGTCTACCATGTGCTGTGGGCTCCTTACTTATAGCTCCTCTCATCAATAATGACCAAATGACTGCATATCATGTGAAAGAAGAATTATCACTGCTCTGTGGGCATCCTGGCAAACTTCAGAAAACCTGCACTCAAAGTTCACAACTAGCTTGTAAACATACTGGAGCATTTAGTGGCTCAGAGTTTTTTTTCCTTTGGATTCAGTGGAGGCCAAAACTAGACAAAGTGTCACGCATTGTTAAGACATTAAATTCTCCGGCTGATCAGCCATCGGTTGAAATGTTCTATGATCACATTATAGCGCTTATAGCAGATAATCTGATCAGTGGCTTTAGAATGTGTAACTGTTTGGTTATCTTATCAGTTAACATGAATTAATGGAACTGTAAATACATGGATAGGTTCTGACTCAATACTATGTAACTGACCACTGATGGCATGCAGTATGTAACAATTAATGATCTGTAGATTACACATGCTGTGTGGGAATTTATGACAGCAGCTCATATCAAATAGTTATGTTTACACAGTAATTGCTGTCAGTAAAATAATCATAAAGTCATAGAGTGGGCCTTGATGACCGTAGATCAACAATGAATCTACTAATATTGACACAAGAGGCACAGTGAACACAATGAAATCAGCAGTGTGTGTTCCTGTGTGTGTCTGTGTGTGTGTACTTATGTAGCCCCTGGCCTCATCCCCACACATGCACACACATGCATACAAACACACTCATCTTCAGCTGTCTCTCAACAGGAAGTAGTCATAGCTGAATAGGTCAAAGGTCACTTCTCTGAGGGCACATGAGGATGTGGTGGTGTATGCATCATCCACCAATAGCAACTCTTTTCTCATCAAGCCACCAGGAAATGAGGTTCTCCTCTCCACTGGGCTTCCACATGCACACAGCCGCCTACACACACACACACACTAATGCACACACATTTCTGAGCCATAATAAGCTCGGGGCTAAGACACCCCTTCATTTTTCAAGTCAACATGTTTTTTCGCAGCAGCAGTAGATTTAACATGTTGTCAAATCACTAATCATGTGTTCCTGTGGAACTCTGGCTTCAGCATCCTGTAAGGCCACGGTGACAACAATAAGTCTGACACGCTTCTCTCAAGGCAAGGAAGACAAAGGACAGTGGGAACTAGACTAAATTACAACAAATGACACATTTTTCATGTCACCCACACAGATAGTCTTGGTTTTATTTGTCCAAGTTTTAAAATATTTATACACTCCAATACAATGGAGGTGAATGGAGTTCGATTTGTGGTGCTCAAAACATGAAATGAAACCCTCAAACAGAGTCATATCCCATGTCCGTCATGCTGCCAGGGAGATAAACAAATCTGATTAAATGTGTGACATTAATACTGAACTTCAGCATTTTAGAGTCTCTATTGGGAGGACAGTAAAATAACTACATCAGTGAATGTTGCTTGCACACACAACACCTTCACTAACAATAATTTCCTGACACTAGGTGATTCCAAAAGTGCTCCAGAGCTCCAGTATCTATAGGCCAGATCATCAAACAGATATATATTCATCTTCATGAAAATATAAGATGTTAAGTCAACAAATATATTTTATCAAAGTAGAAGGACTGAATATAGCAAACATGTTTGGCTCTGAAATGATTTGAATGAATACTCCCCACAAGTGCGTATGAACATTTCACTAAAACAGAGATCCCACAATAAACCTGACCAGAGCATGTTTGGAATAACTCAGCACCATGGTAACTGTGTGGAGCCAGACTATTAGACATAATTACACAGGGGTGCCATAAGTAGAGCCTGCATGTTGGTCTACCTGTACAGTAGGTGCTCCTGACCTTAGATCAGTCCTCATAACACAGCAGAGCTTGTGTTAAGTGAAAAACACTGATGCAACAGACTTAAAGGTAGAACTGCTGTCAACGAGAGTGTTCTTCAGGAGATCATTAGACTTCTATTGTTTGCCACATTGCTGTGTAAGCAGGCACAGAAGTAATTCTGTGTACAGATGTTGTATCAGCACACTGACTGTGTATAGTATGTGTCAACAAGATTTTAATGAATTTGTTCTCGTACAGAGAATAGAATGAAATTAAAATTCATCTTGGCAGGCTCCCGTGAATTCTTACAGGAAATGAATTTCTCCTGATGGAGCTTCAGAACTTTGCAACTGCGTTACACACAGGATGTTAGAATAATGTCCATCTTTCATCTTTCAGATTAAAGGTTCCACACAGAAGTAAATACACTAAATAAGGAAACCCACACAGAAACTGCAATTGGCATGAATGTGCCTGAAGCAACTGTCAATGCTACCACAGACAACTTTGTTGTCTTTATTTTGGAGCTCACAAACTCCACCACGTGGTGCAGACATCCAAAATTTGATGGTGTGGTATGCTCAGTGGAGCTGCAGTCCCTTAAAAAGTGTCAAAGAGCCACGCACATATACGTGTAGTATCTTACTATGGACTCATTGTTCCTGGGCTTGGTGCTGATGAAGGCCACATCTAGGTTCTTCTCTTCACCAGGCACTGGCAGGTAATTGTCACTTCTTCTCATCATGGTGGACTCCTCCTGCTGCGGGCTGCCTGAGTGCTCACAAGCCAGGGGAGGACAGTCTGGGAGAGGAGCAGAGAGATGGATTTGGCATCAGTCATGTGTTATTATTGTGAATTATATATGAAGTATATACTATTATATAATATTTTATTATATTAGTATATATTCTATAAGATTAATATTATATAATAGTCTATATCAGAAGAAGAAACAAAACATAATGGCTCAGCTGATCAGCTGATTATGCACTAATGAAAACACATTTATGAATACCGATTCAGAGTTTTGCCATATTCTAACAGAGCCGCATTAACTCTCCTGTCATCTCAGCAAGATGGCAGATAATCCATAAAAATACATACAGAATAAAAAGACATCTCTACTTTAAACTGAGCTTTGTGAGTTTCTTCAAACAGAGGCTCTGGACCTGAAGCCCTATTCAGTCAATCAGTCCAGTGGACAGTCATCAGCAACATGGCAACATGGATGTGACAATGCAAAAGTAATAATCCCCCATTGACAGTTTCACATGATTCAGCAGCTCATGGGAAAATGTCTGCTATACTGCATGAGGCAGCATCTCTTCCTCATGTCCTGCATGAAATGCTAATATCAAAACCATAAAGAACCTTTCATAAAAAAAAAACTTCAGTGAGGTTATAAGGTGAAGTATTTTTCATCCCTCCAGTGAAATGACGAAATTTCCATGGAAACATTTGGGTTCATCTAATCTCTTAACATATTAAATTCCCAGGGTGCTCTAACAGACTTGACGTGATGGCAGTGAACACATCTACAAGTTGATAAGGTGCACATTTGGATTCAGCCCCCCAAGCAGGAGCGAGGTCTTATTCCCACACCGATCTTTCCTCATTCCTTCACTACAAAATCTCTCTTCATGTAAAGACGCTCACAGCTGTGGAAACTCTCTGGAAGGGTAAAAATAAACAGATAAACTCCCCATCATTAACAGGAAACAGCTGTCGCCATGGATACTGATTGACACTTTGCTAGCTCAACTGCAGTATTACAAGTTGTTCCTCTGTGAATGTGTATAACAAATAATATCCCTGAAATGAGCACTTTCCTTTGGAGCAGTAATATAGCTGTCGTGATTTGACTGATGTCAGTACTGTAGCTAAGGCTAACAAGTATTATCTAAGAAGAGATTTATGAGGCAGGATATTCTCCTCCGGGAGCACAAATGACATTTCAACAACAACGCCTTCCTCAGTGTATACTGACACTCTGGCTAAAGAGGCAACTTATCAGTCAAACACACAGTGCTGCGTCACATGACCTGGCTTCTACAATCGCCTAAACCCATCGAAGATGCTTTGTGATGAGTTGGGTTAGTGAAGGAAAAGCTGCCAACAAGTGCTCAGAGAGTGTATGCTTCAAGCAGGATGTTATCTGTTACTGCACACACCACATTTGTTGGATTGTGCATTCCTTATTGTCAATATTAGAAGAATTCTATTAAAAATGACTACTTTTATACAAGTCTTTGATGATGATGATGTTGACGGACTGAATTTCAAATGCTCCATTTCCTCTGAATAGCAGTTCTTGTCATTGCTAACGGTGCTGTTGGTGCTGTAGCAGTTATTAGTGAAGTGAGACCAGATATAATATGAAATCTTTACAGTCTTCACTGGTGGCTGTGGCTCAGGAGGTAGTCTGTCTGCATGTCGAAGTGTCCTTGGGCAAGATACTGAACCCTAAATTGCTCCTGAAGGCTGTGTCATTGGGATGTGAATGCGTGTGAATGGTCAGCTCCCATGAGCGGTTGGCACCTTGCACGCTAATGCCATCAGTGTCTGTTCACTGTGTGAACTGATGAATGAGATACATAGTCTAAAAGCCTTTTAAGTGGTCAGAAGACTAGAAAGACACTATAGAAGTACAGTCCACTTACCATTTACTTTATACATTATACTGTAACACAGTGGGTGCCAGTGGCTGGGTTGATTTACAGCACAAAAAGCTTTCCAGAGCTCCAGAGTCGTGGTTGAAGTAAACGCATTTGATGAAAAGCCAAATGCATTTGTTTAAATGAAAGCAGCCTTCTGTGGTGACGAACATAAATGGTCCTTTCCAGTTTTCTGACCACTCAAATGAGTACATATGTCATTCACCCATTCACACACATTCACACACTGATGGCACTGGCTGCCATGCAAGGTGCCAACTGCTCATCAGTTTGAGGATCTAACCATTCATACACATTCACACACTGATGGCACAGCCTTCAGGAGCAATTTGGGGTTCAGGATCTTGCCCAAGGACCCTTCAACATATAGACTGAACCGCCAATCATTAGTGAACGACCCGCTCTACCTCTGAGCCACAGCTGCCCAACATAACATAAGAGCATTTATCTTTGGGCAATTTATATAGTATTTCTGACATTTCAACCATTTGTCACTTTGTCTGCTGAACAGATTCTCTATCTGTGGCAATTCATGAACATACCCTAATCAAGAGTGTTTGTGCATAAACCTAAGCAAACCTCACAGATCAGAAAACTGTTGTTGAATCTCAACAAATAAGATGTTGAATACTAAAATACTAGAACAGAATCAGAAACACACTTTTTGCAACCTTCATGTGGGCTGTTCTGGAAGATAATGTATACAAACAACCTGTTTTGTTGTTCAGGTATGAGAACCATTGGCAATGCGGTGGAGGATAGATTGATAGATAGAAAGATAAAGATAGAGATCAATGGAGTTTTATGGATGTGTGTCTTTGTAATGTGTCTTTTTGACAGAAAGAATATTTTTTAGTTACTATTTCTTTATAGCAACTATATCAAAGTTTCAGAATGAATTTGACACTAAAGCATTAACGTTCATGATAACAGGTAAATACTGGCTCAGACAGGACGGAGCCTCAGGTCAGGTGAAGTGTGCAGTAAGCAAGACAGAACACGCTCGTTTAATCTCAGCTGAATGAAACACCTGAAGTGATGTAACATGTCTGGCAATACAAGTTCAGTTTTGTACAGTACAGTACATCAGCCTTCTTTCATTGCATACCTCAACATCAAGCACGCATCTATCACCAAATTATTTAATAAAGCACTGATACTGTAGTTACTGATGCTCTGTATTAGTTGCTTGGTACAGGTGGTTTTCTCTAATATACGATGCTATAAAATAGTATAAACTATATTTTGTAGTTTATTATATGTATTTACAGGTGTTGAACAACAACACCCAAACTAGCACCCAACCTTTGATATCAACTGTCATCCTGGCACAGAGCCTAGACAGGCGGCGGCCAGCACAGCCAACTTAGATTTACTTTCATAACAAGACGTGTTTTCACTGTAAAGCTTTGCCACTAGGATTAATCAAACTGAAATTTGAAGCTTTATAAACACAAGGTTGTCATTTTATTATTATTATAAATGCTCACTTCAATATAATAAATAACATGCACAATCAATGTGTGAGCATGGTTAAGACAACATTTTTCAGCAGCCATTTCCAACTTGCAAGCAGAGATTAAACTCAGACACTGGAAAACTTGTCATTAGTCTTAACATCTGCTGAAATATTCAGCTGAGCAGCTGAAGTCAGTTAGGGCACCAATATTTACATGAATGCATCATAAATAAATGAAGACCAGGATGGAATAGCGTCACTTGATGTGTTACCTCTAAGGTTAATGTAAGCTGACACCTTGCTTTCACAACTATCAACTCCAGTTTACACAAAACAGCCACAAATCTTCATATGAAGATTGTGTGAAAAAACAGGATGGCTCTTTGTTTATAGGGAAGACTGTGTATTTCTGTGAATCACTCTTTCAGCATGACTGACATTTAAAAATCATGTTTAGCAAACATGTTCATTCAATTCATTGCACTAATAAATGTGTTTACAGTAACAAAGGATGAATTGATCATGTCTGATGTAAAAGATGTAGCTTGTATTACTGAACGCAGAGAAGAATTTCTCCCTGAGGTGCACTTGAGCGCTCTATGGAACCTTTTTGCAACTTTCAGCAAATACACTCCCTGTCCTGTCCAGCATGGGCAATGTTAGAGAGAAGTTGGTGTATATAGTGGAGCATTTAGGAGCTGAAGAACCAGGAGTTGGTGGAGACCAGAACGTGGACTTCAGAAAGGTATAATAACTTAATAAGGTGATAATATGTCACTGTTCTGCTGCACCAACTGGTCAAATGCATGTTAAAGAATACTCAAAGTCTCCTTCTGAAAGAGACTTTATTAACAGTCCACTTGTTACTAACTCATTTAGACAACAAAGAGAAAGAGACAATGAGTGACGATACAGAATAATTATCCAGCTCGGTCTCCTGTCTTTAAGCCACAGCTGGTTGAACATCTGTAAACTAACATCTGTGCATCCACCAATAACCCACACTGTGAAACATATGAAGGATTCTATTCAAACTGTTTCCACTGTGCTACACTTGCTGCTTATAGTAAACACATACAACTAGAGATTGTACACATTTCCCATGAGGCCATGCTGAACAGAGTGGGGTGTAAAATGAAACACATTTTGTTTATTTTAAAATATGAATTATGAATGAAGAGACATGTATGGCTATGGTGTGTATAGCAGTCACACTCGTCTTGGAGTAAAAAGCTGGTGACCTCTGGTGTTCCTCCTGTGCGCCCATCTTTTAAACACGTCTCAGACCAGCGCACAAATCATCACGATGTTCACATACAAGTGTTCCTGGTAAAATGAGTTTGAATAACACACTCTTACCGGGCTCCTCTGCGCTATCTTGCCGCTTTAAACAGCCAGCAGGCTCATCTCCATCATGCTGTTGCTCCATTGGATTTAAAAGGCGCTCAGCTTTGCTTCAGAGACGCCAAACAGATCTACAGTGCAGTCGCTCTGAACAACAGCATCTAACCCTCCGTGTGCTCCGTGTCTTCACAGCCTCTGCTGTTGCATGGAAACGCTGGACGGAGAGCTCTCACTTACTCATTCTTTTGGGAAGCTGTCAAACTGATCGCTGTCGAATTTGTTCGAATGAGGAGACTAGAATAGCAGAATCTGTAGAATCTACAGAGAAGATTGATCTCAATGAGATGCTGCTTCAGTGCAGCCTACATGGCATTATCTGTCAGTGAGAGCATTCTGTGCTAAGACACATATCTCCGTGTGTGAGGACGTTCTCTGTCTAAGTGAGATGGTCCACTCACACAGCAGAGTGAAGACGCGCAGGAAAGCGCAGCACAAATCAAGCCAAACGCTCCAGAATGGTGTTGCATTCACTACCACAACAAAACATGGAAATGTGAGTTTCCACTCATCTCAGTTTCCCCGTGACACCTTGAGACTGCTCACGTCAACGTTCAGCTGTTATTAAAAACTGAGAGGTCAGTGCTCATTTTTAGACCGCCTTGTCTGCAGTTTTTGAAATGATCATGCCGATTTTACAGTTCCTCATGGCACGGTGGTAGATTCACATGACCATGAAGCTCCAGCCACAGAGGCCCTTCTGAACACACGCCTGGATGAAAATATCATCCACCTGCTCCACAATAAAAAGTGTGCCTCTTATTCCTAATCCAAAAAACAGTAGCCATCTATTTGAATTCATATGTGAACCAAAATGTGAAATCTCATTATTGTTGTCATATCCATCATTTTCCTTCCAATACTTTATGTTTTCGTAGAAACAACTTTTTTTTTCATTTCTGTCTTCCTGCATGAACAATCACATTCATCACCCGAGAAACCGGTTCAAGTCTTTGAAGAGTTTTTCTTCAGAGCAGCAATGATCCTTCTGTAGCCTTCTGTTTGAATGCGGACTGATTTTTATTTTTATGCTTCTTAGCTGTGTGTGATGGTGATACACAGAGGAATAGGCTTAACGTTGTTGAATGTACAGCAGCCCTCACTGTCAGTGCAGATGTACGTGACGGACATGCAGCTCTTTAAAAGAAGCTGTTAGGCAGTGGGAATTTCTTAAGCGTCAAGACGGGTGAGGCATGTTATTTCCTATGGGACTTGAATGCCTCGTCGTTCTCCAGCTCATGCATCACTGAGCCATCTGGTGCCGCCCACTCTCACTGGGGTCTTCCAGTAGGCGCAAGGTGATCAGAGCGCACGAGCGAACGTTGTAGTGGTCTCGCGTAAACACGGCGCGCAACACTGCGCACAGCACGACGCACAAGGATGAAGAGAGGGGAGGATGAAGGATGAAGCAGCTCTCTAAGTTCTCATATTTGAACTCAGCGCACGGAGCATCTACAGAATGTTCTGAATATCTGTTCTACACGTGCCACATGTCTTCGCTCATCGGTTCGTTTCTGTCTGTCTCCGCCGTCTGTGACGCTGAACGTGCAGGCAGCAGCCTGCTGTCAGGACGCGCTGCGCGCCGTGCCCGGTGAGGATGAGGGAAAGCTACGAAGAGCTCAAACTGCTCTCAGGGCAGTTTGATGGTGAATGAGCATTTAGGTCCCGTACACCGGGGATGCCAAATGAGTATTCCCCATTTCATTCACAGATCAAACAAACAGCGTCATGTGTAACTCAAACAAACGGAGAAACCTCAGAAATGTGCCCCGGGGCACAAAGCGTCAATCAAACCGGCCAGCGTGTATAAAGAAACCGCAAACATTACATTTTGATTTCAGAACAAACACGGGACAACTTCTATCCCGATTATTAAGAAAAAAACGTGAGAGATCATATGTATGTTAAACTGAGACCAGCCGCTCATGCACAGAACAATGAACGTGAACACGGACATTCTAATAAAGACATCAGTGTTTAATATATGAAATGAATATTTACCTTTTTCTCTAAGTAGCTACAGGCAGGCCGTTGGGTAGAAGGTAAAAAGAAATACGTGCAGTATTGGTCAGGTAACACTTCCCACTCACCTGTGCGCAGACGGGCGGAGGAGGAAGTGCTTCTGGCCTCCTCAGGTGAAGTCTCTCCTCCCACACAGCAGCTCTGGGAGAACACGGAGTCATTGGTGGGTTATGCAACGTGACAATGTAAATATATGGGATTGCTGATTGGCTAACAGCCCAAAGAGCTAAACCTGTAACATACATCCTGTAAGATGCGGATATGTGCACCTGTCTTTTCTGTTGCTGATCTAATATGTGCAGTAATTCGACTTTTATGTACTGTGAATGAACCCAGGCAGCATGATTCCAGCCATGCCACAGGGAGGTGAGCAGACATTCCTACATAAACATGTGTGGACTTGCAGCAGACGTTTTCCTGTAGCTAAACATCCCCCACCCCTGAACTCACTCTGAGAAAAAGAATGGACATTTTGAAGAGCAGAGAGAGCTTCTGACATGCAGCACATGTCTGATCTCTGCCTGACCAAGACACTCAGCTGACAATTAGACTCCCTCGTGGAGTGTTTTCCTACCAAATGTTTTAACAACATTCATATTTACATATTCAAAATGGACGTCTGTGTGCATGCCGTCATCTTTGGACTCCTGTTCTCTGATACTGGAACATGGAGCAGCCACTGAATAACAGTGATCGTGGCTGGATGGTGTTGTCTTTAACTTGGACTGCAGGAGGAAAGAATGAGCTCTGAGCCATGCTGTTCTGGAATCAACCACCTGGATCCCTCCGGCAATACATTCAGAGAGATTACAACATCATCAGCTTTCAAATGTATGTTTATTTTAGTATTAGTAGTAGTAGTATTAAGAACAGTATTAGGCTAGTTTATACAGTGATTATATTACTCATCTGTTTAACTGTACAGGTAATACTATCATTAGCTGTGGTAGTTGTAATGGTACTGCTCTACCACTACTGACACTTCTACAGCTGCTACTGGTGTTATTGCTAGATGTAGTTGTGGAAGTGGCAGCAGTAATAAAAGTAGCAGCAGTGGCACAGACTTAAGTTGCAGCAGTAGCTAAAGTAGTGGTCCTAGTACCTGGAGTACAAGTAGTTGGAGTAATAGTAAGTAGCAATAGTAGCTGTAGAAGTAGTAAGCTACTGGTAGTAGTACTAGCAGCATTAGTAGTCATAGTAACAGTAGACGTGGCAGCAGTGGTACCAGAAGTAGAAGTTGTAGTAGTTGTGTTAGTAGCAGTAATATTACTGATAGCACTGGCAGTAGCAGCTAAATGAAAGAACACCTCATTAGTTAGTGAGAAGAATGCCAACACTGTAAGTGTAACGAGTAGTTGTATTGTATTAAACATAATGTGAGCATAATGAATGAAACTACAGTGCAAAAGAAGTGATTGATTTGATGTGTGAAACACTGACACACAGCATTGTGCAGTAATGGAATTAATGAGAGGGGAACTGGATGTGCTTATAGTTTACACTGTGTAAGGGACCAAGCCAAACATCATTTTGTGCATAAGAAACCTTGCAAAGATTTGGCATGAATTTACAGTCAAATGAAAAAAAAGGAAATGTGTGCCTACAAAGAATGAAGGGATTATGTAGAGGAGGATGTCCCTGTGAATACATGTGTTGCTGCTCCCTGGTCAATCTATAATTCATGACAGAAAGACTGCATTTCAGAAAGTAACCAAACCTGACCAACACCATTAGCATGGTTAAATGGTGAGGTCAGAGGAAGAAAGTGTTCAGGAGCCTCTGATGTCTTATGCTGTATTATTTATTAACACTTGATCAAGGAGAATTAGAGACATTCTCATAAAGCATCAGAAGTGCCTGAGTCGGTCTCACATTCTGCCCAACTCATGCTGGTGGACAGACTTTAAACCCCGAGATAACATCACAAACACTATACGCCCAGAATTAGGTAGAAGAGAATGCTTTTACCAAGGATGGTGTCTTCGTCAACATGATTAAGTCTGGAGACACAGATGTCTGTTTACGCAGATTGGAATGTCAGTGGCAAGCTGTCTATTATGTCTAAGCATGCAGCACCAGAGTCCTTCGACCCTGGCCACAACAGTGTTGAGATAGACTGGCACCTACTGTTCCCAACCAAAGCCAAACAATTAATACTGCTGAGGACCTCAAGGCCCATACATAACCTTGTGTAACCTAAGGATAGAAAATTCCACAACAAGCTTCAGTGTGTTTTGTAACCTGTTTGCTCTGCTCACTTCTTCACACACAGTGGCAAATCAAAGCCAGGGAGTGCTCTTTGCAAAATATTTCTCAGGTGAGTGTCAGTTCAAACACTGGCGGGAGACTGAAATTCAAGCTGAGGGGAACAGAGCAGGTCATGGTCTGAGTGAAGGGAACTGGTCATTTGCATCAGCTTAATCCACCTATTGTGTTTTTCACTAATACCAAGACTTTCATAGCCCTGGGTGTTGTTTTACATGCCACACCCAGCCCATACAGGGGATTCACTCACAAGAGGGCAGGGCACAATGGCTGCAGTGTTTCCTGTTTTTTTCTCTCTTTAGGTCAACACGCAGTTAGATTTGGTTAATACAGGTTATTCTAAAAGAAGCACACCATAGATCATAAATCAGATCAGAAATCTACCTCTGGATACAGCCTCTACTGGGAGCCTATTGTACATGGAGAGGAGATCACATCTCTATCCAGCTGTTCACCCACATAAGGACTCCCAGGTTTTCCTTTGAGTGTGTTCATTGGCCCACACATGCAGATTTTCAAGGACAGTCCTTAGTCGTGTTTTCACTATAGCTTTGTAAAGTTAATTTGACTCAGTGAGTCACAGCTTTTAACGTTACTATTGCTGATTCAGAATGACTACTAGACTGAGCCAAGAGTTGTATTCAATCCGGTTCTGGAAGGAAGTTAGTTGATACCATGGAATTACTTGTTTTGCATTCTGAAGAACAGCAACCAGTTTGTGACGCATAGTAAGCTAAAAATTTTGTTAAGCTAGTTGAAAACAGGATAATGATGAAACTTCTAGGACACATTTCAAATACTAATAACTCCAAAGTTAGTTGATTTGAACTTCTAAACTTATGCAAATATAAAAGATGTTTCAAATTAAATTTTAATTGTTTTCAGTTGAAGACGTGACATGATAGTGTTACAAACCTTTAGACTGATGTTAAGGTGTGTTTGGGCATTCTACAAGTCTGTACCTTGTTTCCTCTTGAGCCTCAAAATTTAATGTAATTCTTTCAAAGCTCAGCTCTTTGCACATGAAGAATCTCCTCTTGTCCTTGATCCAGGACAAAAACTCCACCTGCTATGGATGGATGATGTGTCACGATGGCAGTTGTGAATGATTCCCTGTGTTCCGCCTTGTTTCCCCATCCTTTCATCGTTTCGGCATCGTTTTCAAAAAAGTTTTTGTTTACACCAATCAGCATAAATTCACCTGCTATTCGTTTTCAGAGGCGAATCCACCGTTTGCGTGTAAACGATAGATACGAACGAAGGGAAATGTCTCCGTTTTTAAAAATACTTGTGTACGTGTATACGGGGCCTCTGTGTTTGTGTGTTGTGGGCGTGGCACATTTTCCTGGTCCCTCCTGGATAATCACTGACGAAGCACACCTGTCGTTCTTCAGCTCACCTGCCTTTCATCAACTCATCACCTCAACTCCATATAAACCCTGGCCTTCCTCCCACACCTTGTCAGAGTGTTGTCAGTGTGTCAGAGTGTTTTTTCAACTACAGTGGTAGTCTATGCTCAGACCTCCCTACTATTATTCCTGTTGGTTTCCTAGTCTGTTCCTCACCTCTGTTCTCCTTGTGCTCAGCTCCATCACCTCCAGGCATATACCTGTTTGTCTGCTCTCCACCAACCATCTCCAGAGAGTCCATGTTCCATACCTTCATCACCCATTCCATCCTCTGCCTCACCTCAGCCATTCCCTCCACCTCCTCAACGGACCCTCTCTTTCCCCTTCCTTGCTGCACCACCAATAAATCCCTTTTCACTTGCCATCCATTGAGCCTGCATTTGGGTCAGTTCCTTTGAAAACATGACATGATGCTTCCTTTACAAGCTGGCATAGAGACACAGATATAGTGATCACATGCAGATTGCCAGATGCTGGTAGGTACTTATTATAAATCTGAATCTCTAAGCACTGTTGTAATTATGGACAAGCCCAAACAGATCCGTGTCTCTATGAGGCATTTATGAGCATACACACATAAAAACACATGGTGTCAGTTTCTCATCATCTCTTCACCTTCCTCACTTGTTCTGAAGATCTGTGTTCTGAAGATCTGAAGATGTGAGCACACCTTCTGTGTCTCACTGCAGAACAAACCACAGAACAAACCACAGAATTCTCATTTGTCCAGCACTGCGATGTAAGATTATTTTCTCTGCTCTTCTTAACACCGTGAAAACACACACCATGTATTGAGCACCAACATATAGTTATTTTTCTGTAGTTATTTTTTGTCTGTCTAATTGTTTACATGTGTTCATTTGCAGCCTCTCAGTAAAGTTGTATCAGTGTGAAGTAGATGTGCATGGTCTGATGAATAAACATTTATGTTGATCCCTCTCAGAGCTTCTTATAAGGTTCAAGTATTGGATCAATATACACTTTCCACTGCAGGCCCTGATTAATGAAGAGTTTTAGTGTCTCTGTCTGCAGTTCAAGAATATCACTGAAATGCATCCAGCTGCTGAAATTCACAAACTTCACATTTTTAGTAATGCTCCTTCTGGCTCCACTAAAATTGTAATTAAATACATTTTTGAATGATATTCTTAATAAAAATATTAAAATAATACATTAGCTGAGTAGATGAGGCTTACATAAACTCATAACAAAGTCAAACTGATTAAACACAAACAGTTCTCTTTCAGTGTTAGTTTCCATTCATTACAGGAAATACAATGTCTTTTCAAAATAATACAATAAAACAGATACATTACAAACTCCACACATGCCAATCATGCTGGGGTCATTTACTGTACATATATGATTATCTAATCATTTCAACAGCTGTGAACATGAGCTGATGATCATCGATGCTGTTACTGGCTGCTGATTAAAATAGATCGCTGCTAATCAATAGGTGAGGTTGAGTACCAGGTCTTTAAGTAGCAGCTTCCAAATGACATAGGGGCAAGAGTGGACCCCTTCCCTCTTTCTAAAGATCCACTACCATCTTGTTTGTGACTAAAAGACTGCTTTAAAATGCCTTAATCCCTTGTGTGCATGAAACTGGCTTTTCCAGTGATGTTGCAATGTTGTGGGACATATACACCACCTCTACAATGGAGGTGTGGTGTAAGGGTTTGTCCATGTGATGTAAGAAAAAATGATTCTACCACACTGATCATTGTTATTCTTTTCTTACTGCAGATTTGCTGAGCTGGAACACTGATGGGAACATTACCAAGAGGGTGAGCACCACAGCTAACGTTGCACTACCTGTTACTTTGTTCCCTCCAAATTATCCTGCTAGAGCCTACCTTCCAGATACAATTTATATAATATCATAAAGAGTACGGACTGGACCTACTCAATATAGAAAGTGTCACGAGATGACTTCTGTTATGTTTTGGCACTATATAAATACAAATTCAATCAAACCAAACTTTTTTATTTTAACTTTTATTTTAACTCACTTTCATATCACTTACTCATATTTTAATGTCAGGGTATACACAAAGCAGTCCTTTAGTGCAGCGGTCCCCAACCCCCGGGCCGCGGACCGGTCCGTCGATCAACTGGTACCGGGCCGCACAAGAAATAATTAATTATTTCCGTTTTATGTATTATCTGAGTCTGGACGATCTTTTATTTTGAAAAACCTTTTATTTTGAGAAATGATTCTCTCAGTGACGTCTGGGTCACTTGCACTGCGTAACGGCTCTTTTCTAACTTGTTACATGATGTGCCAGCTAAAGCTGCCGACCTCTGCCTGAGAGATCATCAACCAAAGCCCAAGATCACATCAAATCAGTGTGTATTTAATATTATGAAAGCTGTAACTTCAGCTGGATGGTCCACCTTTAAAGTGTGCACACCTTCAAATTTTTATATAGTTTTAGAAGTGATATTTTCTGACCCGTACTTTGATTTTTTTTCATCTCCTAGTGTATCATCTCATCATTTGGTTTTAACAGACACTAAAAGTCGAATCATTGCTTAATACTGTGGTGGGTTGAGTGCTTTGGAATGTAGCAGTAGGTGTGGTGATGTATTTGCATATAGAGGCATGTTTTGGAAACGGCCCCACCTCTGGTATGCTTTAAAGCGTCACATGAAGTCTACAACTGTGCTGCTTCTGTTCAGTCTCACAGCTCTCACCCACCTGTTTTCCAGCAGCTCTATAAAACATCTATACATCACAAGCAAACAGGTAAACTGGTACGTGGGAGCTAAGTTCTCTTCTCGTCTGCAGACTTATGTCTGGCTGCATTCAGCCTTTTATTGCCAAAGTTCAATATTCCATATCCTCCATTGTTCCTGTGTGTTTGGGTCACAATGAAGATGTCATTGTTATGACAATCAAGTACCCCGCCTATAGTAGAGTAATACTATCTGCAGTGGAAAACCAAATCAGGAAAAGTACCAAGAGTGAGTCGAGCTGTACCATGCAGTGGTAATGAGGCTTGAGTCACACCCTATTGTAATATTGATTAGTGCAGCTTTATATCATCAAAATTATAAACACTGTGCTCACAATATTATAACATAATGATTGCATTGATACAGACGTAGCATTGGGTGGAGGGTACAGCAAGCTAGTTTATATACTTATGTGCAGTTTAGTCTATAACAGTGATCAATTTTTATAAGTCTAAGTCTGCTGATGGTACTAGGGCTCTAGTACCAGTAGTGATCCCTATTACCATCTGCAGACTGAAAGCTAAGTTCAATG
Organism: Nibea coibor; assembly: GCA_023373845.1. Lineage (NCBI taxonomy): Eukaryota > Metazoa > Chordata > Actinopteri > Sciaenidae > Nibea > Nibea coibor. Next base: position 1,187,503 of record CM041738.1, read on the forward strand.
TAACAAGGATGTTTTTGTGTGTGGTTTATAAACCAAATCAAACTGTGTTAGTATTATTATTATGAAGCTGTTTGATAAATGCAGTGAGTAAAAAGCACTTTGTTTGTAAAATGAAAAGACACAAGTAAAGTCATACTTCAAAATGATGCTAAGGCACTGTTCACTGTATACTTATATTTCTATAAACACAGAGAAGAGGAGGAAGAAGAGCCCCTTCAATGTCTGCACTGTACTTCTGTTCCATGCAAACACAGGTGAAAACACTGCTCCAGTCTTCCGTATTTTTGAAGTTGACACCAAACTACACTGTCTCTGTTATTAGAGTCACTTATTAGAACTGGACAGTTTCCCCTCCGGCTTTGTGTAGAATTAAGAACAAATACTGAAAGAGGAAAGAAAAATACACTGTTGATAGTTCCTCTGCATTATTCTGATGAATCCCAGTTCCTGTAGTCTTGTTGAAAGATGTTGTTGCATGCAACAATGTGACATCGGTAAGTAAAATCATACTGTTTATGTTGTATCACTACTGAAATCATTCAAGCTTTATCTCTTTAGAATTCACAATATTTCTCTCTAACTAAATGAATGAGTGACAGATGATGGCTAATATTAGTTTTGGTGGCATATTTAGCATCAGTGTGAACAGGACCTGGGTCAAGCAGCCCTCCTCACACCAGCATCCCCAGCAAAAATAACTCATAACATTAACTGTTTCCCATGCACCATCCTGTCCACTTCCTGTTGTCCTCCCACTCCTCCAAACACACTCTCTCTCTGTCTCTCTCTCTCTCTGTCTCCTTCTCCCTCATACACACATACACACACACTTCCTGCCATGACAAGGCTGAAATTAAAACAGGCTGTTAGTTTGGACCCCTTCCGCAGCCAAGAGTGAGATTAGGGGCATTTTCTCACAGTCTTATGAAGATAGACAGCGGTGGGATGGGATATAACTTTGCAACTTGGTGTGGTGTATGAGTAATGACTTTACAGTCAACTCTAGTAGCAGTTTCTGCTTCCCTACATTTAAATCTAAAACACAAATCCATACGGTTCAATTGTAATTTGATAATAAATCCCATATAACAGACCTGATAGTATTTTTTATTTTTCTTTCCCAAAATGCACCTATAGCCTGAAGGCAAAGTTACCATAACCATGTGTGTGTGCATGTGTAATGATTCAATCATCACTCAGGATTTAGAGGCGTGGCCTGACAGTGATACACGCATTGGGGAATGTTGTGGCTTAGATTAATTTACATTATGTTGAATTTGCTTAACCCTCCTATTCTCCTTGGGGTCATTTTGACCCCATTCAATGTTTATCATTCAAAAAATAATAGTTGCCTTTGGTTTTTTTGCTTCATATTTCATGACTTTTCCTAAGTTGATGGGGACAACTGATTAAGGAAAACATTTTCATGATGATATTTTTCTAATGTGCTGAACACATACTACACGCATTGGTGTTCCTCTGGGGTCAATTTGACCCCAAGCTGTTTTAGCTGTGTAAAATGTGTCTGTCTCTGTGTGTGACCTAATAACCCCACACCTGCAGGTGCAGAGGTGATACTTTTGAGTTCATACATGAAAGGGGGACAAAGAAAACAACTATTCCAACCATGGACATGAAGGTCGGTGTGTGTGACCATCTGAACTCACACTGGGGATTGTGTTGAGGTGGACCCTGATTTTGAGGGATTCTCATCTGATGAAAATTAGAGTGTTGACCCTCCTGTTGTCTCTCAACAACCAGCAGACATGGTCATCTCCAAAAATGGAAAGATAACATGGTCCCTTTTCCCACATCAACAGCAGGGTAGACTTAGTGCTACTAATGTTATCAAAATGGTTCCAGGTCCCACCAGATTTGCAATCAGCCACACTGAAGAAATCGAATCATCATTCAGACTCTTCATAACACCATCAATTGAAAATATTGTGCTTGGGATGACAAATTTAGAGGGGAAGTGTGTATGGGGACAGTTGGAGAGACTTGGATGTAGCTGACTTGGAAGCCTACATTGGCTTGCTTATTTTGGCAGGTGTGTACAAATCAGGTCACCAACGTCAATCAATATGGTTCATTCTGTGAGAGTCATGAATAGGCACCCCAAATTAGAAAAGATTTGGATGTAAGATTTTCAAGATGCACTAACTCTAAAACTCAATGTTTGACCCGATGGTGGCGCTACAGCAAAGGTCATATCATCACCAAAACCACTAGGGTACATACTCTTGTGGTCATTAATGTTGTCAGTAAATTTGAGGAGATTTGTAAGAAAACTTTTCAAGATAAATGAATTCTAATTTTGGCCTGATGGTTTAAGTTTGGCCTGATGGTGGTGCTAGAGAACAGGTCAGCTTTCATTAATATGGGCTAATTTATGTATTCAACAAATAAACAAAGTGTCTGACACAAAAACACAGACATTTGTGAATCATTTTCTGGAGGCAAATATACCTGGGGTCAGATTGACCCCGAGGGTAAAAAGTGTTAGTAAATTTGAGGAGAATAGAAGGGTTAAAGCAATATAAAAACTAAAACACTCCATTTGTCTATTTTCTGTAATTTCTTATCCTGGAAGGGGGCTGGAGCCTATTCCAGCTGACAGTAGGAAAAGGACAGTTTATCATACCAGTTGCCAGTTCATCACAGGCCTCATGAGACAAAAAACCATTCACACTCACATTCACACCAGTTAACCTGGAATGGATACAGGGATGGGTACAGAGATGGACTTTCTTGTCTGTGTGGTCAGGATCATAGCTAGTGTCATCTTCTACACTTTTTATGGCTCACAACTTTACCTCGAGATGGAGGTGCCTTTAGAAAAACACATGGCAGTCAACTGAATGTGAATACAGTTTTTGTGGGAGAAAGAGAAAATCCGTTCATGCTGAAGACCTTTGAGATAGTCTAGGATGTCTTGCTGTCTCATATTGGATAAGCATAACCAGTAGTAACCAGTAGTAACCAGTCCAGGCAAGTGTAGGTGAGCCAGAACGCAGTATACCACTAACTAACTGTACCAAAGGAGACAGAAACAACCAAACTCCAAGATATACAGACATTTCTCAGTTGTCAATTTGACGCATTAAGCTGCATCTTGTAACATGATTCTCTACTTAGATCATTATATGTATGCACCAGCTATTTCTTCTTCATCTCCTTTCATTCTAAAAATGTCAGACACTGCTGTCTGCAGCTGTGTGGGCCAGGATGGCCCATGCCAGAGCTGAGAACCATAACCAATAGAAATTAAAACATAAAACATCTATGACCACCAGACAGTTTGACTTGGAATGGACTGGCCATTCACCTTCACCTTCCTGAGGGTCAACTGATGCCACACTGTACATTATGCAGTAGCTTGTTAGCCACTAGGTGATTTAGGACCTAGCTAGTAAGAGACTAGCTGGGGAACATAGTAGGAGATTTAGGAAAACTGAATATGGTACAACAGCCTTAACAATAGAGCTCCAAATGGAGCTATTGTGTCAAATCAGGTCAAAGCCACAAGCGGTGATTACAAGCACAGTAAAAAATGACATAAGAAACATTAAGACAGGTGACACAAACACCATTCAACCATTCAAACACCAAGATTACATTCGTTCAGTGTGCTCTCTAGCAGGGATTTGGATTTTAACATTCTACATGATAGATAAGGCCAGTAGTTCTCAAATGTCTCCTGTCAAGTCCCCCTTCAGAAGCCCTCCCCACCCAGTGGAGGCAGCCAGTAAGAAGGATCCAAACTGAATTTTAGTAAAACAAAGTTCAGAAGGAAAGCTTGAGTAGTTTCACCCTGGTTGTGACTCCATAACCCCTGTGCAGGTACAAGGTTCCTGTTTGAAATTAATTTAAGAGTCACAACTTGTTTTTGCTATTAGTGTGCCAGTGGAAAACTACCGGCATGTCAGGACCTCAACTTCTTTATTCAGTCCATTCACTGGGATGTGGCTGAGAAACCAGACAGGCAGGTTTTAGTTGTGTGTGGTGCAGGTGGGTGGGAGTGGTGAAGGGAGAGAGATCATGAAGACACCAGATTACACTGCTCCACCTACTATTCACTGACTCTTCACTTTGTCATAATTAACTCTTTGCGATTTGCAGAGTGCAGAGGTGTTACATATGTGGTTCACCATTGCCATCATGTGGTAGCATGTAATATCAATGTTAAACCCACTACATCTGACATGTTTTACAATATGCTGTTATAACCAACAGAATCACAGTATTATGGGAAAAAAACAGTTTCCTTGATCACTAGTGTTATGTGTGTAACAAGAAAGTCTACCAAAACTTCTGTCTGGTTGGACTAAAACAACATTTTATATTCCAGGAAGGAAATACACAGAGATGTTACATTGAAGCATGATGATAATGTAATGTCAACACATAAACTAAATCCTTTCTTTAAGTCTGACAGTGGCCTTATATAGCATGTTTCTGGCAGGTTATGTTGTGTTGGATAATGGCAAGTTGTCATAATAAAGACATTTATCAGATCAGTGTCGAAAACAATGTCAACTTTGCATTGAAGGTGACAAAACTGACCAGGTCAATGTTTGTTGTTTCCAGCCATAGCGTTCACAGCATTCACATTCACAGGCTCCTTCCTGTTCATGAACGAGCGTGACATCTAAGGGTGCCCTATACCTATTAAATGTAAACTTAGACTTCTATCTTGATCGTTTGTTTGTTTGGTATTACTTAATTTATGTATGAGACAACTCAGAAACTGGAATTTGATCTTTCGCTTGGAAAAGAACAAGTTTTATGGGCCAGTGTGTAACTGTGAGCCTTAGTAAAACTCATAGACTGTATAAAACATGGACATAGTATCTGTAACGTCACTTATAGATTTCAGAGCTACATTGCTTTAAGTAAAAGCCAAGTCATTCCTCAAGTGGCAGCTTGTGGCTGGCTCCAGCAGTGAGTCAGTCTCCATAAGTCCCCGTGTTCAATGTCCAACTTCACAGCAGAAATAAACATCATCAATCAAATCAAATCACAGAAAGTTCAGTCAGAGCAGCCGGAGGACATCAGAAGGAAAAACATTAAAATATGATCCAGTTCTCAGCAAAATCAGTGAAATTGTTGCTACTACACTTTATGATAGAAAAGTGACACAGTGTTGCTTTAAAATAAGTTGATCAATCCAAGAAGTTGTCAAGTTGTTTCAGAAGTTGCTGTGTCGTGTAGACTTCTCCACAGCCAGCATGAAATGATGTTTCCATCTGCCCACTCATAGCTAACTTCTCCACTGCATTTTTTCACCGGGGCCACCTGCCACACCTACTGCGGGAAGAGAGGCGTGTCAGCCGGTGGCTACCGTCCGTCTGTTTCCGAGCCACTTCCTTGTTCTTCAGAGGAAGCCGAAGTTTTTCACCGAACGGATACGTCCGGATTAGTGACTTTTTTCGGATCAAGTAGCGCTAAATGTTGGAAGCAAACATCTAATTCCTCCCTCATAGTTCGGACTGACAGTTAAGTTTGAAGCTGATGGCTGACAGTCGAGAGGAGAACGAGGCAGACCGGGAGCCTGAAGGCGCCACGGGCGGGGAAGGTATGTGAAGCCATGTCGGGTTAACACACCAGCTCAGGGGCCTTTTTCACTAAAACACACTGAACAGACACATCAGTTCGTCCAAAATTAGACTCAAATTCAGGGTAACATTACATTTTCACATTAAGTACGGGTTCGCGGTTTCCTGAAATATTCGTTCGTCGTTAAGCGTCCCCGCTTACCTCAACCTGAACCTGAACCTTACCCTCACCACAAGCTGTCCGTGTCGGTGTTTTACCCGACCCCAGCACGTTATCTCAGCGACTATTAATGCTAACCCAACCTATCTGTCTCAACCACAGACGGGGCGCTACAGGTCAGGGGTGGGTTGGAGGCCTTGACCTGTGACCTTCCCAAAGCCTCAAAATCTTGATAAACCTGTTTTTAGAGCTGCCCGTAAGCTGCTGCTTTAACTTACTGTTGAGTGAAAATACTGGGAAGTGTTGAAATAGTTATTAGTCATATATGAATTATTGGACTGACTTCATGCTAAAGAACCGGGAAGGCCTTGTGTCTGCTGATCCAGTCATTCAGTGCTGCTGCTGATAAACAGAGCCATAAAACACAGCGTGGTTCAGAGTGTCGGACTTTACAATGGAGTTGATGTATATTGGAACCAATGACACATTTAACCCACAAACAAGTTCCCATAACGTGATGTCACAGCTCGTTGTAATTTGATTTCCTGCTTTTTGTTTATGTGATTGCTTTGTTATTACAGATTATAGGAAGTCAGTGAAAAGGAAAGCGTCATTAGGCTGTAATCCTGTTCACTGTCTGTTTCTGTACATCTCTGCATGTCTTTAAAGCAGTAAGCACAAATACAGGCTGCAAATGGGTACGCAAGGTACTAATATTATGATGACGCAGCACACACCTGCAACAATAATAAGCATGTCCATGGTGTGTCCTCTGGAGACACTTGTGTAGTACGGAAGTTGCAGTGTGTGAAGCTTTCAGGGCTACCTGAAAGTAAGAATTCTGTTGTTGGTGCCTTTGTATGAGCCTTACAGACACATTGTACAACCCAAGTGTCATTTCCTGATGCTGCACATTTTCTGTAAGTCAATGAAAAAATGTTATGTACATAATTAACATGTTTATTTCACTCCGTAATAGAGCCAGCCACTGAAGTTTCTCCTTCATGCTAGGAAGGAGACGGTGAAACAAGAGGGTTGCAATTCAAAACATCTGTTCAGTTTGTTATATCACACAGAATCTTGTTAAAACATGATAACAGGACGAGTTGGTAGGCTGTTATGAGAAGAAACAAAGCGCACAGTATCAGTGATGAGTGATTAATCAGTGTTCTAATCGGTCCAGATGTCATTGATGATCCCATTCTGGAGCAAGGAGCAGTGGTCCTCAGAGGGTAAGTCATCATAACTTTATTACCATCTCGAGATATAAGAGAGAGAGCGACAGGAGAGACGGGAAACCTCCGATTTCATTGAAAACAGCACCAAAACAATTTATTAACTTATTGAAACTGATGTGGAGGTGCACTCCGCTGTCAAGCTGTGGTGGGTTACAAGTCAGTGCAGCAAAACAGTGAGTGAAATGAGAATAGAAATAAAGAGAGTGTCAGAGTAAACACGCGTAACTTCCTGGTGTCCTGATATTGCAGCACAGACCGCGCAACAGACACAGAAGTATAATGAAGGACATGACTCCAGCTAGAAGACAACTGAGAGACTCAGATCAGAGTGTAGTCTGTGAGCACCGTCTGGTGCTCAGTGTCAGTAACATTTCAGGCTGACTGTGGAGCAGTTTGACCAGTCTAATCATTAAGTCACTGCTGCCCTCACTGCAGCCTAAAGCAACTACCCCTGTTCATCACACTGAGCTGTCCATCTGTTCAAGGTGCCACAGTATATTTCCTGAAAAGTGGGCTGCATTCAGTAATATTTCTTCTCCACAGTTTCAGAAGAGCACTGGTCACGTGTGTCACAAAGCCTCCAGTCTCCGAGCCCTTCACTGTAATCAAAAGGAGTACTTGTGTCTGTTGTCTTTGAGCTTAGGTTCACATGTTTTCATATCCATCTTAAAAATACGCTAATGTAGCTACATCAAAAGATGTTGGTTGGCTGTTGTTATTGTTCCACCTGTCCATATTGACTGCAGATATCCCCTTGAAGTCATTTACATGGAAGAGACAGAAGTCATTCTGTGTGTATGTCCTAGGTATGTGATTGAACGTATAAACACAGCAGAGCCCAGTCGACATGTCTCCTCTGAAGACCTGGGAGGAAGGCCAAACGAGCAACAGGATCCACAAATCAAAGAGGTGGTGGAACATCTTCTCAAGATTGCAGAGGAGCTGAACAGGAACGCCGAGCTCCAACAGTAAGCTGTGCATCATGTACACAAACAGCTGGTGGAACTCACCACCAGCAGATGCATTCGGTTCGGTTAGGCCATTTGCACACGACTCATTGATGAATCGTGATCACACTGCTTGAAAGACATTTCATTGTGTCCATTTCTTCCTGTCAGACTGATCAACCAGGTTCAGAGCAACTGTGCTCAAGACATCTTCATGAAGGTGGCCAGGAGCATCTTTGCTGATGGCATCAACTGGGGTCGAGTGGTGGCTCTCTTCCATCTGGCCTATAGACTCATATACAAGGTAAGCCACAGAGACACGTTTCTGACAAAGCAATGGTTTTCAAAAGGAGCAGAGCAGCTAAACATCTCAGTGAACCGCGGCAAGTGCACAGGTAGAGAAATTATTATTATTATTGTTATTATTGTTTTTTTATTTAAAGGCACTGACCACCAACCACCTAGAGAACATCAGAACAGTCATCAGCTGGGTTCTTCAGGTCATCAGAGAGCAGCTCTACTGCTGGATCGTACAGCAGGGAGGCTGGGTAAGTGATGCATTGTCCACAAAGATCAGTTGTTTGCTTTAGTCATTTGAAATCCTTCATGACTTTCTCTCCTAATCCTTCTGTCTTGATCTTTCTAGGAAGGGGTGATCCGTGGGTTTTCTCGGTGGAGGACAGTAGCTGTAGTAGCGTCGATCGTATTGGTGGCAACTATTGTTTACTACAGGAAGACACGCTGAGACATCAAACCTCACAAGCAGGACTGTGGTCGCATCTCCTCGATAAACTCAGCTTGTTAATAAAGACCGTTTCTGAACATTAATTAATTGGAGAGTATTCCAGACACTGATAGACCTGCCCGGAGCTGCGTGGAAGGAGAAGATGGAAGAAATTGGAGAAAAAATTGCATCTCTGTTTACCAGCTGCCACAAATGGAATGACGTTCTGGCGGTGAAAAAAACTCTGTCCTTCTGAAACCAGGCCCCCTCACCCACGCAACACTTGAAAGGAGACACAACAGCAGACGTACAACACAACCCACTGACTGTTCGACCTGACGATTTTAACCGCTACAGCCAGATACAGGACCTCACCACATGGACCCCCCTGCCTCAGGAGCCGGAGGCCTCATCCTTTCCCTCACCCGGTCTGACAACGATACCCGAGGTTTCACCATGCTGTGAAGTCTCTGCTCCGGCCTCCGCAACCTCACCATTCCCTTCTCCGGACCACATGCCGGAGGAGAGTGAACGTGGGGCTTCTCTACCCCAGATCCTCTCATCCGACAGCTGTTCCACCTCAGACACAGATGACGCGGGTGGGCAGTCTCAGCAGTCCTCCTTGTCCTGCATCTCGGCACCACCCTCTTCACCCACTCTCTCCCGCTGACAAGATCGACGGGATGGTGTTGTTGCCTTTTGTCAACGGTGTAAAAGCAGCTGTCATCCATCTGCTCAACATCACCCTTCACAAGTTTCGACGCAAGCAGTGCTAACAGGTGTCAGGTCAACCACCCTAGCCAGAGACAGCAGCCATGTGTGGAAGATGTGGAAGATGAGTACTACCAGACCAACTTTCATGGTATAATGAAGATGCTTTTCACCCCTCACTTTATTCCTTCTATCTAACGTCTCCTGACCGTGCCAAATATCCGCGAGGATGACGGCAGAGTCAAAACCGAAGCGCTGACTCTATCACACAAGCTCAAATCCACGAGGAACATCCAGGATTCCATCAACAGCATACACAACAAGCTGATTTGCAAAGACGTACTCAAAATAGGACAGCTGAGACTGGTGACAGCTGCTGGAACAGCGAATACGTTTTTTCTCCTGTTTTTTAAAATGGCTAATTATTGGAGAAATCTTATAACATATGTAGAGGAGCAGATGATCGTCACCCATCTGATAGAGATTTTGATACAGGATCTTTGCCACAGATAGAGACACTGTCACAACACTAGCTGAAATCAGATGACTAAGCAACATTACGGACAGAGTTTGTTCTCACGCTGGACATACAGCTTGGGAAGTCATGGTGCGGTGTGCAAGCGCATCTGATTTGTCAGGGACCTTTTTTTTGTAGGAAAATTGTGAAAGAATGGATTAAGGACTTTTTTTATCCTGTCATTTGTTCACTCTGTACACTTGATTTTTCATTTGCAGAATAACATATCTGTGAATGTCCTGAGCAAATTGATAAGATTGCACAACATTCTTCAGATGACTCTAGATCACTGTGTTAGTTCAGCCTTTAAAGATGATTAAAGACTAATCATCTCCTTTGCAAAAAGAGATGATTGGTGTACAGTGTTACACCTTACCTTATCATCATACCTTATGTATCTTAAACATTTTTGCATCCTTATACAATCAAATCATTAAAAAGAAAAAAAGAAGCAATCCAGAGTGGTGTGTTTTTCAATAAACCCTGACAGTTTGTTGCAGCCAGGATGGCAGTGAGACAGGTCATGAAAAGAGTGTATTACAACCAGGCCCATCCAGCTAGTTTGGGAGGTGTAGACCGGCCCCACTGAGGTGTGCAGGATGAAATGGTGAAGAAAGTCAGTGTGAAAATTTTTAAAAAGATTTTTTTTACAAGAGCAAGATACCTACACTCTGCATAAACCAGTCAGAATACATTTCACCAGAAACAGAGTTTTTGTCCCTATGCCTTTAAACCAATTTCAAGCAGATCTTTGTGGCATGCAAGCCTTAGTGGAACACACTGACAGGTTTAAATATTTATTAATCATAGACGTATTTTCAAAAAAAGCATATGCACGTGTTTTAAAGAGAAAAAACACTGTCAAGATGGTGAAGGCCTTTGTTTTGATCTTCAAATCGGAACAAAGGTGAGGTGCCACAGCATATTTCCTGAAAAGTGGGAAATATACATATAAAGTCATATATATTTATATATAAAGTCTCCAAGCCCTTCACTGTAATCGAAAAGAGTACTTGTGTCTGTTGTCTTTAAGCTTAGGTTCACATGATCACACTGCTTGAAAGACATTTCATTGTGTCCATTTCTTCCTGTCAGACTGATCAACCAGGTTCAGAGCAACTGTGCTCAAGACATCTTCATGAAGGTGGCCAGGAGCATCTTTGCTGATGGCATCAACTGGGGTCGAGTGGTGGCTCTCTTCCATCTGGCCTATAGACTCATATGCAAGGTAAGCCACAGAGACACGTTTCTGACAAAGCAATGGTTTTCAAAAGGAGCAGAGCAGCTAAACATCTCAGTGAACCGCGGCAAGTGCACAGGTAGAGAAATTATTCACATGCCGGATTGTTTTTTAATTTAAAGGCTCTTTTTTTTGAAGAGAAAAATTGCCAGCGAGGTGGTGAAGGCCTTTGTTCCGATCTTCAAAGACAGTCATATCCCAGAAAAGCTACAAACGGATGCCAGTAAAGAGTTTTTTGAGTTTTGATGCTTTGATGAAGAAGGTTTCTGTTATTGAAAGGTTTAACCATACATTAAAAACTAGAATGTGGCCTGTGGCGTAGCGGGTTAAGCGACCGCCCCATGTGTCGAGGCTACAGTCCTCGCTGCAGTGGCTCCGGTTCGACTCCCACATCGGACGCCCATTTACTGCGTGTCACTCCCCCTGTCTCCTGTACATCTTCAGCTGCACTATCATTAAAGGCATAAAACAGCCAAAAAAATAATCTTTAAAGAAAAACTAGAATGTGGAGATATTCCACGGCTAACAACATGAGGCGATACCTCAACATTTTACAGGATTTGGTGAAAAGCTACAATCATAGCTTTCATAAAAGTATAAAAATGCCGCCTATGCAGGTGACCTCTGAGAATGCCTCTCAAGTGTTTCAAAATCTGTATGGAACGTTTCCTACCCCACACTGCGAGTCATACAAGGAGAAAATCAGTCGGGAGAAGCAAGCCTAAGGGGCTGCCAGCAGTGATATCTAAAAATAAAAAAACAACAACAAAAGCAATATGGCTCTTTTACACCAAAAATCACCCAAGTGCACCTTGGCCGAGCTGGATTTATTTTCAGCCCCCATGACACAGCTGTCTATCGAAGATAAGGTCTACAATGAAATTCTTCCTCTATCGACCATTGCCAACGGGGGCCACATTGAGTTCTATATTCCCGGAGATGGGTGTGAAGTATTTGGATTTGGTACAGACCTGGTGAATGACCCTAATGTGGGCCTGATCAATTACCTTCTGAATACAATTTTCAGTCAGTGTGATGTTATTCTGGGGGATTGATTAATTTCACAGTCTAGTGCTATGCACCTGTACAGAGCCATGATCGAAACCCTACTTAATTACTCAGAAGATCCACTCAATTCAGCTTGTGGTTACTGCCTGAGGATATTAGGGGCCTCGCTGTTTAAAAAAGTTTCAGTCTTCCCCAGGGTCCGCCTGGGTCACGCAGCAGCTCTGCTGAAGGGTAACGAACTGTACCCCCTGTCGCACGTCAATGTAAAAAACGTTACACAACTACCTCATACCAGAGAATTCCAGGATATGTAACCAGGAGGACCTCTTTCTGGGTGCTATGCCCAAATACGTTACAGTTTTTGGAGCAGTGTTCTGACCGGATATTGTACCACAATTGCTACCTTCAACACACCCTGTTCACTGTATGTGGTCAACACTCTCACTCTCTCTTTTGAACGACTGTTGTCTCTGTATCAGACTATCAGACTGTATCACACTTTGTGGAGAAATATTGACACTGTATCAGAAATCGAAGCTCCGGATGTTTTATCCATGGAACTTGTTCTTTGCAAATGTTTAATGTTTAACAACCTGTGAATTATCCAATATAATTATTACACATAATGTATCTCATGAAAAATAACTCTGTAGACCGAATGTGATCAATAAAGCCTTTATTGAGAAAAACAATTTTTGTATGTTTACATTCATATAGGTGGAGATTTATTCTCTTTACATTGTCCACGTTCACGTTCTTTCTGTGGGAGTACTCCATTGTGGGGATGGGCTTACTGTCCATTTGGAAACTCATTTGGCCTCTGGAGAAGCTGTTATGTTTCAGTCTTCTTCTTCTTCTTCTTCTTCTTCTTCTTCTTCTTCTTCTTCTTCTTCTGCTTTTCAAACCCGCCTTGGGCTTCACCCATTTTGAGGTGACAGTATTGATCGCAAGCTTGAGGATTATTCACAGAGGATAAGGGAATGTTGAGGTCTGACAGAATATTTAAGAAACTCATCCAGCCTCCCTTTTGGCTTCTTTAACAGGGAGGGGGAAACTTTTAAATAAATCACATGAGACAGTTTCACAGTTTGTCCTTTATGAATAAATTTACCTTTTGAATTCCATCCCGTGTTGCTTTTGGATAATTTATTCATGATGTTACCCCACTCAGTGTGTCATCCGGAGCAGACCGCTTGTGTCAAGGAAGATGGCTAGATGCCATCCGTCGGCTTGTCTCTTAGGTCGCATTGCAGAGTTAAAGTCACCCCACACTCCTCCTTTTGACCTGGTTTCATCAGTGTGAGATATTTCTCCAGCAGGGTGTTGTATTTTTTAATTTTTTTTATAAGAACTCAGCCACAGCTCGTTTAATATCGCATTCATTTTTGTGTCTAAATCGTCTTATTAGCCGGCAGTCTGATAACTGATATTGATATCACTGATACTGATTTTCACTCTGATAACTAGCTTTTTGTATTGAGGAGAAGACAGAGGAATGTTCCCTTTTAAAAGATTCAAAGCAATCTCGCACATCCTTGGAAGAGTGGGCAAGAATGTCTTTACATTTACAAGGCGTGGCGTGGTACAGAGCTTTAAGTAAAGGTGCATTTCTTCTTATACACGACGACATGCCAGTGATGACGGTGATCATGACTGCAAAGACTTACTTTGTTCTGGGAACATATATGACCGGCCACTGTGGAGGCAGTATACCCGTCCTCAGCCTGTACGGTTCTGGACAGGAAGGTGTGAGATTGACCTGTGGGGGTCTGTCTTTAGTGATGCGGCAATATATTCATCTGGAATTTGTCCCAAGGGTTTTTAAATAACACCAGATAATTACTGTCCAAACTCATGGTACAGCTGAGTTTACCTTGGTGAAATACATTTTGCATCAACATAAACACGCTTATATTCCTATGATGTCTGTACTGAGCAAAAATTTTGACCACATGGTTGGAAGCTTGAAAAATAACATCAGAATGATCAAATGGTTCAGATCAGTAGGAAACAGGTCTGTCATCAAAAGAATCAGGCAGTCCTTCAACAAACTTAATCTTTTTATTCATCTTTTGTAGTTCAGCATACATTGGTTGAAAAGAAGTATAAATCCATACAATATTGTTATTGTAGTAATAGTATAACATTCATCACATGTTCACAATTTTCAATTACACCACTAGCACCCACAATCATACATGAAAAGGGTGCTATATATATATATAGTCTTTCTGTCTGTCTTCTTGTTTGTTTCTCTCCTCTAACCAAAAAGCAGGGTTGTCCCGTTGCTAAAGAGACATCTCTGCAATGTGCATTTTTTCAAGAGAAAGCCCTTTTCTCTTTTTATCATGTCTGATGTTATGCTTAGGGTTCTCAATCACGCACCCTTGAGAGCCCTCGAGGTAGCCCTCCACCTACTCCCTGACCCTGTCAAAGTTGCCCTGCTCACAGCATTTTCTAGTCTGGGTGATACCTTTGACACGCAAAAACTACTTTTTTCTTCTGTCTAGTCTGATGGCAATTTTTGGGACAAGTGGTTGCAAATCCCTGAATGGTGTCACCCTCCAGCTCATCAGTCAAGTCCCCCAGATAATTCCCCAGTTTTAGAGGGGTGTCCCCTTCTTTCACCACATATATCAAACTGTCAATATCCATGTAGAGAACATTTTCTTGCATATAGATAACATGCTATAGATACCTGTACAGCTTGAGACAGTCATAGGCGGTAGTGAATGCAGCGATGAACACATTATTAGCTCTACCTGGAGGCACAATGCACCGCTCATGGTAACTCCACTGAATCATTGCGGTTTTGTCGTTCAGAAAACTATATATTTTCACTAAGTATTTCACTTTTCACGCAAACTTTCCCCAGAAGCTGTTGAGACACAGTTTAGCCACCTGTCTCTTTGCAGGATTCACCTCAATCTCAATGTGAGTGTCTAGCCGCACACCCTGATGCAGCCTATAGTCCCTGATGTACTTTTCTCTGCTTTCCTGATCAGTGGCCTCGGGTGCGTAACCTGAAGCTTCCTCCTTACCTTTTATGAAGGTGTGCATGTAGCCAACAAAATTGGAATTGCTACAATGGTCAACGTGCCACACTTCAATGATCATGCCAACTCTATAACCGAACTCGAGAGCCTTGTTCAGTGTTGACCCACACTCCCGTTAATGCTCTAGCCTGCTCGTCGTGTCTACACGGACCTATCTGATTGTTGATTTCAGTGCAGGTACGGCAGAGGATGAACACCAATTTACCTTGAGATGTTTTGTAAAGTAACATGGGGAACAAGAGCCCTCTAGGTGGATGGTGGCTTTGATGAACCCAAAGTAGTTTTGAGGGGTGTTTCAAAGTCTTTGTGGATGATGGTGGCTACACCTAGCGGGTAGGAGAAGCTAGCAGTTCACATATGGATACAGAGAAATTACGTTTACATTGTGTACGGTCTCATTAGGCCCGGCCATGTACCTCAGCCTCACAGCGCTCGTTCTACTGCCAAAAAGAGTGTCACGGGGGCACAGAGGTTCAGGAGGGAGGAAGCTCCCAAGAAGAGCTTTCACGCCTGCATGCACATTTTTCATAGCCCACCATTATTGCTCCAACGTGAACAGATTTCAAAGTCTGCATTTTCTCCTCTAGCCGCATACAGCTCTTCAAAGGGGATGTGCCTCAGAGGGCAAGTGTTGTGGGGGTTAAAACAAGATGGGCAACCGTGGTAAAAGCACCCCAGAAACTCCCAAGCATAGGCAACACCGTCTATTTCAGCATAACCGTCAACAAAGTATGGTCCTACCAGTTTCTCCCCCTTGTTTAACACATGCTGGATAAATTACTGGATACATTATTGCTGTGTGTTACCCACTCCAACCACTGGATGGAGGCGTGGGAGTAACTTTTGGTCTGGCACCTGTAGTTATCTAGCGAAGGTATGGTCAGGGTCTCAGGAGAGAGGAAATTTATAAGAAATACCTTCATGCATGCTGAGGCGATGGTGATGCAGCTGAAAGGATCCACACCTGTGTCACAGAGGAACTGATTTCTGAACATGATACAGCCCTTGGCAAGAATGTCAAAATCATTTTCACAGTACCGCAGAGCTTCCCTCTCAAAGTGAAACATACCCTGACTAGTCATACACTCCGTGCCGTAATCACGAGGCAGAGGGTTAGTTCCGACATACTGCAAATTCTTCTCCGAACTGAAACTGTTGGGTAAATGACCCTCGATCTGCTGGTCTGCATAATCCATAGTCGGAGGCAAAGGCTGAACGAAGCAGCGGTGATCATCAGCGTCTGAAACTAATTTCTCTCCCCAGATGTTACATTTAGGTCGCGGGCATTTGTGATCTCGGGGCTCTTTACTTAATTTAGACGTATGGTATTTTTTTTGCATCTCTGACATCATTTGATTGTATTGCATATACTGCTATTTATTTCACCCACCACCCTGGGCTCTGCATAAAACATCATAAAAATCCAAATGTCACCCTTTCTGTCATTGGAAATAGCTGAGTTGTGTTCTGTGACTTACCCGCTCCACTTACAGATTCTCTCGACAAAAGTTTGGTGATGGAGGTTTCCGTGTAAATATAGCAATTGCATCGACGACTTGTTGATGGGTGAGTGCTCGGAGTGGCTTCTGCGTCACCGTCTAATAGGCAGCCGCTGCAGACGGATTTCTAACACCTTGTAGATGGTTTGCCCCGTCTTGGAAACACAATTTTAAAAAGTTCAATCTTATCAATTTACTGAAAAAGTCAGAGAAAATAAAAAGCAAATAATATACCCACCAAGATCTGATTGCATGAGCCGGATGCCCTCAAACTCATCAGAAGTCCCTTCAAGAAATGGAAAAGATATTCAATATTCAACCCGGATAGATACAACACCCCAAAAGCACCCAAAACACACATAACACAGAAAAACATCACATATGGCATGTTAACATTGCTGGCAAGTTTCTAAAATGCTTGTCCCTGTAAACTCTTGACTTAGCAGACAGCTATATTAATAGCAATAATATAAAAGTGCAGCAATGATCTTGTGTCTTTCAGAAGTTACACATAGAAAAGACAATTATTGCAAAACCAAATAAAAAAGATGTTAAATCACTTAGCGAGAGATTCACTAGAAGGAGGAGGCTGAACCTTTGATGAATGATTATTTTCTAAAATAAAATAAATACTATAGTTCACTTCTTCTTTATTAAAAAAGTAATAAAACTTTTCCCATAACGCAATCTTGTTGACCCCGTGCTTTCACTGACTCTGCTGTCTGATTCAAGCAGCTCTGAGGCATGCTTTATATATCCAGAAAAGAGGCAGACAACATTTAACCAAACAAAAAAATGTCCAGACTCAGCTTTGCAGCTACATACAAGAGCCATGCAGATGAAGGGACTGACCCATGCTGGTTTGTTTAGCAAAGTCTCCAAGACTCCATGACTGAAAGTCTCCAAGTCTCGGAGGGGAGAAGACCATAAATGCCGATGTGTGTGTGTAAAGCTGTTGACAGAGGTAATAGAGACACCCCTGCCCCATTTCCTA
This sequence comes from Nibea coibor, assembly GCA_023373845.1. Taxonomy (NCBI): domain Eukaryota; kingdom Metazoa; phylum Chordata; class Actinopteri; family Sciaenidae; genus Nibea; species Nibea coibor. The sequence continues at coordinate 1,205,155 of CM041738.1, forward strand.
AACATCCTCTTTTAACTTTACCTACATTAAGCTCAACCAATAACAAGACTCCATGACTCAAATTCTTCAAGACTTGGATGGAAGAAGACCATAAATGCTGATTAAAGTAATGTCTGCGTTTGTGTGTGTGTGTATAAAACTGAAGACACTCCCAGCAGAACATTCTCTTTTAATTTTTCCCTCATCTCGTCTTGTCCTCATGATCCACCATTGTGATCTCCCACTGTGACCATTCCCCATGTAACCCCCCAGGAGGTCAAAGGTCAAAGCCATAAATCTGTGCCTGTGCCAACCTGAGCATGATTAGAAGTGTGGAGTATATCTCTCTCATGTTGGTTTGACTGAGGAACCAGATGCTGCCCGTCAAACTCAGTAAGTTTATGACCACAATCAGGTCACTCGTATAGTCGCCTGACCACAGAAACGGAGAGAAGGGGGCAGTGTTCAAATGAAGGAATGAGGCAGTAACTGTTGATCAAACTGAAAGAGAAGGAAGTTGAAAGAGAGAATGGTTTAGTGTGGATGAAAACACCCTTTTAGGAGACATCCAGCATGTCAGTCATCAACAATATTTCAGAATAGGCCCACTCACCAGCGTTGCAGTGCAGTTCTCTTTCCAGCTGCTTGTTTCATGCAGTATCACACAGATAGATGCTGGTCGATGTTTAACCCTCTGTGACTTATGCAAAAAGAGATTTTGTAAAAATCTATTTTAGAATTTGAATGAGAAGGAGCAGACTGCTGTTTACAGTTCTCCTCGTCATAGGTAAAGAAGTAATTATTTAAAATGATGGATGGCTTTAGCAGACATAACGGAGGTCTGTTATGTAATGCCTCATGTCATTTATTTTTGCTACTAAATTGATCTCACACTCTTAAAAGGGGCATCACACTATATGTTTTACAGTAAATGACTATTTATCTGCTGTTCTGTGATGTTTTTAAAATGTGATCTGATGATTATTTTATTGTTGAATACAATCTCACTGGAACGCTCATCATGGCTGTGTGAATGTTCAGAGAGATCCAGGCTGAGATCTCATCTGCTGAAAAACAGCACAAAGTGTTTCTTCAAGCTATTGAAAGACCTGATGGCCTCATGTTGTCAACAGGACTACAGCCACATATTGAACCATCCTGAGGTCACTGCCTCACTATTTAGTTTCTTAATGTTTAGTCTAATTTGATTTGATTTGATTTATACTTTCTAAGCCAATTATTCAATTATATACAAATAGTCTGTTCCCACCCAAAGGTAACTTGAAAGCATCACCAGATATTCTAAAAGGCGGCAAGATGATTAATGGGAGAGGAGATAAGAAAGAATTTAGTTCTGATACACAAATGTGCTGCAGACAGTCTTTATATTTGATCTGTATGAGATTCTCTAAGTCAGCATTAAAATGATGTAAAACACTGCCCATGCACAGACAGATTTGGTCTATGACTGATTGTATATCAGGAATTTATCTAGTCAGTAGAAGTTAGTTCACTGAATATGAACATTTAGACTTTAGTTTAGCAGACTGCTGTACAAAACAAAACCAGTAACTAACCAGTAACCAGTAGCAGTGATATCTAAAGATGCCAACGTCAGCTCCACAGGTCTTCGGAAAAGAAGATGTGTTAATAAAATATTGTCACAACAACATGTTGGCCAATCTCATGCAGTCAAATGATTATATTACATATGGGTGGATTATGAAAGTGTTCATCCTGTGTTAGGCACATGGTCATTACTAAATATTAATGATGTATTATTGTATTATAAATATAATACAATATAAAATATATGTAATATGTAATATATGTAGATATATATAATGATATAAAATATCATTTTTTTCTTGATATTTTAACAAAATATTTATTGATGAGTAGAATCTTGTTTACTCATTTCCATTCCAAAAATGAAAATTGATCCCAGAGATTTGTGAGAATTTTGCTCACAAACAATAATTGTGTTATTAATCTCCTTCATCTCTTCCTGTTAGCACAAAAACATAAAGAAAAAAAACATCTTTGTTTTCAAAGTATTATTGAAAAACTAACAGTCAAGTCACATTGAATGGTTGGATGACCTCAGGTACAAACAGTCAATGCTGAAAATGGTATTTTATGTTGTATTTGTCCTTTATGATTTATATTTTATAATTTGAATTCATCTATAACTCTAGTGTTTTTTTTTTATTATTTATTTTTAGTATTCATTCTAAATGAATGAGCCTGAGTCATGTTTGTATTTTGCATGTAATGAGTTCTGTGGCCTCCAGGGGTCGCCATGAGAGATCCAATCTTCCAATAATTAGCTCTGGATCATTAGTTATCATTTAAACATTTGAATGCACAAGGTTCTGTCTGATGATCATCAAGGATGTGTTTTGGCTTAATGTGTACTAAGTTAGGGGTCCCTGGTTTACAATCCAACCGTGAACTGAATGATCGTCAGATATATTAAAGAAAAGCAAAAGCATGTGGTACACTCTAATTAATTTTTTCACTTACCACATTTTTCATCTTAACAGGCATTAATCACACTCTGTTGTATTTATGATAACACCTTTATTGCAAAATCTATCTTCTGTCAGATTAAACATTTACAACAACAGGAAACATCAATGCATACAGTGCAATGCTCTAAAGCAAACATTATTCACACTGAAACTGCTGGACATTTAAATAACCAAATAAATAGAACAACTATATTATTTGTCAGGTGAGGAAAAGTAGGCATATTATTAACTTACTATGCCATTTTCCAAACATGATCCTCATTTACAGACAGTAAAGTTCTGTTTCTCTTCCTCAGCTCACTGTGGCAGTGTACCCTGAGATTCTTGTTCTGTTCAAATGCACCCTGGGAAATCTGAGAGACTTTGTATTCAGTGGCAAACAATCAGAACAGGTAGAATGTCTGATGTCACGGCACCTAGAATCAAAGAGTGTGACAAATATTGTGCCATACTTTTCTCCACTCTCTGTGGGTGCTGCTCTTGGCTCTTCGATGTTTACTGGTGCCGTCACCTTCTTTTTATTCTAAACACACCATGGTGTCAAGACATCCCTCCCTGTGTACCATCAGGAGGAGGAACGAGCACACTATGGCTGTTGGTTCATAAATGTAGAGGTTGTCACTGAAAATGACAGGATGAAACATTCTACTCAGTACAAGTGATTGTCCACATTGTTGTAAGACACAGCACTTGTATTTTGTTTGGTCATGTCTGATGGGCCAGTGTTGGAAGAGTCAGTCCCTGGTTTTTCAACATGCAGGAAGGAGTGCATGGTTTCAGGCCTTGGACAGAGCAGAATACACCAGAACACACTCATCCTGGTGTCTCAGAGCTGCTGTCTCATCTCTTGTGGAAGCTGGGACTGTGAATGATCTGAGAGAGCTTTCCAAACGAGTCCATTGTGTCCATGGGTTCCTCTGTTTGGGCTGCACTCTGTCCCAGCTGGTCAGGGACATGCAGCCCAGAGTAAGAAGACTGATCAAGGGTGCTGATTCTGGGGAGGAACTGGGCCAGAGCTGGGACACCTCGGTCTCGACCCTGCAGTCTCTGCCGGTGGTTTCCCAGACTGAGCAGAGCTCCGTGTCTGTCAGAGACATAGATGTTGTACCCATCTGGTAAGATCTGCTCTCGGAAGGTGCAGTCATCTCTGCTGTAGGTGTGCTGGAAATGATGGGAGATGTTCACATGTAAAAAAAAAAAAAAAAAAGAGTGGACTGTGAGATGACAGGAAATGATGTCTGTTTCAAATTAGCAAACAAATGAAGAAAGCAGCAGGGCTCAAAAACAAGCTTGATTTTGTTTGCACTTGTCAGTGTGGTACTAGGCTCATTAGACACTATTAATATAAAAGATTCATATTCATTTTACATGAATCAGCTGTACTGAGATTCCCATAAACATCATATAAATAAAAACTCACTTGTAAAACATGAGTCACTCACTTTTTGTTGAATGATATGTCGCTTTATTTAGTGTGTAATCATACACTCCTCACTTTTGAACAGATTAGTCAAACACACCTTTGCTCACCTCAGAGCACCGCAGCCTGCCTGACTACCCGAGTGACAGACACGACTCAGTCAGTTTGCTGACTTCATGACTCTTCACTGCTTGTGCTGCTGCTGACTTATGGGTAATGTTTTCATCTCGTAGTTTTCACTCTGCTGTTCATTCTTTCTTTAACGGGGGGCTGAAGTCAGGTTCATTGAAATGAACTTTTTTAATGGTGTTTTATTGACAGTAATTCAAAACGTATCTTTCTGTTTTTTTCACTTGTTTTTATTACATCTGATTTTATTCATCGCTGGGATCTGTACAGGTTAGCTCAGACAGCTGCGTAAATCATAAAACAGAGTTGCATTGTAATCATGATTGTATGAATGGTGTTTTAGATAGAAGGCCTCTTTTATCAAAGAAACATACGTAAATGGTGCTGCAAGTTCTTCGATGGCTGTTTACTTTGGCCAGAGAGAGCCAGCCAGAGGCCAAGGTTGTTGTTGCTGCTGCTGGGTCTTTTCATTCAGGTTTTTCACTTTGCAAACACATCCTACCCTGCACCACACCGGACAAAGGTTGATGAACCGCTCGTCTGTTTGAATGGATGTGTGACTGGCATGCAGTGTTTTCTGAACATGATTACCAACATATGAAAAGCAGCAGGTGTCAGCACAGACTGTTTGGAAGAAGCTTAAATGTTCAGAAATACTATAACAATAATGTTATTGCTTTTTTTAAAAAGTCTCTGGGCCAATTCAGTTTGTGACAGCTATGATGAGTAACATGGTGAGATTCATTTTTATTTGTATTTTCATAGTCAGAAGTCTGTATGTAACATGCTCAGTGGTTCATCTGTTTATTTCTCTATGAATGGAACTCAATCCACACAAACAAATGAAAAGATGAAGAAATGAGTGTGGGCCTCCTACTGGAGATGTCCCACTTAGAATATCTGATATACTGCAAACGTTAAATTAAAGTGTAAGTAAGAAAAGTTGAATTTTCAGTTAAACTTAACTAAATGAAGATAAACATGAAATGAGGAGAGAAGTGTAAGCATTGAGTAACGTTGAAGTGAAGAGCTGAAACAGAGGAGTTGAAGTGTCAGTGAAAGAGTGAAATATGAGTACTCCGTCAGTTACAGCCACGTCAAAACTAACCATGGCTGCTAATGTTCCAGTTATTTGTGTTACTTCAAATGTCAATGTGTTTTTGAATGAAGTTTATTTTCAACTTTGACTTCTGCCTTCTGTCCATAGACATTCATCCTCCTGGTTCATGTTAAATGTCATGCAGTAATCACTGATCAATGAACTGTGCAGTCTGGAGAAAATTCAGCCATGAAAAGAAGAAAGAAGAAAAAAAGTGTGTAACAGGAAGTATAGAAGGTGTTGAATCCGACAGGCTGTGATTGGCTGAAAGCTGTAGAGGTGGACTGTGACATCAGTAACAGTAAACACTGATTTTAAAGGTCATTATAACTAAACTCTAACAAAGCTATGACAACTGGAGTAATGAATAACTTCTCACGTTCTTAAATAATAGAATCATTCACTATTAGATCTGACTGATGAGTTAGTCTAGTTATTTCATTTGTTTTGTGTCGGATCATTTGATGATCATGTGATCGCAACATTTAGTTCTTCTGTTGGGTTTTATCAGATATATATATATATATATATATATATATATATATATATATATATATATATGTGTGTGTGTGTGTGTTAGCCTCATGCCTTTAATTAATCTGTTTATTTAGTCATTCATTTATTTATCTGTGCATCTGTCTATTGTGTTAAATTCAGTAATTCAGTGAAATGTTCTTCCTCTCGTTGTGTTTTTATTTTATAATATATCCTTGTAAAATGTTTCATCTGAGCAGGTTCATATTTGACTGGAATAAACGTTTGTATTGTACATTTTGATAATGGTTTCATTGGTTGTAATTATTCATCATCTAAATGATTTTCATTTAAAGTTGCCCTGACTCTTGTCATTTCATGACCGAAATGACTGAACTAACGTCTAAACAACAGACAGACAGACAGACGGGTGGTCACCTGGCCCGGTCTAACGCTTACCGATGAGTACAGTCTTCCGTCGCCTTCTATGCAGAGGAAGCGTTCTGTTGCGGCTCCCCTGATGACAACACAGCCTGAGTCCACGGGACGAATCTCTAGCAGGCCTGCAGTTCAAATGTTCAGCGGAGTTAAAGTCCCATCAAGCCGTGGACTGCGCTCATCAGCTCTTAATGTCTGTCTGTTTAAAAAGCTTCTTACTTACTGTACACACTTTGGTCCTCAGAGCCGTGGATCTGTCCATCCCCGCTGATCAGGAGGTGCAGTCCTGGTCTAGCAGCATACAGGTGTCTGAGCCGGACCACCTGGTCCCAGCCGTGGGCTATGTGGGGCCCGTGGTCCGATAGGGGCATGCAGGCAACTCCAAGAGACAAAAACATATTGGCGACGGAGACACTGAGCACGGACAGCAGCATGGTCGGTGGAATCCTCTGTCGGTGAGCTCTCGGTTGTTTCTCTCTTCAGTTGGCCGTGTGAAGTCAGTCAGTCTCATCCTAACCAGCCTTTTAAATGAGCCTCTTATCAGCTGCAGATAACCTCTTTCCAAAATCCAGTTCGCAGAAGCGGACCACAACACACCCCTGCATGACATCCAACTGAATCATAGCACTGCACTGGCCCCCAGCGAGCCCAGGCGCGAGCCCCTGTCAGGCCAAACGATCGTCACCCAAAACTCACCGTCATGTTAGAAATATCAAAGCTGTCACTTCAACTGTTCAACTGTTCAACGGAATTATTATGGAAGAATGACATAAAGTAACCAATCCAACATTATTTTGCTTCTTCTGGTCATATTCATATGCTTTACCTCTTTGTTAAACTAACTCGACTGACTGCTAAATATTAAAAGCTCTGCAGTGTTTTCCTTTAACCATTGCGACTTCTGCTGTGTTTCTATCTGTTTTTATATGATCCGATCTGTTTCTCATTTGATTTTGTTTTTTTGTAGTCATTAACTTTTTTCATCAAATTAGACTCTTCCACATTTAGCTCCCTTATATTATTCATATCTGTATATTTAGAAAGTTTCTGTGTCTTTGTGTCTATGTAAAGCTGCTCCACACGAATTGCCCACACTGGGATTCATGAAGTTGATTGCATTATTAGTTTTTATTACTTGAGTAGTAGTGTTGTCAAAAATAACAGTAACAGAGGAGAAGGGAAAACCCCCTTCAATGGTGCAGACTGAGATTACAAATGATAGCACAAATGAAGTAATATGGCATCTGCATGTGTGACTATAGTGACTAGAAAATAAAAATACGGAGGAACCAAAGTACAACGTCCAGACACCATTAATTCTCTGACTGTGTATGAAGTAAGTTAAACCCGACTCTGGTTTATCTCTTGCAAATGAATAAACTCAGACATTTTTTTTGATTGTTTAAATCTTTTTTGAGACAGTTTGAGACTGCTGTGGTAGTACTAGTAGTTGCTGTAGTAGTAATAATAGTAGTAGTAGTTGCTGTAGTAGTAGCAATAATAGTAGCAGCAGTAGTAGTAGTAGAAGTTGCCTCCTTTTTGACTCCTAGTAAACTTGGCTCCTGTCTACACTGCGTGTAGACTGCATGTAGACTTCATATAGACTGCATGTAGACTTCATATAGACTGCTTGTAGACTTCATATAGACTGCTTGTAGACTGCATATAGACTTCATATAGACTGCATATAGACTGCATGTAGACTTCATATAGACTGCATGTAGACTTCATATAGACTGCTTGTAGACTTCATATAGACTTCATATAGACTGCATGTAGACTGCATATAGACTGCTTGTAGACTGCATGTAGACTTCATATAGACTGCTTGTAGACTGCATGTAGACTGCTTGTAGACTGCATGTAGACTTCATATAGACTGCTTGTAGACTGCATATAGACTTCATATAGACTGCATATAGACTGCATGTAGACTTCATATAGACTGCATGTAGACTTCATATAGACTGCTTGTAGACTTCATATAGACTTCATATAGACTGCATATAGACTTCATATAGACTGCATGTAGACTGCATATAGACTGCTTGTAGACTGCATGTAGACTTCATATAGACTGCTTGTAGACTGCATGTAGACTGCTTGTAGACTGCATGTAGACTTCATATAGACTGCTTGTAGACTGCATATAAACTGCATGTAGACACTCATATTGCTGATCACGTTGCAAAATGACGTTACATAAAGTGCTACCAAATGTACTCTGTCAAATTGCACAGTTTGTATTTGTGGATAGGGTAAAGTCTACAGATTGGTCTGAATCCAAGCAGAGCTGTGAGACTGGGTCACTCCACACTAAAATAACAGACCTCTTTCCGCTCTTATCACATTCTGGCGTGTGCTTCCGCTGCTCGGCCTTGTATTTCCATACAGCCAAGTTAAAGTGTAATGGAGAGCAAACATCACCATTCACCAAAATGCAGCCTGAGGCCCAGGCTTCAAACTGCTTATCGTTGGTAAGTTTTAGATTTGTAAATTGATCCAGTCTGAGGTAAGATGGTGTTACTGCCTGTGTGTGTTATGGCACTTTGACAAGTGACCCCCACCACCAAAACCTTTTTTCCTAAAATATTTGCACAGTTTCTGACACTAGATGGCAGCCTAGAATAGGAATGATCCTTTCAAAGCTAAAGTCTTTACAGAGAAATAAATGAGCAGAAGTATTATTTTTATTTTTTTTAATTTATTTATTTTAAAGGGACAGTGCATACAACATTTACATGTAAATATGCCGGTTTATAGCCACAGGCTAATTTCCAACCGTAGTCCCTTGGCAGGTTGATGTTAAAAAATAGGAAAAGAAGGACATGAAGAACTCAGCAAAAGAAAACACAGACGAGAAAAAGGAGAAAGGTTTGCAACAAAGACACATTATTACAGACAGACATTGCACATTAACTTGAAATTGTAAATAAATTTTTTTTTAAAAACTGTATAATAATAAAAGTTTCACAAAAGCCCATGATGTGATCGCATACTGATCACAGTGAATTATGATCACATGTCTGACTAGATTGAAGCCACACCTTCAAATGTCCCTTGAATGTTAATAGACTGGGACTCTCTCTAATTGGGGTGGGTAGGATGTTCCACAGTATACTTTGTCTATATGATAGGACATTTTGGCCAAAAGTGCTTCGTCGAAAAGGAACCTCACAGTCACCTCTGGCAGAGGCTCTGGTGACTTGAGTAGTGGAGTGGCTGACTACCCTCTGTTTAATATTATCATTTAGTGGTGGTGGTGCCAGTCCATGAAGGACTTTAAACATCAGACAAGCTATTTTAAACTTCTTAATTTTTTTCAAAATGTAGCAATTTATACTTGAGGAGAATGCTGCAGTAGGTATATAAGAATATGTTTTTTTTTGTCTAAAATTTTTTGTCTAAAATTTTAACTGCTTTTTTATTAAGGATTCAATTATTTAAGTACAGAGGCTCCAGAAAAAGACGAACTTGTTATATAGATGAACCTAAAAAGACAGGAGATGTCCAACACAAGGAAGAAGAATGGAAAAAAGGAAATGAAGTGGAGATATGATGTTGGTCAGGTGTATTCTGGGGGAAGGGTTACAGAGTTACAAACTTAAAACCATGTTAGCAAACATGTCAATGCATGTTTAATGCATGTTAATGCATGTTACTAACTAAACTTCTTCCCTGGAGTCTCTGTGCTTTCTCGTCCAGCAGGTTCTCATGGATCGTGGCTGCTGCTGTGGTCTGCTGCTGACGTCCACCATATATAGCATTACTGTCATTATTGCTACCATATCTCCACTACAGTTTATAGTTAGTTCATGATTTACTGCTGCTGTGCATCTGTGTCTCTCTATCTCTATCACAGGTTCCACTGCTACTGTAATCATTCTACCATTTATTGTAATTCATTGTAATTGTACAATATGTTTGTGTTGATTGTTCTGTACATGTGACATCCATTGCACGTCTGTCCGTCCTGGAAGAGGGATCCCTCCTGTGTGGCTCTTCCTGAGCTTTCTTCCACATGTTTTCCCTGTTAAAGGGTTTTTTTGTGGGCAAGTTTTTCCTCACTGGAACCGAGGGTCTAAGGACAGAGGGTGTCACTCCCTGTACAGATTGTAAAGCCCTCTGAGGCTAAATGCGTTTTGTGACTTTGGGCGATACAAATTTGATTTGATTTGATTTGATTTGATTTGATTTGATTTGATTTGAAACTGAAGGTGTGTACTGTTTTGTGTCATGCTTATGTAAACTTCAAATGTGTTCTGTGGTGAGTTTTGTTAGTTATGCATTACCGTGCTAAGTTAGCTTGTATTCCAAATTTCATTAATTGGATTTTGCTTGAACTTTTTAATTTCATGTAATTATTCTAGCAATGCATGTGTGAATGAAATGCGCCTTCTCCGATCACCAATCTTTTCTCCTTGTTTAGGAACAACCTAACCAGATGTGAATTCTGTCGCAGAAGATGGCAAAGAGTTCAAATGTTTTAACTGGAACAACCACCCTGTTGGCAGCCTCATCTAATTTTACCATTGTGCTCTCATCCACTATCATGATATCCAAAGTTACGAGTTAATCACGTCACTAATGGTTGCTCTCTATGGGAACTTGTCCTAGCATTTTGCATCAAGTTACTCAGAAGGCCGCGGGCTGATGTCAGGTGTGTGTCTGACTGGTGTAGCCTGATGGAACAAACCACTGGGTGATTGGGGGCGCCAGGGCACCAAACATGGTGTGATGTATGATGATGTATTTTATTATTTTAAGAAATTGAGAAAAGGAATTATGCTCCGCTTAAAACATGATGATAATTGGGCCATTTTGTTGCCCCCGACCAGCACTTGGTGCCCTATGCACAGCATGGCTCCCTCTTCCCCACAATGGTCTGGTGTAACATTCTGAGTACTGCAGACACTGCACCAAACTGTTGGTCCATCTCACGCTCCATTTTCCCATCACAAGACACCAAGATATTTGAATTCCACATGGGGCAGCAACTTACTCCCAACCCGCAGGGAGTATTCCACCATTTTCCGGCATAAAACCATGGCCTCAGACTTGGAGGTGCTGACTCTCATCACAGCCACTTCACACATGGCTGCAAATTGCTCCAGTGAGTGCTGAAGGTCATGGTCCGATGAAGCCAAGAGAACCACCGTATCTGCAAACAGCACTGACGCAATCCTGAGATACCCACCCCAGACACCCTCATCACTCTGGCTGTGCCTTGAGATCTGCTCACTTTTGTTGTACAAGGACCGGATGACTCATGCCGATGACCCAAGTACACCATACTCCTTCAGTACTCCCCACTGGAGCATCCAGGGGACACCTTCAAGCCTTCAAGTCCACAAAGAACATGGTGGTGAGGTCCAATGGATGATGGTGAAACGATGGTGAAACTCCCATGACCCCCTCAGCACCCCTGCAATGGTAAAGAGTTGGTCCGTGGTCCATGGTCAGGATGGAATCCACATTACTTTTCCTGATTCTGGGATTCAGATGTGTCAGGAAAGACAGCCCAACAAGGTCCAAAGGCCTCAGCATCTCAGGGTGGATCTGATCCACACATGGCGCCTTGCTGTTTTCTAACGACCTTTGATTTCTGCCAGAGATATGAACAAGGCTTTCTTTAGACTCTGCCCAACAAGTAGTAGATAAAATAGTGTCAAACTGACATGCTTTAAAGCAGGAGCTGTCCCAATCAAAGGTTAAACAAGTAGGACTTGTTGTGTGTGTGCGTGTGTGTGTGCAGCAGGTGTCCAGTCAGACAGACAGAGAAGACATTTGAATGCTCCCACTAAGCACCTGATTTGCCTCTGGACTATCCAGAAACCAGCCAGCTATTTCAACCGGTTTGACCTTGTTTGTTTTACTAATCGATTGATTCATAATGCTGTCAGTCAGCATGCATGCCTGGAGGACTCTTGATTTTCAGGGTTTGAAAAAAGCTCCAGATCCACGTATCTGTCGCCTGAGAGGCACATTTAATCAAAGATCCAATTTGAAAGATTTTAAATGAATTCAAATGGGCCCAGTCTTTCCATGACACACATACACACACAGAGACACATGTTTGTGTGTGTGTTTTGTGTTGTTTGTCTGTGTGTATACTCAGGCACCAGTAATGGCTGTAATCTCCTCTGTCTGTAGGCGCAGACAGTGTTAATAAGCTTCTCTCTTTACTTGCTGCACAGCTTGAAAGGCTCAGGTGACAATAGGAAGGGTGATGCAGGAGGCTGGGCTCTATCTTTAGTCTGGTTTACAGCAAGCAGAAAGCTCTCATTCTATCATTCTTTCAGGCTGCCTGTTTTAGCCCCGGCTGCAGCTGAACGGAAGGACAGAGATACATATGTTGAGAAACTATGTGGACACCTGTCCTGCTCATAACTGAGTCAGTAGGCATCATCCTTCTTTGAAGCATTAATGTTTTCAAAGGAACTCATTGAATGCACCCAATAGTTGTTAAGCTATTTCAGTCTGAACCAAAGTGATCAACCAGCAGACCTACATAACTAATCAAGCTTAAACGATTATTGATGGTACATTCCCATAATATAACTCAATAGCATCTTTCATTTTTCCGTCCCTGAGTGTTTAATGTCCTCATCTTTTAAACTCCACGTTCACATGATGCAGTTTTTCTGTCAGATATTCATGTACAGTATTACTGTGCATCTTAAGCCTGAGGTCATTTTTGGAGATGATACAGGAGGTCGTAGTGGTGAACATTAACCCTACCACTTAACACAGAGTGAGGCCTAGGCCTAACAAATCAGCTAGTGTCTTTATAAAATTTGGTCTCTTAGCTAGAAATTAACATAATGACGGTTCAGTGGTTTGATGAACCTAAGGTCATTACTGGAAACTGTTACCTGCCACAAGATCACTGTACTATTTACTGACTATATACAGTCCCTATTGTAAGCATGGAAACAATGGTACTCTCAAGGTTGCACTCCACCAACTTTACATAAAGCCTATGTTACAAAGCATGGGCAGTAGAATTTGAGAAGTTGCAGTATGTTAGTTTTTGAAACATGATTCAGACCCAAGACTAAGAATCTAAATCATTCTTTCTTTCAGTTTCTTGCTTGTCCTTCAACTCAATGGATGCGTAATACATGTACATAACATAATACAAACTTGTTGGGGTGTTTGAAATGCATTTAAATTTGCGCACATTTGTCTGCTGGTGTTAAATGTGAGCAGTGACTATTACAATCTCTAGCAATGATAATGATGAATCTCCTCTCCCCCATCTCCAAACATCATCATCTCATCAAAGATCATCTTTGGTGAAACAGACTGGCGATTCAGCACTGATAGAGTGAAGAGATATCTGTGCTGCTGAGAGAGAGACAGGTAACACAAAGTGTCACAATGTTCAGCAGATATGTGGCTTGTGAAAAATGAGTCCAACACTTACTTCAGTGCCTTTGAGCAGAAGGAATCACTCTGTGCTTACGTTAACTTCTGCTGTTACAGTGAACAGACTCAGGATCTGCTGCTGGTCTCCTAAAGCGGGCAGCTGTGCCTAAACCCACGTGACTCTTCAGTGCTGAGTTTCTCAACTGTCTCTGCTATTTGTGTGGATGCACACGTCACATGTTGTAGGATATTCACATTGTATTTGTGTTGTCATTACACCATGAATACACACACGTAATGCCCATGACGTCACATATACATAATTTTATTGAAAAAAGTATGACAAAAGACAATTGCATTTTAAAAATACAGATAACAACAACACACCTTAAAGTTACGGGATCAAGATTTATTGTCAGTTTCCGTTAAGTTAGACTTTAGCCATGTGCACAGCACATACAGAGTGATATTTTATTCAGCCCTGTATAGAACTACAGGACAACTGATAAAAGTAGTTGATACAAAATCGTCACAAGACCACAGGACTCAGAATCATAGATAGTATAGTATCATATAGAAATAAAGATTTTCCTGAATGCAGACGTCCAGGCAGCAGAGTTGCAAAGAACATATCATTTCAGGGATGTGTAAAAAATTAGTTATGAGGAGTTATGAAACTATCAGGTAACTTAGCAACATAAAGATCATCAACAGGTCACTGTTTTACAATTCAAATGGTCTGCTCACTCAAATCACACAAATTTTGTCAGTGATGAAAAATATTTATTTTTGTAAGTAGGGTGCACTGATGTAGAAACAAACTGGGATGCTGTTGAGCAGTATACTAAAAATCAAAGAGTGTATCTGTGATCAGAGTCAACATAGTCAGCAGTGACTGCCAACCTGCATTTGTAGTCACAGACTGCTGACTTTAAAAGCTGCACGTTTTGTTGAATAACCAAATGAGGAACTGGAGTAGAGGGCTGGCCCTGGGTCAGTGACAGAGGGCAGAAAGGTATTCTTCTGTAAACACGATGCCCGCCATGCAAAGCAGTGATACTGGAGAACACTAAGCACAGCTGTGAGCAGCAGACACACCAGTATACCTGCATGCATCACTGCTGACCAACTGCGATGCTGGAAAGAGATTTAAACAAGCACACTGTAACAAGAGCTGTTACAGGACGAGCAGACAGTGCACTTATTCTGACAATGTATACAATGATATGTGACATGTGTGACATGTATCTCACAGAGAGCCCGCATAGCTCAGATTAGTGTGGACATCTATGCTGGTTTGAAGGAATCACAGCATAAAGCCACTACAGTGACAGTTTGCATGATATTTGTTTGAGCTATTTGCCACTTAATACTTAGCAGGAGCATTCACTGTGGCCAGCCTCTGTGCTAATGCACCATCACATCTACTGAAGGCACTCTGGCTCAACAGAGAAAACAGTACAATCCCAAACAGGAGTTTGGCTGGTTTAATATATAATGTGGAATGTTGAAACTGAGATTTCAAACCTCTTAGATAAAAGACTGTATAAGAATACAGGGCAGGATAACAAATACAAAAATGTGGTCACCTATCTCCCACCAGTCCATTTTTGGACCTGAATTATTGATGATTGGTGGATTTATTCATCAATTGCACCAAAGCCAGCCAAACAAACACACCGCATGCCTTCAGACATCAACTTCCACCCAGCTCTGTTGGTTTAAAACTGTCCTTCCCCTGAAAGGAATACCAGCACCTTCAGTTACTTCGAGGTTATATTTACAAAATATATAAAGAAAAATATAGGATTACTAGCCCTAGCATATAGTACAGTCAAACAGCTGTCCGTAAATATTTCTCCCATGATTATCCTTTCTAAAAGTAAATCACAGGGTAAAGATAGCCGGAACGTGACAAGGTGCAACTAGGACAACATGGCCACCAGAGCAGGGCTGCAGTCAACTACAGAGACTCACAGAGAGACAGAGAAGAGACAAGTACAAACTGATCAAGTGCATGGGCCATCTAATGCTGTAGGAAGTTAAAGCACAGCTTGTAAAGGGACAACGGTTTATATAAAGAGAGGGTACACCAGAGGGAATTGGAAATTGGTCGTACCGGAACAATATGTATTTGTGAGCTTATTTTATCCTGAGTGTGTTGTTGTTCATCACCGCACAAGGAAATGACTGGAAGGGAAATGCACTTGTAAATGACACTGATGCATCACCTGAGAAATTCCTTGAAAGAACTGAAGGAATATGGCTAGCTTAGCTTAGCACTATGACTGGAGACACTACTAGTCTGGCTCGGTCCACAATTTGAAAAAACACCTCACTTAGCCTCACTAACTTACTAGCGTATCTTATTTGTTTAATCCATATAAAAAAGTTTTTTTTTGTACAGACTGAAAACACTGTTTCATTCCCTTTGGACAGTGCCAGGCTTGCCATTTCTCCATTCGCAGTCTTGAATGAAGCTGCTGAGCAGCACACAGTTTTTATGCTAATCAAAGCAAACAACTACAGGATGTAGCTTCATATTTGATGTACAGACCTTAAAATGATGACTCTCAACTAACAACAACATATTTCCAATATCAAATATTTTAAAAGTGATTTAGAAGCTAGACCTTGTAACTGTGGCTAAAAGTCACAATCACAGCAGCAAAAGTGAAATTTTCCATTTGTGAGAAAAGTTACATAAAAGGGCTTTAAGTGAAGCCAGAAGTGATGGTATTTTCTAGGGGAGACAAACTTTTCTACAGCACAGGCAGATTGACAAATATGTGTTCATTTGGCACAAACTTCCTCGATGCTGAGTGATGCTGCTGATCCATCTCTGCCGGCTGCCTCAGAGCTGACCGACAGCTATCGGACAATCAGAAATAACTCAATGTAGAACAGTCCTGTTCCACAGTCAAGGCTATGGTGTCTCTGTTGCACTTCAGCACTTTGACCTTGCCTTTAAACTCCCAAATACTCCACTTATATAACGCCAGAGAGGATGTCGCTCTATCTGCAGTCTTATAAGTCTGACTGAAGGCAGAAAAGTTCAGAGTTCACACCCCCCTCTCCTGCCCAGCAGAGCTATAAACAGACCAGTGGAGGTTGTGGGGGGTTTGACTCCCCCCACCCCTCTCTCTCTCCCTCTTGCTCTCTCCCTGTCTCACTCTCTGTCAGTGAGATGATTAGGCTCCAGAGCCACGTAATCAGCAGTGCCAGAAACTCGTGCCTGATTAATTTTTTAGGCTAAGACTCAAAAACAGTTTTGTTGAAAATAAGAATATAGAAACAGTCATAGTAAAGTCATAAACGTCTCTTGTGCACTGCATCAGTGCAAAGAAACCTGACATCAGAAGACAGGATTTCATTCAGCAGCAGCACATATCTGATAAATAAGAAAATGAAAACATAAATAATGTGTTTAACATCTTAGATTTTACCTATCCGCAATGAAAAGAACCCCTCCTAAAAAAATACAAAATTGATGCTAAACATAAATAAAAAAAAGAATATATACATAGCAAAAGATCATATATGATACACTGCATAAAGCTTGGAGTGAAAGTGCATCATGGTCTGGAGCTCCCCATTGCCCCCAGCCCACCTCCCCGCCCCCATCTCCATATTGAGGTGAAGTCTATTTATGAGGCCACTAGATTCTTGGCAAGAAATGTGTCACCGTCATGGCGGGTGACACTCGGTTTCCTCTTTTTGTTTTGCCGTTCTTACTCAGGCCGATGTACATCCTTGGGTAGGCCACCGACTCGTAGGCGTTGTAGTTGTTGGCGAGGAGCTTCTCTCTGAACTTGCACTCGTTGTTGTAGTGTAACTGAAAGAGAAAGGAGGAGATATAAGGATTATTGGAAAATGCTGATTGTTTGAAGGCAGAGACAAAATAAAGATGCCCAGACATTTCTTTAGGGGAGCCGGGAGGGGGGCATTCCAAGTCAGTATTGTTCGTTGTGATTACTATCAAACAATTGCTTTATTTCTGATTGCAGGGCTATTGTACAGCAGCTTGTGAAAAAATGAGATAGTGGAATGATGAATGATGTGAGTGAGGCAGGACTCAGGCCACCATGCTCCAATTGTGCTGTATTTCTCACTGAGGAGAATAACAGCCTGTGAGCTGGGAGTAATGAATTCAGTTATTAACTCATCTTGGACTGCTGCATCATGGGTATGTGGCACATTCTTTACAGAACCAGGAAGTGCGATATGTCCTCCACAAACTGGTGCTCAGTATCCCAGAACTGGATTGGGTTGCATCAGAAAGAAATGAAGTGTGTATGTAAGTCTTTCTGCATCCTTAATACTAATGAGTTCAAACTGATTGACATCATTAGAATGAAAACTGTGTCAATCAGTTGCTAAAAAACATCATCACAGCATCTTGAGTTTCATCAGACTTGAAGGATGACAGTGACTGTTATTCTGATTCCAACATTTACACACTGAAGCACCCAGCAAAAAATGAAGAATTAAAGGAGTCTGTGTCACTCTCTGGCAGCAGTGTGGAGGATGCTGTGATCTGTCAATAAAACAATTCACAGACTACATTTTTGATGTCTGGTCAAAGGTTAAAATTGGGTGGTGGTGGAGGTGTTTGGTGGAGCCTCTAATTTCTGATTTTGCAGCATCTGTAAAAAGAGACTGTGTGTGTGTGTGTGTGTGTGTGTGTACACCTACAGATCCGTACAGCTTTCCTCGCCGACTCATAGCCACAAAGAGTCCACTGCGAACACCCATCAGAGTCACCACTCCTCTCTCCACTGGAGAGATCTGCAGGAGACCTTCAGGGAAAACAAACCATACACACTGATGGACAGATCCAAACCTGTTACTCTATGCACACACATGCACGCACACACACACACAAACAACACGCATGTGGGTCCCAGAAGCTGCCTGGAGGTCCTGAGAAAACTTCAGTTTGCATCTAAGATTTGATCTGATGAACACATGTTGTAGGTGATGTGTGTCAACAAACTGATGCTCAGGAATATTTCATCATCCTGGATCTTCATTGGTTTTGACAAGGTGTGGCACTGTGTGAGAGTGTGTGTGTAAGTAAATATATGGACGGAGTGAGGAAAGGAGCAAAATCCTGATTAGATTCTTTCAACATACCTGATCCATGTCTGAATATTTCATGACATAATAGAATAATAGAAAAAGCAATATTTTCTCTGAGGTGTAGTCTAACATGCTGTGTGACCTATTGTCAGCCACCAGTCACTTTGTACAGTAAAAAGATATTTAAAGGCTTGTTTGACGTCTGTTTAAGCCCTGCTCACACAGTTCACTTGGCCTTGACAGTCTGCTGCATCCCTTTGTTCCTGATCATGTGAAAATGTTTTACAGTGCTGGATTCCTCACAGAGATTTTCTGTAATGTATCTCTCTGAATGTGTATGCCTTGTCTTTATATAGTCCAGAGGAAAGAACAACACAGCGTGCGTTCTTAGAGGCAGCCCCTGAGCTCCACGGCGCTTTAACAGGACGGCAAGGATCCGATCTGACATGACAGGTAAATAAATGTGTGTTACTCTTGGTGTCTGTAAATGTGAGGAGCGCCGGGGTTAATCTGTCTTAACAGATGGGTCTGTGCACAGTGTCCTAACTTTAGGTGCTGGCTCGCCGCTGGCCTGGATCACAGCGAGCTCTGGTTACACACAAAATCCAGCACAGTGCATGCGTGCTCAGCGGCACAACGGAAGGAGTCCAGATGTTGGTACGAACGCGTGGATCAATAAGTGTGAGCTACTCGCACACTGACAGCATTAAGCAGCATCATTCAGTGATCGGAGAGGAAGGGAAAGGTGGGGATCAGGTGACAGCAGGTGTCATTGACGGGGAACACAAGAAACACATGAACACATGCTCCGGCCACTGAGTCTGTCAGAGCTGAACACAAACACTTTGTTTTTGTTGTTAGTGATTCAGAATTCACATAAACGTGCCAAAATCAACCTCCTCCTGCTTCTGTCTCACTTAAAAAGAACTGAGACAACTTACTGTGGCGGTTTTCATTGTGCACTCCCGTTATTCGACCATCCGGTAACACCTGGATATGGAAGCCGATCCCCACATTGCAATAGAGACGCCGCAACCTTTTTATGCCCAAGAGATAGTCGCCGTCCCGACTGATCTCCTCTCGCTTCTCCCCTGGGATCCGCGCCAGGGACCGGGAGTATAGGGCCTCCAAGCGGTCCGCCGTCCCGTTCATGCTGGGGACGCATCCCGCTAGTCCAGTCACCAGGACCAGGACCAGGACGGTCCGCAGGGCTGCCAGAGAGCCCATTCCGGGTCTGGCTCTGAAAGCAGCCTCCCGG
The DNA here is from genome assembly GCA_023373845.1 of Nibea coibor. Lineage (NCBI taxonomy): Eukaryota > Metazoa > Chordata > Actinopteri > Sciaenidae > Nibea > Nibea coibor. The sequence goes on from CM041738.1 coordinate 1,224,939, forward strand.
CGTTTGCCTTTCCAATGAAGCGAGAATAAAAAGAAGAAGCAGCGGCGCGGCAGAGAGGATCGTGTGGAAGCTGCGCTCATTCCCAGACCGACAGGCGCACTGGCTGCAGCCGGAGCGACATTGATCTGCGTGGAGCTGAGCAGCCATGCCTCTATATTTATACCTGCAGACACATTACATCACAGCTCCACACTTAGAAGAAAGCTACAAAGTACACTTTCACATTCAGGCCAGCAAACAGAGCCGGGGGCTTCATTGAAATCAAATAATAGCATAGCTGTCTTATCTGAGAGTGAAGTCAGGAGTCTGTGGAAAATAAATGAATAAAAGAGTTATAATAATAATAATAAAAAAAAACTTCTTTGTGTTTGGCCTTCATTATCAGCAACAGAATATCATAATTTATGTATGGGAGGATGTAAAATAGGAAACGGCCAAGTTAACAGAGCGTGGTGTCGACACAGGAGACAGTTCTATAAATGAACAATAACAGGAAAAAACACAGGTCCAATTCAAGCAAATGTAAAAGCGTGAACTTAGGACGGACAGAAGGGAAATCATGTCCCGGGCTCTTCTACTAAACAATGGTAAGACTAAATAGAGAGTTTGTTGGCCGAGACTTGACACAGTTCTGACGTTACAAGCCTTCAAGTTTGTCCACTGTCATATGAGCCTATCATAGTCTGTGCTTTTGTCAGTTCTGTAAATCAATAAACTTTGTATGACGTGAAAATATCTTTAGGTCAGCCCTGTGAAGAGCTGCTGTATCTTACAAAGTTGAATTTCTTTCAGACTGCCTGAAGTTTGTTTGATGACTCCACTTCATTTCTCTTTTTTATCAGCTCACATCAAATAAGTTGAGTCAGATCGATTTGTTGCAAATGAATAAGAGATTTTGGCTGGAATGATTTGAAATGACTTATGGAAGGCTTTGGTGTCATTGCAGCAGCTCTTTGATGTGTCATCCTTGACTGTCTTTCAGATGCACTGATGCATTTCTTTGTACGTCCATTGAAATGAAGCACACTAAATAGCTTTCCCTCCCTTTATTTCAGCATTTCATCACTGCTATTATCCCTGCTAAATCTATGTTGAGCACTAACATTTACCCTCTCTGCTGAGTGTTCCATTATTTATCTCCATGTTGGAGTACTGATGGTCTTCCCTCTCTGTCAGCCCAGGGACAAAGGCCTTTGATCTCTGGGGTGGCTCGGTCCTGCTCCTCATTGACCACGCATGAAACGCTTTCTCACGTTCACATTCGGCTGATCCTCAATGTACAACAACATTGTTTCTTTGTGTGTGGAAAAATGTCTCTCAGAGACAATCCTGCGGTGTGGAGGCCCCGGTTGATGACTACCAAACCCCTGAAATGGCTGACATACCAGCAGACCCCATCTGAACCAAAGGACCTTCAGGACAGATGGACCAAATGACGAGCCAGTGGTCCATCAAACGTCCAGGATGGCTGACAAGGACCAGTACAAGGGTATTCATTAATTGACCTGAGAGTGAGTAAATTGGGGGTCACTGGTTTGATTTCTGGCTCCAGGAGACAGGTGAACCACAGATCTCCGAAATGACTGATGGACCGGTGGACCTCCCGAAAAGCCTGAGCTGGCTGGTTCAGAGTCTCCATAGAAATGAAGACCTGAGGATGTGCATGAGTCGAGTATACCAGCAGGTCCAGTGCTATTCCTATCTATGATTCTGCAGTCTCCTCTTATCACTTTATAATAAAATGATGTTGAGATGTTTCTCTCCTGTCACACAAAGATTTGTAAGTTATGCACGGCTTTATTTTTGTTTATGTTGTACTGAAGTCATTGTGGTTTTAGGTTGCATGTATGCAATGAATTATGCTGAGGGAAAGAGGTTTTAGATTTCACTGGGTGACAGCTGCAATTCAGAGCTTAAAATGTCTCAACAATCAACACATGCATTCGTTCACTTGTTTATTCATCATTTTCAAACCTTTTCTTATGACTCATAAATACATGACAATGATTTGACTTTTAGTCAGTAAGAAGTATCACTAATTATAACTACAGGAAGCTGTGATTTAACAGCACCCCCTTCCTTTTCTCTTTGTTCGCTTCAAGCATTCTTCAATCAAAAAACAACAATAAAAATCAAAACTTATTTTCTATTACTGAAAATATGGTGCAGGTGATCTTATGAATGTTGTGTCCAACTCAAGCTATTATGTCTTCCCTTGTTTTGTTTTTTATTTTTTCGTTCAATTTGTAGTCTAATGTATCAGACGTTAAAATGAATGTGTTCAGACTGGATTCATGAAACACGTCTGTAGCATGTGAAAAGGTGTTCTACCTGTTAGTAAATGTGTATATCCAGTGTCATGGTGTTCTACATATCCAAACAGAGGAGGAGCAATGTTTCCTCTGATATTGTTGGCACAGAACAGTTGGATGCTGGCCAGCAAGACAGCTGTCACTGAACTGCTGCCAGACTGGATCCACTAAGTGACTTGTACTGGTGGATTTGTCTGCATTACATAACTCCCGGTGGAAAAGCAGCAACTTGATAAGTAAAAACTGAAAGTTTGATTGCCACACACTATCTATACAGTGTTTATTTGGAGTAAAGCAAAACTTGTTCTAAATAGTCAGGTCAATGAGGTAAATCAGACAACATGACAACAATTTCAGTAAGATCTCATCTCAGTATGTCTTCAACTCTGATTCAGAGTTTTGGTTTATAGTTTGCAGTCTCATCTCATCTTGTATCCTTTAGATGAACCAAATCTTTTCATGTGTGTTGAAACATTATTTTAGATGTTGTGAATATTCTATGTCTGTGTTTTTTCGATAAATGTCTCCAAAGAATTGGAGATTTGTTGTGTTTTGTGTTACGTTTGGCTGTAAGCTGTTGCAAAGGGCAAATTGGCTCAAAATGAATTCAAATTAAATACACGTTCACAAAAGGCAACATTGCCACCAACGTCTGGAGGCGAGACCTCCATCTGCCTCTAGAGGTCAATGTTCACAAGGTAACCCCCTGTCCGGCAGACACCTGCTCTCAGCCTAAAGACAATATGTTTCCAACACCATTATGTGCACTGTATATTATAGTATATGTTATACACACTAACACCTTTGTTGTTGTACTACAAGAAGGTTCTTCTTGTTGTAACTGTGTGACAAGATCTGTTTTACACTTGATTTCGCTCTGCACTGAACAGGATGATCATGGTGATGATGATGATTTCTAAAAAAGATTAAAACAGATCTATAAGTTGGTTGGTGGGTTCGTAACCTGCAGGATTGTGAATCATCATCAGACTGGTGCTTCTTTTTGGTCTTTTGGATGAAACATTGACAATCCATCATAAACATGTAGGACGAGATCCTCTGTAGCCAGAAGAAATGGTGACACAGAGCAGTCAGTCAAATGATTTTTCACAACCTGGCAACCCAAAATGAATTTTCTTCATGTTGAATCTGTAAAGCAATTGACTGATTTGTTAGGTGGGGGCGGGGTGGTGCAGTGGTTAGCGCTGTCGCCTCACAGGGGGTTGGGGACTTTCTGTGTGGAGTTTGCATGTCCTCCATGGTTGTTGTCTGTATGTGCCAACCAATAAACTGACGACTTGTCCAGCGGGATAGGTTGATGAGAATAAGTGGTTGCAGATAATGGTTGGATGATTTGTTAGTACATCTTGTAATTCTGAGTAAAGGGTACAGCGAGGAGGCTTGGAGAACTTAACACCTCCAAGGTCAGCTATATGTTTCATTGATTCCCAGCTTAGCACAGCTGTGTGTGGTGTGAGGGATCTTTTGTGTTATGCTCTTTGAATGATTGGCTAAGAATGATTTAGATATTGATGTCAAATGTTCTCTAAGAAATCCTTATCCCTTCATTGCATCAACACAGAGGATATCATGGATGAATGTTGTTTTTGACAATTCTTAGCAGGACAGTTCCTTCAGCAGGATGTCATGGATAGAACAGGCATGTAGGAAGAGAAGAGACATTTGCTAAATGAGACATGTAGGGAGAGGGGCCACAAAAGGCCCTAAACCTCTCTGAAGACCCACATTCCTGTTGAGTAATATTAGAGTTTGGCATTAATAACAAGCCATAGCGAGGTGTTACACTTTGTATGACACAGTTTCTGCTTTCAGGAGGACCTGACTTGTTTATCAACTGTGAGGCTTTTGGTCGGTGTTTCAAAAAAAAGCCTAAAAGTCTCAGGCGGCATCGTTTCCCAGGCCCCCCTTGGGAGGAGCTATTGTCCGGGCCAGGAAGCCTCCCCAGCCTGCAGGTATAGAATGACAAGGCTTTATATGCAGCTACCTATAGATGAGAGCGAGGCCAGGCAAAACCTGAACATCCAAAAGCGTCCGAATGTTGCTCGCGATGAATTTTGCATTGATGGTCGTCTTTGTGGTCTGTGCTTGGCTGTGTTGCAGCAACAGGTGCAGCACTTTAACAAATGAGGTGAAGCAGTGTCACACGCAGTGAAGGAGAGCGACACAGGAAGACTAAAAACAACCCCCCACACCCCCAACCAAGGTGTAATTAACTCAGCTAACTTTGTGTAACAAGTACATCTGTTTACTACAGAACTACACACAGCGGGGTGTCCTCTATCTAACCCTCAGTGGATTTTCAGTTGAATCCCACTAGTTCTAACTAGATTGCATGTGTGTGTTTCAGTACTAAAAGTACTCTCATTTAATACTTTTAATTAATCCTGAGGTTTGACCATGTGCCTTCCGACAGTATCAGAGCTGTCACAGATGATATTTGACTGTTTGACTGTTGTGTATGTCAGAAAGTATGTTGGGTCTGTGTTACTGCTGTTTTACACTTGTTGTGTTTTAGACGGCGTTGCCTTCAAAGAGCTGCAGCCGACAGAACAAAAAGTGAAACTGAGACTTCATCAACTCAAAAATGTTTTCCACAACAACCATTTACAAAGATGACCTTCATTTAACTTTAGAACACTTTAGAAATGTTTCCACGTTCCACAGCTGCATGTACCTCTCCACAGAGACATTGGAAGAAATCAGCCACTTCTTCGCACAGGTCAGTACCATTGTGTTTTATGTTGAAACCAGGTGGTGAGTGAAAACAAATAGCAACATCGGGAAAATGCAGAAATAGTCTTATCAATAACTTACAACACAGGCACCAAATAAATATTCATCATTAGTACAATATACAAAGTACATCTTTGAGTTTACAGTAGACTATCACATTGTATGAATATCACAAAAATATAAACAGGATCCCGTCTCTCACCAAGCATCTCTTTGCTTCTAAATGTGAATCTGACAAAGTGCTTGGCTGTGTAAAGTCCTCTCTTTGATCTGTCATGTTTGTTAGCACTTCAAAATATCATATTGTTTTTGTCATTCCAGCTTTAGACAAATGAAAAGCTCCGGAGTCACTGTACATGCATAGTGCATCCTGTATTTACAAGAATAGAACCACTTTTCAAAGGTTTTCTGCTCTGTGTCAAGTCGATGATAACACGACAAACCTGGAAGTTTTTACAAAAAAGATGGAACTTTTCAACTACATTATTATTTGTTCATGAGACAGTAGCATTTTTGAAAAGTCAGATGTCAGTAAATAAAAGATTATACAGATTTGTGTGTGTGTGTGTGTGTGTGTGTGTGTGTTGGTGTATGTGGCCCTCTGTCTATCTTTCCTTCTATGAATTTTTTCCCCTGTGCATCAATGACAAAAATTTCCACTAATCCAGAAGGCAGAATCCAAGATGTTTTTTCCAAGTCATCCATTGCAATCAAGCTACAGTATGTACTGAGATCAGGGGTCCATGTTTGGATTAGTCATAGAGCCACAGGGTCAACTCCTCCTCTTAAAGTCTCCTCAGTCATCTGGCCGTTGGTCCCGGCCTTTCCTGGCACGATGCCGGCGTCTCCGGCGTTCACGGCGGTTGCCGTGGTGATGCATGTGGTGGTGTGCGCTCTGACTGTCTCTAAGCCGCCTCACCATCTCATGGTCCTTGTTGCCCAGCACTCGAGGCAGGAAAAGTGAGGCTTTGTCCGTACTTCGGGTTTTAAAGCCTCGCCGTGGCCGGCCTTTGCCATTAATGGAAACGTACCACTGGCGCTTGGCACTGGCTCTCCGCTTGCTGCTGCCGCCACCTTGAGGCAACGGCTGTTCTGTGGAATGGTGGCGGGATGCGTAGGTGTTGTACCCCAACTCATGGATCCGCTCCACAAACTCACACTCTCTGTTGAACACTTCCTGGGGGGATGAGAAGAAAGGAAACTGTTAGCCACATTTTTCATGCCATATGTTTTTCATTCAAAGATGTCGAGTGTTTCCTGTGTCAAACACCAAATCAGCCATGAAATAAGTTGCAGCAGATAAGCACATCATTTTAGAGCATCTAAAAACGACAGCATGCAACCAAAGCATTCTCCAGCTCACATCTGAGCTCTTTAACCGAGAGGTGATCCATTAAATGATGAAATGACATCTGTACTCACCGAGGCGTATAGTCGGCCTTTATCATTCATGGCCAGATATCTGCCAGAGAAGAGCCCTTTTATAGCCACAACACCGACATCCACTGCTGTGATCTCCATGATGCCTACAACACAGATGAACACACAGGAGTTATTTGACATGTCAGCTGAGGAGGTTTCATTTCTAACATTTATTCAAGTTATTCAAGTCACGCAAACCTGCAAAGCAGAGTTTCACCGAAGAGCCTCAGTCTTTCAAGTAGTCAATGAATTCATTTCCGCTTGTGTTTGTCACCTTGTAGCGCCCCATACAGCGTGTTTATTGTTTTTTTTAATCAGTGCTTGATTAGTCAATGGTCTTTTCAGCGCAGCAGAAAGCCTCTAATGGTCGCTGATTAGATAAATACATCCGTTAGGACAGCGCCTTTGTCCCGCCTGGATGTTAATACTGTGGCTGATGCTTCTAATAGAGATTAACCTGCATGTCGGCAGCAGCTTTGCAATGTCATGATTTCACACACACACACACACACACACACACACACACAGAAGTCAATAGCCCACCACGGACGCGCTTCGCTGACAGTGAAACTCTGTAGATCTGATAGATTAATTATATCAGAATGTATCCACAAACTCATAAATATCGTCATAAAGAATAATTTAAAATATATTATTACATAATATATTTATAAACTTTGCATTTGAATTCATTCATTCAAGTATATCAGACATTTATTCATCTGAAAACAAACTTTCATTTCATTTCCATTCAAATAAACTGCTTTAAAAACTTTGAACAGCTTGAAGCCACATCGTTGACCAAATAGTTTACTAAGATCTTTGACACAATACATCGACCACACTGCTCAGATTAACATTCTAACAATAATTAACATTATTGCGAATCATTCTATCATCGTTGTCTTTATGTATGTGATAGTTTGGCCTGTGTTTGTGTAGTTCGCTGTGCGTAAAACCAAATAAATACTCACTAAACGGATTGTTTTCCTCCAGTGATCCATCTATTTTCCCGTTAGAATGGATTTGTAAATGGTATTTAGTAGCGCAGTAGAGCTTCCTGCGTCTCGGCGCTCCTCCAAGGTGTTCGTACACTCCTCCGCGGCCCCCGGCGTCCCTTCGCTGCCGGGGGTCGCAAGCCTGCCCAGTGGCGCAGCTGGCCCGGGGACTAACGGGATCCAACAGGCTCAGCAACACCAGCAGAGGTAACATCAGCATTGTGGCATGGCCGTGGAGAGACGACTGTGGCGAAAAAACGGAGAACTCCTACCAGGCTCTCGGGGTCCCATTAAAGTGTCGGGGCCCCAACGCTCAAGAACTCCAGTCTAGCGCACATCCGAGAGACGACGCCGACAGCACAGCCGCCCCCGAGGTGGGATCCGCTCCTCGCCTCTGCTCCTGCTGCTGCTGTTGGAAATCCCTCCTGCGGCTCTGACTGAGAGCCTCTGCTCAGACTGAGCGCAGATATAAAAGAAGCTTGTGGTGACAATAGGCTGAACTCCGACCAATTGATACAAAGGAAAGGGGGAGGCAAAAGGTATCAGCCCTGTGTGAAGTGAGAGACTGCGGCGTGGATAAAATTACACAGTGGCTGAGTGGGGAACAGCTCTCTCCTCTGAACTCCTCTTCTGTAATATCGTGAAAGAGCAATTAGACATCCCAAATTATACAGATGGGCTGAGCTAGCGCCAGGGACTGCAACAGGTGAGGAATACGAGTTAACTTACCTTAACTTTCAAAAACCTTTACAGTGTTGAATTCAGAGCATAGAGGAGACACAACCTGACCACTGCAAATACCTTAAGAAGCTTTCAGAGGTAACACAAATGTTAAGAACTTTGACTTTTGGGTGGTCCACATCTACTTAAAGTGTCATTCGTCCCAGTTTAGCAGGTGCTTCAAAGCAGTAAACTCATCATGACAGGCTGAGCTTAATATCAATGTTTTGCAATTTGTAATTTGCCTTGAATCAGAGCTCCAAACTTGCAGCAGAGTTCTTTCAGAGGTGGTGACAAGCCACCACTGCAGGTTGACTTGGGAATCGAACCCAACCTCTCAGCAATTCAAAGTTTGCAGCCTTCTTTGTTCTTGAGTATTCATAAACGCCTTTCTTCAACTGACCTGCAAGCACCAAGTCTTCCTTAATCTGCTGAAGTTAGATTCAGAAAAAAGGACAAAAGAGTGGTCTATCACAGGGTTCTCTCCATGTCCCATTCATGCCACAGAACGTCTCTCATGTGTTATTCTTCATCCTTCACCCGAGCAATGGATTGTCCCAGACTTTTCCCATCCTAATGCTCTGGCGAGGCAGCAGCCGGTGGGCGGAAGAGCAGCAGGCTAAATGACTACTGCCTAAATTGCTTCCATCTTGGTCGCATTATGGTTTGCATTCTGGTAATTAGCACCATCATCTACAAATCTCTCTGCCCTTTGGCGCTGCTCCACTGCTGCTATGAAGGCCTGTGCTGAGAATCCCCCAGAGAGCCGATGGTTCATTTGTCTTCCCCTCCCATACATCACCCAACTAGCTGCCTCTGTCACTTTATTTACCCCGATGATCAGAAAAAGGCAGCTCTTTTAATTACAAATGTGTGCACATTATGCCTCCAAGACCCCTCGCAAGTCAGACAGCACACCAAAACATCAGCCGGGTCGTGTGTATCAGAGGTTGTTCTGGTGGCCATTTCTAAGTGAGACGCGCTTGATGTGGTTAAATGCTGGAAGAGGGTGGAACCTCAGATGTGGTGTGCTGTTTCTCTCAGAAACTATTTTAATTACGTTCCCCTCCACGCCGCCCACAAAGCATCCCAGCAATAAGCAGGGCAAACGCTCTCAATTTGTGATGCACATGCACGCGCGCGCACAAGCAGACACACACACATCTTTCTCTTCACATTAGTCTAAGTGTGTTGTGTTTAAAGGTTACATTTCACTTATAAATTAAAGTTATAAATTAAAGTTTCAGATCTTGCATCCAGATGCTTTTGAGCAGGATTTCAGGGTTAGAGTTAGCCCAAACGTAACTCCATGATTCAGTCACGTTGTGTTCCTGACACACTTCGCACTCTTCCCTCAAACTTGTGTCATCAGCTGGATGGATCGCAGCACTGGCCGATGCAATCTGTGGAAACTTTTGATTTGAGTTTGTTTAAGAAGAGGATATCTGTGTGGTCATGCAAATATCTCAGAACATTTTCCCATTAGGTTTGCATAGGCACGGCTGTTACACTATGACCGTAACATGTGGTAGAGGTCTTCATGGCTATAAAATGTTGATCAGAGACACATTCATGGAAAACGTACCCAAACCTGACATGCATAAATTAATTTCCCAAAAAGCCAAATCCAAACGGACACCTAAAGATGACCCTAACCCACCAACACAGGCAGCAACTATTAATTAACAAGCAGTCACTGCAATATAGCTTCATGCTAGTCATAGAAACAAAACTCATTGAGTTTGTTACACAGTCCACCGATGGCCATGTGAACACTTGGTCAGTTATTCAAATATTCTTCGTCACCTGAAGCCGTCTGTCTTTCTGACAGATTAACAGTTACATCTAACATAATGTGAAGTAATTCACATGCAACACTGTCAATAAGCACATGGAGTAGACCCCCAGCTCATCCACTCATTGATGGTGAGTGTGCATATTAATTAGCTAAAAGGGGCGAAAAAGAGCGAGCGGTGGAAAATGATCATGTTTATTAGCCAGCAGAGACTGATGTTAAGCAAGTAGCATTCTGAATATTGGATATTGTCAAAATGACAAAGGGTTGATGAGAAAAGTCCAACACAACCTCGGGTCTGGGTGTGTAGGTCTAGACTCTTCAATCAAGTGGACCCTTGAAGACATCTAATGTACAGAGTGCTAAAGTCCCAAATGGAGCTCTAATGGAGCTAGAGCATCAGAATGCACCTCAAACGCATTTCCCTTCTCTGTGACTTCATCCACAGCTGAAACAGAACAAACACAAAAATATCATTTTGTTGAGCCATAGAATGAGAGATGAGCTTGTGAGAGCTGTTTGATTCCTCAGCTCGTGTACAGACTTCAAAACTTTGTCTGAGTTGTTTGGCAGAGGCAAATTAACTATGTTTGGGAGCTTTGTTCTGCTATCTACACAATACAAAGTTGACTAATTGGTCCTCCAATGTGGCCAGGGAGCCATTCCAGTTCACATTACACTGCACACTTGCATTCCTGACCACCTCCCAGTGTGGCTGGAGTGATCAGATCCCAGTGCGTCCTGAGAGCATTTTGAATGTATTCACACCTGTGTTTTGAAAAAAATACACAATGAGCAGTGCTTTTGCTTCAAGAGAAAAGCACACTATTTCTCAATTATTTACCCAACTGAATATTTCCAACCATCCCTTTTGCCATCATCCACTTGACAAATGAACCCAAACCTAGCCACATGAAGTGCTTCCACACAAAACCCCAAAGCATACATTTTAACTTTCCCTTTTTCTCTCCTCCAGCCATGAATGAAAGAAAGAATTTCAGGGCTCCTTTTTTAATTGACCTCCCCAAATTCTCCCCCCACCACCATTCCAAAAACCCTCTTGGCACAAAAGGGTTTCTTTTCTGCAATAATACAAAGGTTATTAGCCAGGTCCTTTTCTTGGCCCCTGCTTTTAGCAAAGGAAAAAGGAGGTACCAGTAATCCAGAGCAAATCAAAATGACCTTTGAACCCTTTCTGCTGTACTTTTTCTCATGGGCAGATTTCTTTGGTGAGGCGGTGATCAGAGGGCTGAACCCAGCCGCTGCCTCTCGTCTCCTGACAAATCGCTGCTGAGCCTCTTTTGTCCCCATGACTTTGATCTCACCTGCTTGTCAGGCGCTTCAGAAAGAAGTCTTGTACAGTTCCAGCACACAGCAAACAAATTGGCAACAACTGTTTTATTTGGCCTCTCTCTTTCTCCCTCTCTTTTATTTCAGCTCAACTCAGTTCAGTCTGCAGTATTAGCATGTTGGTTTGGCTAAATGTGTTTACAAAGCTTTTAAATCCAAACCAAACTTCAGTTTTCACTTGTATTAGATTTTACCTTGAAGAAAATGTTGTTGTGAGTCATTGAAGGAACTTGACTTATTTGCTTGCACTACTTTTTAATGAAGTCGGGAAATGCTCCACTCTGCGCCTGCTGGAAGAAGGAGCAGCAGACCTTCTTTTGCTATTAAAAGTGCATTTTTGGAAATCAACAAGAGTTGCAAAATCTATAAACAGAGTTTTTACCATCAGTGAGTCTTTTTTTTTCATGCAACATCCTCTATAGGCTGCTAAATTTTAATGAACTTTTTCACAGCAAGTAAAAAATATATTTCAGTGTTGTTGTATTAACTAAAACTGCAATCATTTGCTAACCTTAATCAGTGGCTTAAATCTACTAGAACCTGGGACACAGGGTTTGAACCCAGTCTTTGTAAAACGGTCAATCGTTGAGTTACTGAAATGAATTCAGCTTTATTAGACTTAAGCACTCATCAGTGCAGTCAGCCTGAGTGTCTTCACCTATCGACTTCCTATAAGCAGCTGTAAGAAAGTCGCTCTGTCTGGGCTACAAATGATGTATCCTGCAGCCATCACATTTCTCCAACCCTTATTTGACAGGGCAAACAGAGAGGAGCACATGGATGTAGTTGACAGGTCCACAACCTTTAAGACATTGGGACACATACAGGGTGCTAAACTCTGTGCATGCGTTCCAGGTTTTCAATTTAAATTACCTACGATGTGCCAAGGAAAGTCAAACCTTGTCACATGAGGATATTAATATTAATATGAACATTGATTCTCTATACTTGGTTGCAGGACTGAGCAGACATCTCATTTAACAGTGATAATCACCTCACCATACTTACTGAGCATCTGCATGAGTGAATGACAAATATGAGGATTTTGCATCAGTCTAATTGCAGACTCACAGAGCTATAGCATGGCTGTTGATTTCTTATGAATGGGCTCATACTACATTTATATCTGGCTGAGATCAGATCACCTGAGATCAAAGCAACCACATACCATGACGACAATGCAAATGCAATTTGTATATTTCATTATCTTGAGGAGATATTTAGTTACAGTTGAATTTGGCACTGTTGAAGGTTAATGATTGCTTTTCATCAAATCTCAACCATGTGGCAGTAGTATTGGAGTGAACACTAACATATTTGAACAGCAGCATTTGAACTGTCACATGCACACATCAAAGTCAAAGGATCCCTTTATGAAGATATAGGGGAGAAAGACAAACAGCAGGAGTTGTCTGTGTCTCCTACCTATTCATTGTGCTATAAATTGGTTCCCATGCAGAATAGAGGAAATGTGAGTGAGCAGACAAATGCTGAAAGAACTGAAAGATGGCCGGAGGGCTGAGGAAGCCTCACCAACAGTTTTTTTCCCTCTGTAAAATAGAAGCAGTATATTCTATCAGAAGATGAAATAACCTCTCCAATGATTTTCTCGCTTTCTCTTTCTTACACGTTTTCTCTTTCTCACTACTCTCTCCCTCATTCTCGCACTGTCACTCTTTGTCTCTCATTCAGTAGCTCTCTCTCTGTAACCAGATAGGTCTGTCCTATACTCCTACAGCTCTTTGATTGTTAGCTGCAGGTTTCAGATGCCTGCAAAGCGGCTGCACCTTCCAACAGGCAAATGATTGTGGAAGGATGAAACTCTAGAGGCCATCAATGGCTGTGATAGACACGCACACGCAAACCTCCACACGCAAGACAAAAAACACAAAAACTATTCATGTACAAGAAACACACACACACACACGCACACAAACCTCACAAAATCATCATATCATAAAACATATACAAGAATATGCCCCATCCCTGCAGCAACTTTAAAAACTACAAATGAAAATACATTCAGAAACCTACACATAGAAACATGCACACATGTGATCCACACACACACACACACACACACATCCAAGTACATATTGACATGTTTATTTGAGTTCAATATCTCGACTGATCAGGACCATCCACTGCCGTGAATAAAGAAAGTTGATGCGACAGGTTAATATCACATGCACTAGTTGATTTATTTTTTTATTCATTTAACCACGATCCAAGTCTGATACAGAACTTTATTACTACATCAGTGCTTTACAGTTTATACAGGAACAATTGATTGTCTTCATATGGACAAGGAAATGTAAAAACATGTGTTTTTCATTTTTTAAAATTGTATCAAATAAATATTCAGAATTCTCAGTCATACAGTCATTACCATCTGTAGTATATAGTGCATTCATTTCTTAAACTCCAGAAGAAAATTCCACTCAAAACTGATCTTCACCACTATATCCAGCCTCAGTCTGTTTCAAACAGCAGGAGTGTGTGATGGACAGGTGGATGCTCCCTCCAGCTGACAGTGATGAAGAGGTTTCTATAAGGAGCTCATTTGAAACTGAATGTTGTGTCATTTCCTTTTGACACTTGACCATTGAGGACAAACCATGGCTGCTCTACAGGGGGCGCTGTGTGGAAACACTGCTGGCTCATTGAGTGAAAGATGGATGAGGTGGTCTTATGGAGAGATGGATTCTACCATCTGAGGTGGCTGTAAATTAATAAGTTCCAGCATGTGTTTATTTAGAAATCACATGACCACACTGGGTAACAGAAGGGACTGACTCAGTGGAGGAATACAGCCAGTAAGGGATGTTTTCTTCCACGTTTACTTCCTGCAGACTCTTTGCCTGTCAAAGCTGAGCTGTTCTCAGTCAGTAAGCTAGTTGGCCAGATGACAGATGTCTGTCTTGAAGGTACTTCAGGGAGTGATCTGTTTGCTTTTGTCTTTCAGCCAACATACTGCAGCTATGTTAATGTCTCTCTAAGGCCTCTTTGCAGTTTGCCAAACTGAATTTTATTTATATAACAGCAAATAACAGAAGTTGAGTCACAACACTTTCCATATAGATCAGGTCTAGAGCATACTCTTTATAATATTAGCAACATTCCCACTATGAGCAATCACATGCAAATATACAGTTAGTTTTTTGCTCATTGAAAATTCAAATTCAAGTTCGACTTTGAATGAAATTTGAAGAAAACAGGAGACATTGCAGAATCAGTTTATGATTGCTGACAGGTAGTAGACACTGCTTGGTGGACCAGTGTTAGACTAATATTATACTGACCAGCCTGTGACGCTGAAAGACTACTAGCTTCACTCTGTGGTTGCAAGAATGAAGAAGAATATGTCAGCGAGTTTTAAGCCAGTGAAGGGGAGGTTGACAGGGAGTCAAAGAAGCTGGGAGGAGAGGGAGGAACAATGAGTGTGCTCAGGAGGGAGACAGAGTGGGAGAAAACTGAACTAATCAGGCCAAGGGTCGGAGCAGTATGCAGGCCAGGGCTGTTACCTGTGTTAAGTGTAATAAATGTGGTCACTTATAACGCTTTATACTTCAGCCCAAGAACAGAGAGGTGAAGTCTCATTGCTCCCTCTGCAAATATCTCATTCTGAGAGTGAACAAACTGTTGAAAATGTCTCATGAAACAATATTTTATTTTTTATTTTATTGATTATTAAGATAAGTTAACATTAACCAACATAATAAATAAGTTGTAGAAAATATAAAAAGGAAAAAATAATCAACTGTAACAGAGCTTTGGCTCTACTGCCTGATAATTAGTCTTCACAATATTATACTCTTAGCTTTGGCTATACAATGCAAACCTAAGCCTATGGCCTTCCCACATGAAAAGTTCACATTTAAAACAATATTCATCCTATGGCTTCGCTAAATACTTAATAGTTATTATTTAAATTCCACATCAATGTTAATCCATTATGTTCCATCTTGCATTAGTCCTGAGTTGTCCTTGAGATATTCAAATGATGTACACAAATAAACCTGAACAGACATTCACTCAGTGCAGTCATCTTTTTCCACCTACAGATTATAAACATTATTTTTCATGCATGTTTCTGAAACATAACAAATGCCTTTTTGTCAGCTAACATTAGCAGGACAGATGCTCTGCAAGGAGGACATCAACTTAGTGTCAAAGCTCACTTTCTTGGTATTTTTTTTTTTTTTGGTGACCAGGAGATAGTTCTGCTTTGTCCTCAGAAAAGTTGACTTGGACAAAAAGGGGGAATGGTGCCTATGCTCTATCCTGTGTGTCTGCACATCTTCTTATATCCTCTTGCCTCTTTGTCCAGACCAATCTTTTCTTTTTTTATTGGACAATTTAAGAGTCTGACTGACTGTCACTGACACACACGAACACTTGCTTGGCTACCTTTTCATAGCCTGTTATATTAGCTTGACCTCATCATGACTGCAGCGTTTATCAAATGGTTTTGAATGCAGCTTCATTTGCACAAGTAATGAAAAGAAATCCTTCAAAACACAAACAACTTGTGTTCATTCACCCATGTCGCTATGCTAAGCTCACCTGGAAGTCAAATACTCACACACATCCACCAGCACGCCCTCCACAGACTTGCTTCCACACTCCTTTCATTTCATTAAAGCCAATTAGCACTGAATGTTGACACAGGATGTAAATTTTGTATTTCAGATTTAGTGAAGCTGCTCAAATACAGCCAAAGTGAAAGTATTTGTCAACATATAAATAACATACAGTATGTACAACTTTCTTAGTTTCATTTTCACAGTGCCGGAGGTCCTTCCCCTTCAGCTACGTAACCAAACTGGTGACCACTGAGTGCGAGAAACGTCCAGCGTTCAAAGCCGGGTACTCACAACACACTGACAGCACTTATTAAAAATAGCAAGTGTAAGAATGGAAGCACGAGAATTGAGACACAGCATGTTTTCTTTCTTATGAACACACTGCAGTAGAGAACATGACAATGTGTGTGTTATAGGTAAATATGGTACAAGATGCTAACAGATATTAGACAGAGCTGCATTCATGCTAACAAGGTCTACTGTACTGTGAAGTATGCTGGACCGCCTAATGGAAAGCAGAAGGCTTTGTGTGTGTGTGTGTGTGTGTGTGTGTGTGTGTGTGTGTGTGTGTGCTCTGTGAGCTGCATACCTCACTGAGGAGGTGTGACACTATAATGCTTTTAATTTCCCAATAAACACAAGGCACTTCCTGTTTCCAGACTTCATACCAACAGGACACATAGAGGAGGAGCTGCTGTCATCTGTCCTGTCAGAGTGTGAGAGTTATAATCCAAATACACGATGAAACATTATATTCAGTATCTTGGGTGTGGTTTCCCTGTGAAGCACTAACACTAACATTATAATCCAGCACACGTTTACCTGATCTGCACTGCAGGAACCTGGTCCTAACGATGGGCTCTGAGCACCACTGATTATTCAAACATATATTTCTACTTAGTTATTATATCAGAAATTCTATCAGAATCAGATTAATCAGGACACATTCAAGTCATCTCCAGCAGATGAATTCTACAGACTGTGGTTTTCCACTGACTTTTCTTCTAGCACCATCAAAATCCTTAGGATGTAGAAGTAGTGATCTTGACTTTTAATCTCATCGTCATCATCACATAAAAACATTTACAACAGATCGTACAGTACTCGGGTCATAACTGGTTTCTGCAAAACTCCTATCAACCTCACCTGTACACGATCAAATAAAATCTGGTAAGAAGATGTTAAATAGTGAATCTAAAACTGTGCAGTGGTTTCTCCTGTGGCCTGGCAGCAACAGGAGGAAGGGGAGTAAGTGAGTATCCCTCCCCAGGTAACTCTACCTGTCCCTGAGGAAGCTCTCCTCCTCCCTTGCCCATGCACCACACACTACTATTTCTCCATTAGCTGCTGCAATAGTCCTCTAGTACTGCTCCTGCCATTTGTTGGCCCTTTTGTTGTGATACCTACTTAAAATATCAAAGCAGACAGAGCCTTCAATGAGACATCTGAAAACTGAGAAACACTGGTTTTATGTGTCAATGCCGCACAATCCAACACCCCTACCCCCGCTCGGCATGTCATTCATACTCTCCATCTCTCTCTCCCTCTCTCTTTGGCTCCAGCTCACTCACTCTGTACAGGTATACCCAGTTGCAAAAGGGATAGCGTAAAGGAGTAAAGCAGGCTTAGGGTGGGACATGAATGGCTGACATGCTTGGGACCAGAACAATAAGTGGAGTCAGGAAATCAAAGGCTCTAAATACAGGGAAACAGGTCAAAGGCACTGCCATGCTACTAGTGCTACACAGTGTGTGTGTGTGTGTGTGTGTGTGTGTGCGTGTGTGTGTGTGTGTGTGTGTGTGTGTGTGTGTGTGTGTGTCCAGACCAATCATTGCTTTCACAGAGCAGCTATGTGCACCAGATCCTCTGAGTGATTACATTGACCAGACACAGCCTGAACTGCCCTGTGTGTGTGTGTGTGTGTGTGTGCGTGTGTGCATGGGTATGATTAGGGGAAGACTATTTAAGACCTGAGGCTATTCACAGTGCCAAACCAGGCTGACATTATTTAAGTGTTAAGTGGAACGTGTACATGTGGTGTGTGCACTCTCTGGGACAAAACACAACACCATCACACACAAATGTGGAGACAAAAACCCACATCATTTTTTAAAATAATGTTACATTATAATGTTTTTTATGACACACAAAATGTAATCAGTACCCTGTACTTTTATTCACATGTTGCACCATCATTTATACTTTATTTTTACCCCATTATTTTATTACCCACTCTTTTAGCTTGTATGAATTATTGTACAGTATTGTACTTATTGTACATAAAATTTCCTCTGTCACTTCCAGTTGTCTGTGATACTGCCACTGTGTTTTTTGCTCTGCTCACTCAGATTTTCTTTAAAGACTTCTGTAAAGTCAATTCAGCGATTTCTTTCAAAATACATTAAATATGTTGTAAAATAGTTGCTGAGAAAAGTCTTGATACTTGTTACTGAATTGTGGAGTTCAAACAGTTTTTCACCAGTTTTCAGTCCAGGATTTTATGGGCGGTCCTAAAGGGAGGCTCGATGATGCGTTGAGGCCACCCTGAGCATAATCCCACAACAATATTTAGTGTGTTAGCATCTGTGCTTCTCTGTATCCTAGTTATTAGCAGCTATTAGTACTGCAAAGCATTTTTCCTAGATAAACAGGAAGAACGCCTCCAGAGGACACGCCCCCACAGTCCTGGAGCTAAGAATTAATTTTTACCTGATTTTAACACCTGATTTCATCAACTTGTTGATTAATCATAGATCAGATTTGGCTGGATGGTTAATAACACTTTTTTCTTTGGTCTGATGAACTCAGAACTCATATTTATTCTGACTTTACACAGATTTTAACACCTTAAATTTATCTGCAGACTTGTTCTGACTGGGCACAAACAGGTCTCTTATCCTCCAGCAACTCTCACACTAAATCTCATGAACTTTGTCATTTGTTGTTTCTGCTAGCTACACAACCTATCGTAGCACCTAACAATGGCTTCTCTCCTACTCTCCTCTGCTCGGTGTGCCACACGTTTAGTTATTCCTTGTCCTCCTTTACCAATAATGGTACATGGCGTTTTTGCTGCTTTGGAGGCGAGGCTCAGTGAATTGGAGGCACTGTGACACATTACTGAACAAAATTTAGCTGCGATAGTTAGCAAGTTCCCATTAGCTGGCACAGGCCAACCCAATGTAACTTAGCTGCTGAGCAGGAGGCTGGGTGACTGTCTGAAGAAAGCGCAGCCCCAAGCAGAAGCCCACTGTACGCCCATTGACAGATTGTCCCCAGTCAGCGACACATCCGCTAAGAAACGTGAACGTGAAGTTGGTGACATTGGCAACCAATGTATCCCGGGGGCCAGAGCAGGCGACACTGAATCAAATTTGGAACTGCTGGCTAGGGGGTTATAGGTGAGATTGTTATTATACAACAAACAACTTGACCTCTGAAAAAGAAGATAATTAAACAAAGGATACTCTAAATCTGAATACAAATTTTGTGCCACTAAACAGGAAGAATCTTGTTTAGTCTGGCAAGATAATTAAAACTAGAGGTTGATCTAAATATCTAGAGTATCGATAACAAGTATTGGTATCATACTTCTCTTCTGTCCAGCAATTTACTCAAATTTCTCTCAGTGCCGCTTCTCTGTGCAAACAGTGCACCTCTCTCTCTCTCTCTCTCTCTCTCTCTCTCTCTCTCTCTGCTGCTCTGTGCTCACTCAGGCACACTTCTCAGGCCCCTCCCCCTCCCTGGATGCTCTGCCAGAGAGCGGTGGAGAGTCAGAGAGCAGCCGGACGCAGTCGTAGACAGAAAGCAGAGCGTGGTGTGTTTTTTTTTTTTTTTTTTTACTATAGCGGGAAAGGACACTGCCAAATGTAATGTGTGCAATAAAATGATCCGCCACTGTGGTAACACAACAAACTTACAAACACATAAAAGCAGCTCACCCTCGAGAGAGCTCATTTTTATTGCCTAAATTTTTTGTGCTGTGTTTTACCATAATCATAATCAACTAACTCAAGGCAAAATCACAAAATTATTCAATGATCATGACATTTCAAGTAAAAAGCATCAGTATCAGTATCGACAATACTAGCCCTGCATTTACTTGGTATTGGATGTATACCAAAATTCCCAGTATCACTCACCCCTACTTAAAACTCTCCGTAATGCCAGAACAGCCTATTACTCTTCTTTAATAGAGGAAAACAAGAACAACCCCAGGTTTCTCTTCAGCATTGTAGCCAGGCTAACAGAGTACCACAGCTCTATTGACCCATCTACTCCTCTGGGTCTAACTAGTAATGATTTCATGAGCTTCTTTAATGATAAAGTTATTATTACTCGTATCTCAAAGTATATTATCTTAATTACATCGTGGCATGGTTTCAGCATGGTCTCACTATCAACAATTACTGTACATATTTGCATCCGTGATGATCTCTTCCATGTAAGTGAACAAATGTGTCACAAAATCAGGTCACCTTAAAGTAGACAAAAGCAACACAAGTTCAAACTATGTCATTGCACATGCTTCCTAATTCTTATCTGCAAAAATATATATGGCAATGATCAAAAGCAGGCTGATGACTGACATATTTCAAATGTTGAGACACTTGTGATCCAACCACATTACATATATGTGTAAGGATGTCATTATTCAGCATCATAATCGTTACAAGGCTGTGAAGCCTGGCAACACACAGCAGTTTATAGTGATATTAGAGATCATTTAAACCTGTAGTGCAGACATCTGGCTCTGAGCGTAGTTACACAAACACAAAAATTTGTATTCTACAGTCACTGGTTCATCCAAACGCCACAGTTCAACTAACAATGAGTCCTTATGTCAACAAAAGAGAAATCATTTTTTGGGACCCGAGGAAGCAAACAAAAATACTCAGCTTCAATAGAACCACTGGTCAACAAAAATAAAGACAAGTGACACCTCTTGCATCTAATGGACAAGCTAAGCTGTTTCCAGACTATCCGACAAACCCTGAAGTCCTGTGGTCATTCCAGCAAATGGCCAGTCTGTGAGCCAGGCGGTTTGATGGTGGGTTCCTGGAGTAGAGGATGCGGTTAGAGCAGACTTTAAATTTAATTTTGTAGAATGGGTGAACTAGTGCACCCTTTTTTGGCTTGTTACCAGGTGTTGGCAAACCAGCTGACGATCCTGTCAGGATGGACTGGACCTCTTCCAATGGTGAGTAGACATGCCCTTTCGCATTTAAAACACCAGCTGGATATAGAATACTGGTCACTACAGATATGAGAGTTACCTGGCTGTGATTGGCTTAATCAGCATTGTGTGCATTGTGTGGGCAAGTACTGTCAACTTTAAAAGCATTGTTTTTTTGTTTGTTTTTTTTTGCACTTTCCACTATCTAAACTTCACAAGGCTTTCTTTTGAACAAGCTGAAATTCTGAAGAATTTGTATAAGTGAAATTCCTCAAGTGTCACATGTCTCTCGAGTCATTCTCTCAGACTTGACAAACAAGTCATTCTACAACAACCTTCAGAGGCTGTATATTGTGTATTGTTCCCTGTGACTTGTGAATCTGAGTCTAAATTGTGTCATGCTCCCACCAGGTGGACTTAAACTAAAGTTGTGAGGGAGCATCTTAAACTGCAGCCCCTTTCATGGCTACTTGTTACTAGTTACAAATAAAGTTCACTTTTCTCTGTGCAGTTCTGGTGAGTGAAAGTAATGCAGTGTGTAATTTCTCACCTACTCACCAGCAGCATTGTGACAGCTCTGTCAGGAAATAACTTTTAACATATGTAGGAAAAGAAAACGCTATTGTTACTTGAAGACAGACAAACAATTTGAGCAGATGTGAAAATTATGACAAAGACATTCCTGTTCTATGAACAGGTATCTGCAAATGAATGAAGGTCTTTAAAAAAAAAAGCTAATGAAAAGCTAAACATCGGTTCCCAGATTGTATTCCAGCCAATGCGTTCACCTCTTTTGCTCTCCTCATGGATTACTTACCACTCCAACATGATTGGTCAATCCAGTTTGGACTGCAAACAGAACCCAGAATGCTCCCAATGCTAAAATCTTGCTTACTTGCCTATAGATTTTGCAATCACATGCAGATATCTGTTCATAGAGATTGTCTAATGTGAAACCCAACAAAATCATTTCTGCTTCCAACAAATATTTATGGAACTGTAAATTCAATTTTCCTTCAGATTGCTGGCTTTTCATTTAGTGTTTCACAAAGCTTTAGGTAAGTGTGGGAATACAGGTCTGGGACTTAACATGAATGTATAGATTTCCATTTGATCTCCAGTTGATCTAAGTTGATGAGGAAGCAGCATCAAGGTATTCACTCTGCTTGTTCTCTGTTAATCCTTCAGTGTTATCCTGGCTTTGTGTGTGTGTGTGTGTGTGCGTGTGTGTGTGTGTGTGTGTGTGTTCCTGTCCTGTCTGTGATGTGGTTGCATCTGCTCTATTAGAAAATGTTTCAGATGTCGGGACATCCTCCTCATCACTGCATGGGTGTATGGTTATATATTGTCAGCATTCGAGAGTGGGTGGGCACAGATTCATAAGAGCAGGATCTGATTTGAGTATGCTATCTTAATTACGCGTCCTGATTGGGTGTGCATGGATGATGCACAGTCGCAAAGTCAGTCACAGAGTTCCACAAGTTTCTGTGCTTTGACTGCATCTGTTCAGTTTATATATGCTTCCTTTATTATTTATCATTATCATTGGGAATCACTCCATTAGCTTTCATTGTTCAACTGATGACACACTCAAGCCTGAGGAAACCAATCAGTTAACTAAACTCCAAGCATGCCTTAGGGATATAAAAAGTTGGATGACCTACAGTTTTCTGATGTTGAACTCAGATAAAACTGAAGTTCTTGTAATTGGACCCAAACACCTCAGAAACTCTCTTTCCAGAGACTTGGCTACCTTAGAAGGGATCACCCTGGCCTCCAGCTCCACCGTAAAGAACCTTGGAGTTATTTTTGATCAGGATTTGTCCTTTAATGCCCACATAAAACAAATTTCAAAGACTGCATTCTTCCACTTACGCAACATTACCAAAATCAGACGCATCCTGTCCCAAGCAGATGCAGAAAAACTAGTCCATGCATTTGTTACTTCTAGGCTGGACTATTGTAACTGTTTTTTATTATTGTAACTCTTCTCTTCTTCTCAATCTCTCTCCATCTGTAAACACACATGTCTCATTAATCCATATTACTAACAAAACTTCTTCTATGGAGTTTCTGTGCTCTCTCGTCCAGCAGGTTCCCATGAATCGTGGCTGCTGCTGTGGTCCTGCATGACATCTACTACATATATTATTATTATTATCATTATTGCTACCATATCTCTATAAGAGTTTATAGTTATTGTCTTGCTGCTGCGGTGCATCTGTGTCTCTCTATTTATCTCTTAAATTCCTCCCCCAAATTCAAGACACACTTACTACACACACTACACACTGCATTTCACTCTGCAACTGGTTGCTGGACTTCCTGACCAGAAGACCAGAAGACCAGAGGCAGTCCGGGTCGGCAGCAACGCATCCAGCACCATCACACTGAACACAGGGGCCCCCCATTACTCTTCACCCTGCCCATTACTCTTCACCCTGCTGACCCACAACTGCACACCAACACACAACAGCAACCTCTTCATCAAGTTTGCAGACAACACTACTGTGGTGGGGCTCATCAACAATAATGATGAGTCAAATTACAGGGATGATGGAACTGGTCATGTGGTGCAGAGACAACAATCTCTCTCTGAAGAAGGAGAAGACAATGGAGAATGGAGAAGATTGTTGTCACCTTCCAGAGAGCCTCCATCCAGTACCCTCCACTGACCATCAACGGTGCTGCTGTGGAGAGTCAGCAGCACCAAGTTTCTGGGTGTGCACCTTACTGATGACTTCTCCTGGAGCAGCAACACTGCATCACTGACCAGGAAAGCTCAGCAGTGCCTCTTCTTCCTCCGCAGACTGAGAAGAGCCAGAGCACCACTCCCCATCATGCACACCTTCTACCGTGGAACCACCAAGAGCATCCTGCAGGAAGACCCTACAGTGCATAGTGAGAGCAGCTGAGAAGATCATTGGTGCCCCCCTCCCCTTCAGCACACATCTGGCCATCAAAGCACTCAGCATTGCGGGCGACCCCAACCACCCCAACCACCAATTCTTCATCCTCCTGCCTTCCGGGAGGAGAATGAGGAGCCTCCGGACAAGAGCCAGCAGACTGAGAGACAGCTTCATCCACCAGGCCATCAGGATGCATTACCCCCCTTCCTTCTCCTCCCTCTGCCCCCACAAACTCTGGACACTGCTGACACTTGCACTTAAGATTATGTTGTGCAAAGGAGGATGCACAACCAACATGATAAACATCTCCAGGTTCACGATGAAGAAGTAACAGAGTGCACCGTCTTTGACGTGCTGCTCTGCTGTCAATAGAGAGAGAGTGTGTCGGTGTAGAACAGAGTGCAGGGGGCAGGGAGCACACAGAGCAGAGTGACAGAGGGCCCAGAGTGACTGCAGAGTGACAGAATAACTTCATGAAGACTATTTCTATTGAATGACAGGCTCCCCTCAACTTTCTGGAGGCTCTTTGCTTTGATAAGTGCATGCCTGAGGAAAAAAAAGGCAAAAATGCTTGGGGCCTTTGTATTGAAAGAGCATTATTTTATTGTTCTTCACATATTTGGTTTAAAACACTGCATATGTATGTCAGGCAAAGGGATTGAAAAATAATATTTTCATTCAAAAAGCCTTCACTAGTGCTGTTTGAGGTGTGATTTTGGGTTAAAAAAAAAAATAATAATAACTACTTCTATTAGCACATTACATGAATGCTGATGCATGAAAGTCTAGGTTCTCCCTGAATCTATAGATACCAAACACATGGTGTTCCATATACATTAAGTATTGTGTATAAGCCCAAATGTTAAAGAAGTAAAAACGAGCTGAAAATGGCTTAGTCCTCAGAGAGTTAAAAGAATTGGAATAGAGAATTGTTAGGGACCAGAATTGAAACAAGGAATCGGAATTGGAATTCAAACGATGCCAGAACGATGACCCCAACACACCTCCAGGCTGTGTGAGGGTTCTGCGACCAAAAAAGAGAGTAATGGAGGTCTGCTGTCAGATGACCCGACCTCCACAATAACATGACCTAAACCTAAATGAGATGGTTTGGGATAAGTTGGACAGCAGAGTCAAGGCAAAGTGGCCAACAAGTGCTTGTATAATATAAAGGAACAACTTAAAGACTGTTGGATTCCAGGTGATAATCCCATGAAGCTGTTTGAGAGAATACCAAGAGTGTTCAAAGCTGTCATCAAAGCAAAAACGAGATTGGAAGTCCTTGTAGTACAAATACAATGTAGAAAGTAATAAAAAGAAGAATTGGCAACTAATGATGATAATGAAGACTAATGATTATTTAGAGACTCTTGCCCCTAGGTGTGAATGGTTGTATGTCTCTATGTCTACAATTTTATTGACAGTAACACATGTGTTATGTCTTTCCGTCGGTCAGATCACACATTTGATTGACTGATAAAAACACATAAAAAACATGTGCTCTTTAACAGTTACAACAGTTTAGCTGGCATTAGCTAGCAAGTTAACACATGAATGGGTCATATTTATGAACTACAACTCAACAAACAATAAAAGTTTTATTGTCTTCGGTGGAACCACAATCCCCAATCTATGGAAGCCTGGAAAGGACATGGAATAAAAATCAGTGCAGCTGAGGCAGCCACTGATCTGCCGCAGCGGTGGCTGAGGGCAACTGCTGCTGTTATGGGTATCCATTGTACAGTCCCTGACAACAGTATTGTCACTTATCCATTTTGTAGAAACAACAGCTTATAACCTGACTTTTAATGAATCCATTGGTTTTAGAAATGTCTCACATGAAAGCTAAAACTCTCCCAAATTATGTTTAATATACTAAAATAAATTTGCTTCACTGAAGAAAAATTGATCATTTAATGAACTCAGAAAGGTCAAAAAATTCAACAAATAATAATTCACTTCAAATACAAAAATATGTTGCATAACATCAGTGAATTAAGTAGTGGTGCTGTGAGATCCATATTTTATATCTTGTTTGACTTCCATGAGCTTGAAGGACTGCATCCATGCGGTTCAACAATGATTCATACAATTTATTGATGAAGTCATCAGGAATAGCAAAGAAAGCAGTCTTACACGCCTCCCAGAGTTGATGAACTCTGCACTACAATACTGGCACAATGCAGTTGTTTTGCACAACCTGAACACATGTACAAATATCGCTTTAAACATTGGCACAGGACTGCTGAAATTTAAATTTGTATTTTACTTATTTTATATCTTTTTTATTTGATATGGGGCTGCTCACGACCAGGGGAAACCAATTTCGTTACATCCCATCAACATGTGCTGGAATGACAATAAAACTCCTTGAATCCTTGAATCATTGATTTTTTGGTTTCGTCTTCCATGCTTCCTCTCTTCATTCTACCCCAGACATGGTCAATGATGTCTGGTATCACCTTCATCTTCTTCGCCTTAAGGAACTTTGATATATGTGATGGAGCACCATCCTGTTGCAAAATTTGACCCCTTTTATGGTTGGCAATGTAAGAAGTAGCTAATACTTCTTGATATTTTAGGCTATTGATACTGCCTTCCACCCTTCAAATCTCTCGCACACCGCCGTACCGCATGTAACCCCATACCATGATTTTTCCGCCACAAAACTTAACTGTTTTCTGGCTTAATCGCAGATCCATGCAGGCTCCAGTAGGTACTTAAATTGAATATTCTGTGACATAACTCTTCAGACACAAGAGAAATAAATTAGGGGAACACCTTAATTACATATACAAATAAATCAAATTCTCCTTTTGTTTGTGCACATCTCTACTGTATTCTCATTCTTCAGTTTGTTGCGGAGTCTGCTGAGGTAGGACATTAGAGAGGCTGTGGTACTGAGCCAGGGGGAACAGGATGGTTGGGCAGCAGCCATCGCGCTGACAGCAGGAACTACAGTTGCAGATGCCACGACAAGAAGGACACCTCCACTGTGTACTCAAATAACTTCCTGACATCCTCTACGTATCGGTTCCTCAGCCACAGCCCACAGAACTGACTCTGAAACCCCCCAAAAATCCTCATTGCGGCAGCACGTCTGGGTGTCAACAGTTTTCTGACGGCACTGATGACATGTGGAGCCTGTCACTGTGTTGTAGACTTTATCAGTCATGTTCTGCAACAAGCTGAATCTCATCCTCTGTGATGTCCTCCACAGGATGGATAAAATAAGGTTTGTTCTGATTAGGTTGTGGTACTAACATGGCACTGTGGAGCTCGGTGTACCTCCAGTAGCTCCTCCTCCAAGCTGAGCTCAAGTTAAGTCTTTAGGGGTGAAAAGATCATCAACTCCCCACACCTGCTGGGTTGGTCTATGAGACGCCCACTCTGGGTTCCTCCTGGACTCTCCTCCAGCTGCTTGCTTTTTAAGTAACCCTGAGCCTCCTGGCATCTTCTGCAGGTCTGCCATCAAATCAACCATTATCCTCCCCCTGGGAGAACCAACCTGCATTGTGCCCACAGCAGCCTGAGGGGTTTTCTTTATGTGGGCCTTTGAAGCACAGCTGGTGCAGGTACAGCACCTGGAAGTACCTGGTCTCAAGGCGTGCAAGGGTCCTCTCCTTGCACGCCACATAGGTAGAGGATTACAAGTACCTGGGTACCTGGGAATGGTAATCGACAACAGACTGGACTGGGTCTAATACTGAGGCTGTGTGCAAGAAGGGGATGAGCAGACTCTATTTCCTGAGAAAGCTGAGATCCTTCAATATGTGCAGGAAGATGTTAGAGAAGGCCAGAAAGCATGGAAACTCTGGGGAAGATGCTAATTAGTAACAGTTAAGGCTTACCTGAACCAGCCCTATCTATAAGCTCTATCAAAAAGGAATGTTTAAACCTTCTCTTAAATGTGAAGAGGCAAACAGTCTCTTTTCTTTTGTGACGGTAGGTGAAATAAGGCAGTCCTTGAAGTTTGTTTTATGTGGGAAACATATCCTGATCAAAGATAATACAGAGATTCTTTTTGGTGGAGCTGGAGGCCTTGATGATGATGATGAAAATGAGTGAATTGTTGTTATTATATCCAGAACTAGTGATGGGCAGAGACACAGCATAGATTAATGGAAAATGAGAGGCTGTGTGTAGTGATGGGTTTTGGCTGAGGTCTTATCCCGGAGGTCTGCTCTCGCCACCAAGTTCACAGTGAGACGGTTCAGACTGCAGCCAGGGTGGTTTGCAGGGTTTCAATTAGTGAAGCAGCAGGGAGGCCCTGTAACTTACATGACACTGTATCACCATCAAAAACTTCTGATGTCGTGCTGCTCACATTGAACCTTGCTTCCTTCCTTTACTTTTTTCCTCTATTTTCCAAACTCCCTAATGTAGTTAGAGACAAGGCAGACAACATAACATCAGATGGTTCTTTATTTTGATGTTCAAAATGTGCCTAAACTGTGGGAAACAGCCAGAGCTGTGTCTGTACCTAACACAAAAATTCCAATGATGCTAACATCTTCAGTTTTGTCAATGCTTCTCAACAGTTTCAAAACATTGCTAAAAATGTTGCTCTTCTACTCCATCTGGACTTCTGTCCTTGTCATTGCTG
The DNA here is from genome assembly GCA_023373845.1 of Nibea coibor. Classification (NCBI taxonomy): domain Eukaryota; kingdom Metazoa; phylum Chordata; class Actinopteri; family Sciaenidae; genus Nibea; species Nibea coibor. Next base: position 1,253,567 of record CM041738.1, read on the forward strand.
ACTCTATGGTAGCACTCTGGACTTCTACCCATGAACACTGCCAGCATGTTGAGTGGAACACATGATGAAGCAGAAGGTACTAACAGATAAAACTATTGTTGTTTGTTAAAAATGTTGTTTTTTCAGGAGTGGTATTCTCAGATGGTCAGTTCATCACTCTGGTAAGCATTGAAATATCTTGTTCTTGAATGAACTGATGACGGTTGCAGTTTTGAATGGAATGTCACCAGACCAGTTAGATAAAATGAATCAGAAAAACGTTAGAGATCCCTTCTATTTTTTCATCATCAGCATTGTAATTAACATCATTATCATCAGGTCAAAATAATGCAAATCATCAAGCTCATCATGTGCTTGGTAATATTTCTCTTTAATATCTTAAAATCTCTGTTAATCGGGTGCCAGTAAAAGCTAAAAAACAAAACAAAAAATTAACATGTGGTTAATGTTTGGATGGGTTCAGAGAACAAAAGTGCTTTGTTAGGTAGGATAACATCCTGTTATGTATTTTATGTAAGCTGATATGGTCAAATATGTTACCTAAGTTTAAGTAAGCACCTTTGACTTTTGGTTTCAGGAACATGAACAGAAGGGCTCTGGATCAAAGTCTTTTATGTTTCTTTGACCCACCATCCACCCAGCACCAGTGGTTCTAATATTATGTCGTACTTGATTTGAGAATATTCCTTTTTCCTTTTCATACTTCATTTCTTGTTGTTTGTTCTTACAGAACACCAGTCAGTGGATTTCTGTGCTTAGATACTCTGTGTGTGTGTGTGTGTGTGTGTGTGTGTGTGTGTGTGTGTGTGTGTGAGTGTGTGTGTGATTTAGTGGGTGTGGTGGCTTGTTTGAAGTTCTTGCTTGTTGCGTCTGTGTGTGGTGAGACAGACTGACAGACAGAGAGACAGGGATGGACAAATAGACTGCGACAGGCCAAACAACAGGTGTGTCTTTTGAACGTAACCCGCTGCCATACGAACGCCCTCTTTACCTTTAGCTCTGCTGATTCTTGTTTTCATCAGCAAAAGAAAAGACTTCTCCTCCTACTTGTCGCTGACTGTCTTTCATCTGTGGGAGAGACAGACAACCCTCTCTGCCTTTATGTCTCTCTACTGTCTCTCTTATGACTAGGCCTGGACTGTACATCACTTTGCCTTGGATTGTTGTGTTACTAAGCATCAGGGATCAGCCAATCACAGCCCTGCCCGCAAGGGCCCAGATGTTTTTATCATATTTGTATACAGTGGTCAAAGAATCACTCCAATATTTTACTAAAGTAGTATTAACAGCATCCTAAATCTTAACTTACTTAATATTAGTCAGCCTGAGTTAGCGACTTTATGAGGGGTCAATTCTATTTAGTTTAAAATACTAAATAACATGATCCTGATAACCATCGGATTCTCCATCTAACACTGGTGTTTTCACTGGAAGCTGTGGTCCTGCTGGTGTTTTCACTGGAAGCTGTGGTCCTCCTGGTGTTTTCACTGGAAACTGTGGTTCTGCTGGTGTTTTCACTGGAAGCTGTGGTCCTGCTGGTGTTTTCACTGGAAGCTGTGGTCCTGCTGGTGTTTTCACTGGAAGCTGTGGTCCTGCTGGTGTTTTCACTGGAAGCTGTGGTCCTGCTGGTGTTTTCACTGGAAGCTGTGGTTCTGCTGGTGTTTTCACTGGAAGCTGTGGTTCTGCTGGTGTTTTCACTGGAAGCTGTGGTCCTGCTGGTGTTTTCACTGGAAGCTGTGGTCCTGCTGGTGTTTTCACTGGAAGCTGTGGTTCTGCTGGTGTTTTCACTGGAAGCTGTGGTCCTGCCGGTGTTTTCACTGGAAGCTGTGGTCTCTTTAGGTTCATAAATCTATATAAATAAATAATTTTCTGCATTTGTTCTTGAAATGTCCACAACAGTTATGTATAGACTATTGGATATGAACCATGGATTATTCATGACAATTAACAGAATTAGTTTCAGTCTATCTCAAAGTCTAAATCTAAAGTGCTCTGATACAAACACACAATTTGAAAATATTTTATTGTATTAAGTTCATTTAACACATGTATAAGATGTTTTTTGTCATATGATGAAAATGTTCTTTGTTATTTGTTCATGGCTGCTGACTTATTTTAACAGACCAGAAAAGTTAATTGAACTAATGTGACTTTTTATTTGCTAACAAACTGAGGACAGACTTTGACTTCCTTTTACTCACCACTGCCTCACTGGCAGCTCACTGGGCTGGAAGTGTGAAATCCAGTGAGCAGAGGTACTGTGCCACCTAGCTTCCCACGGTGCTGCTGTTCTCCAGGCCACACACACACTTTACAGTTCAGTCAGCGTGTTTTCAGTGGAGCTGCTCACTGGAGAAAAGGAAGAGTTTTTGCTGACTGCACACATTTGACTGTCTACGTGTTTTATTGCTTTTCTCTGGGTGGGATTCCTCCAGACTGACAACACAGCTGCTTTGGAACATTTTAGTCTCTTTCAGTTTATTGTTTTGGTTTTACCTTAACTTTCCAGTTACTTGTTGCTCTCATTAGTGTTGTATGTTTCAGCAGCAGGCTGCATTGTACACTACACTACACTAATGACAATATATGAAAATATGTATGTATAAACCCCTTCAGACCTGCACACCTTTATATCAATCCTATGCCAATACAACATGTCATCATCACTTTCAAGTCATCACAAGACTGAGTAGAACAATGATGAAAATAAAATGAGCTTAATAAACTCACTCAGATCAGTTCACTCTATAAAAACAGAGCAGAACTTCATGAATAAATCCATAGAAATAAGCTCTTTTTATACAACATGTGAACAACTTCAAGCTGATCAAAATAAACAGTTGAATTTGCACTCTAGTCATATTTATTGATGAAACAGTGGATTCACGCTCAGTGAGTCCATCAGTGTTGCAGCCTCACAGAGAACAGGACACCTTTCCTCTGGTGCATCATCACACATCACACAATATTTCTGTCTCTGAAGAACATTAGCATACAAAAATCACTTTAACTGGCAGATGAAACAAATGATGTTACATATTCCATGTCTGTAAAGGACTTGTCATTTATCAGCACATGGGACAAGTTTGCCTTCAAAGCTTTCTCTCAGAAATCCTTTCTAGCATGTGCTTAACCTCATCACAGGGTCTATTTGAACCCAAACCATGACTTCTTTTGTACACCTAGCCATGTAGTTTCATTGCTAAAAACTGAAAATTCAACACTCCCATTGCTTTTATGTGGGACATAAAACCAGTCACACTCCTGTGACACTTCTGTATTTGACCCATCATCTACCAGCCTCCTCCCTGCACAGACTTGGTCAGTCTTTACACTACTATGTGTCACCTGACTTCCTAAAGCCACTCCGGCAGAAAAGTGTTATGCCATCAAGAACTTCTCCTAGTACCACTAAAGAGTTTAATATTTTTCTCTTGAGTCTGTCCAAAGCAGAAGTCAAAGTAGACTGAATATTGGACATTACATAAGTCAGTTCACAGAAATATAATGCTTTAATAGTTAATGTTGCCCATCCAGCAGAGGGTAAATGAACAGTAACAACAACAACAACTTCAGTAGTATTTGCACATGAACCTGCTCCTGCTTAACTTCAGGGAGTGAAAATAATTATCAATATCAACATAGAATCAATCATAGAACAGATACACAATCCGTTTTTGAATGAAATATCCTAATTCCTTACTCCATCCACTCATGGAAATTGGAAAATGTCTTGCCTTCCTCAGCTTGCAACCCTGGATGATAAACAGGATCCACAGCAGAGGATTTAGAGCTGGGTATACTGTGTGTATACCTGCACTTAGCAAAGACTTAGTAAAGGAACCATGAGACACTAACTGACAAAAGAAAAAGTTAATTTGTGATGAGGGTGGTGTGGGGAAGGAGGGGTGCTGGTCCAAGAGGGTGATGGGCTGAGAGTGAGTCTACAGGGGAAATAGCAGCAGGAGGGCTTGAGCCAGCAGGCCTGGCCTTCAGGCAGGCAAGCAGGACAGGAACTGAACAAAATGACAACAGGTTTAAATTATGAACTGACTAGCAACAGAGTACTGGCTCTAAAGGCAGAGCTCGGCTAGAAGTCTTCTTCAGACAAACCATGAGTGACAATCTGCGGAGACTGAAGGTAGGGACAAGGACTAAATGCAGACTGGGTGATGAGCTGATGGAAACAGGTGGCAGCAGGCAGAGGTGACAGAGTGCAAGGGTTAGGGGAAGGCAACAGACACACACACAGGTAGAGAGCGAAACAAACAGTACAAACATAACACCAAAACTGTCACAACACTGGCCTTGTGACAAAACCCTGATGTGGGTTGTACTGGGATTATTTTTATAACAACATTGTTATTAGATGGCTAGATAGACAGAGAATACACTCAGATTATTGCTTACTTATTCATTCTCCTGATGGTTTGAATGTTTTAAGTTGTCATAATGGTTCACAATAGATGTGAATATTGGTGTTTGCATCTATCTGACTAGTAATTTCTCCATTTTCACACAAATTCAAATTTCACACAGCTCAAAAAGTAAAAACTTAGATTCACTTTAAAATACTAGAATTGGTTCCTTGTTTTCTACAGTTTATTTTAGGCAAGTGTATTCAAACAAATTCAGTTGGTTTATATATCACCAAATCATTCTCTCCTGGCACTTTCCATATAGAACAGGCCTAGGCCATCCTCTGTAAGATTAGTCAAAGAGACCCAACAATTCCCGCCACGAGGGAGCACCAAACGCAGAACCTCCCTGTTTGAGGTAACAATGACATCACTAGTGGTAGTACACAGAAAATCAGTGTAGCTGTAATAATTACTGAGATGGGGGAGAAAATGATCCACATACACAATCAGAGCATCGCCTCCCCTACTGACATAAATCCAGTCCTAAGGCTTTAGATTTAGCCAAGTGTGTGTGTGTGTGTGTGTGTGTGTGTGTGTGCGTGTGTGTGTGCTTTAGTTAAGAACTCAGTGTTCTTTCATAAGTCATTTTCTGATATTTCTCTCTATATATAGTAGGTGCCACTGTATGAAGGTTCAAAGATGTTCCACCTGCAGCAAAGTTCAAAGCTCTTCCACCTGCTGTTGATCCCACTGTAAGGAAATTGGAAGGCAAGGCTTGATGCCAAACCACAGGCGGGCGTGGGGCACTGCAGCAGATGGATGTGTGTGTTTGGGGCTGAAGGGGCTTTGATGATGAAACTCCTACACACACACACACACACACACACACACACACAGCATGGTCTTCAGCTGCTTTATAAGTAATTTGGATAACTAAGAAGAAAGAAGACGATACATATTTTTGGTCATATTCACTGTTTAAAAGTGCTAATATAGAAAAGTGAGATTTCTTGATGTTATTACCTTGAAGTGTCTCTGCCCATGATGTCATGAGAATGGTATTAAGGTCAAGTTGATAGCTGCAGTGGTGAATGAAACCAGGACATTTCAACAATAACAAGAGAGATCAAGAGAAGGGACTGCGTTGCTCCAGGCTGTAACAATGAATATTCAGAGACAAAGGCAGCTGGTCTAAATATACACTAACACTGCTGTTACCTGTCCACAGTCCCCAGATCAGAGGATGGGATCACATCAAAATCACCTGTCTACTCTTCTATTTTCCAAATAGATTCACAGGAGTAACACTACAGTGCAGAATTCCAATGTGCATTTCACTGTCATTCTCCTCTTTTACAATAAAGAAGCAGCATTCTCTCATACACTTCCTGCTGTCTTTACTGTCTGTCTTCCTTCAGTCAAACTGAAGGTCAAGATGAAATAAGGCTTTTCTGCTAGTCCTAAGACCATTATACAGTCCACCATTCTGTCTGCACTTACACTTCAGTTAGTTGGTATTATAACATTAGCTGCTCAACATGTTCATGCCTTTCAGATGGAAAACGTTTGAAGCTAAAATATTTCATTTCACAAAAGTTATACTCACAGTAAATATTTGCTATGGTCACGACAGATGGCCAACCACCATATTTTGGGTGCTTAAAGGAAGTTTTTCCTTACTACTGTCATCAAGTGGAGATTGTTGAGTCTGTGTTAATATTACATACAATGTGTGTATGGTCAAGACCTGCTCTATATGGAAAGACTCTTGAAATAACTTCTGTTGTGACTGCTATACAAATGAAATGATAATGTTTTCAATGAAATTTCATTTTTTATTTTTATTTTATATTTATATTTAATGTGAAGCTAATGTCTGTTTTCTGTCTGTCTAACTTCAACTGTGTTGAAAAAAATCATGATCTTAATTGAAAATCTTTAAAATCACTCAAACTGTATATTGCAATTCAGTGTGAATGGTTGTGAAGGAACAATGATAAATGTTCAAAATAGTTCCCCAGTTCCATTATTCAAACCATAATATAAATTGAAATGAACTGTGACATTCCCAGAGATTCTCAGCCCTGAACAGAAAGTCTCTTTCAGTCATGTTCAGTTGTTGTCTGGATAATATTTAAAGTTCAGTTCAGCTCAGTAAATGAAAAATAGAACAGAAACTCAAACATTACAGGAGAGAACATGATGGATGATGAATTTCCATTGGAATCTTTTCTGGACTGGAACAATCTGCATCAAAGGAACCGCCCTAAGCTGGTTTAAGTCTTATTTCTTAGGTCGATTTCAGTTTGTTCACGTCAATGATGTGAATGTATACTCCATGTATACCACAGTTTGTCATGGAGTTCCACAAGGTTCTGTATACAAGGTGGATATCTTAAACAACAAGTACAACGTAATTAATGCTACTACTACTAATACTTGAATGGGATTGGCACACTGCAACACTGAGATTATATGTGTTTACCATGTGTGTTATCTATGAGTGTGTTTGTGTGTGTGTGTGTGTGTGTGTGTGTGTGTGAGAGAGACAGAGAGAGAGAGAGAGACCCAGCCATCCTGCAGTGAGTCACTGGCTCTCTTGTTCTCCACTAATTGATCAGCACATGGCATTGACAAATGATGAATAGGTTGGACATGGTACACCCCTCACAATCTAAACATGCATGCGCACACACACACACACACACACACAAACAGGCGCCCCTCTTGGTGTCATCACTCTTGTCCTACAAGGCTCCTAACACCCCAGTGGCATGGGAGAGTGAGCGCATCAAACCACAGAAGAACAGCCCTCCTCGCTTCACTGAGACAGAGAGGCTACACAAAGGCATGAGAGAGAGAGAGCAAGGAAGAGGAGATTCCTTACATAGCTTCCCATTTGTATGCACGGCTGCCATCAGAGAAATGAAGGTATCCCCAGATATCCCATCCCTCCCTGTCCTTTCATGTGGCATTCAAAGGCAGCTCTTTCCTCTTTGGGCCTATTGAGATGCCACCACCTGTAACTGGATGCAAGGTTTTCTCTCTTTTGTTCCCTCTACCCCCACCCCCCCCCCCCCCACCCCCCCTCACACACACACGTACACATACACACACACATACTGTGACTGTGGGATACCATGAGTAAATGAAAGGGAGTCAATGAGTGAAAAGGTTCACCATCTCCCTCTGACACAATACACTATGTAAGAAAGCGGAAGAGATCAATTCATTGATATGATCTAATCAAATTGCAGTGACTGTTTACGAACACTGCAGTAGTACTGTAGAAGTGGAGTCAGGTTTATCTTTAGACAGCTTAAATAAATAAAACATGATATGTTGGATGTATGTTCAAAAAATAAATCATCTCTGTCAGCTATGATAATCAATGCAATTGCAACAAAGGTCATGAAGAATTATAATTCATGATTGCCTGATCCCAGTATGTCCAATGTTATGTCTACTCCACCAGGCATGGCTGTGACACGTTCCAGCCGTGCCTCAGCGGAGCTCTTCACACCTGTTCTAGACAACCAGAAGCGCTGCAGTGTGTCTCGGAAGTGGCTTTCTGCTTTATTTTTTATCAATGCCCTGCCAAGCAGCACAAAGCAGATCAAGCTGACAGTAAGGAAACAATTTAACTACGTAGTCTGCTTATTCATGGTTGAAGCACATAAACCAAATCTCTCTCTCTCTCTCTCTCTCTCTCTCTCTCTCTCTCTCTCTCTCCTCTCTCTTTCTTTCTCTCTCTCTCTCACCCCTGCTCACCTAGGGTCTCACACTCTCTGTAGGCTGGATGCTAGTAATGAGGTAGCAAATTACTGTCTGAAAGTTTGATGGAGAGGTCCCCCACTGACATCCTGACTCCCCCACAAACACACCACACACACACACTGGGGGCTGTCCTCGACCCCCTGCCAACTGTAAAACAACAATGCTCCAAACTCTTTATTGATGAGACAGCAGTGGTTTTCACTGGCTTGCCATTTCCCTCCAGCCGTTTGAAGAATTGTCCTTCTCTGTTTTCACAGGACAGCTGATTGACATTTCTCCAGGATCAGAAACCCTGCATTTTAACTGCAGAAGAAGAAAGGGCAGACATCAGGATGAGATCTGAAATGCATTAGTCAGTGAGTTTCACTTGCTTTTATTGAGATTCCACTTAGTATTGATGTGTAACGTTACATGATGCAATAAAACATGATTTATGGATATTGAAACATGCAGTATATGACATATTATATCGCCTAATAGAATATTATTCCTACAGCAATGACTCCTTGTCTTTGTGATATGTAAACATATCAACATTGTAATTTGGCAGCAGTAATAGTGGTATATATTAAACACAACAATTAACTAATCACCATAAATGATGTCCTCATGAATCAGGAAAGATGAATCTGAACAAATTCATTTTTAGCATTATATTTGTCATTTCAAACATTTAATTATTAAAGTACATTTAACAGTCCACACAATTTCAGAAATAATAATAATAATTATTATTATTATAAATAATAAATAAATAATCAACCAAACCAAGCAATATAGTTCTTCAGCAACATTTAGTAGAAACGTTACCCAGAACCACACACACACAGTGGACAGCATGTTTGAAGACTGGGGTGATTACCTTAGGCTGTATAAAGCATGGACACATGCTGGCTGTAAACATGTTTATTTCTGCTGTGAAGTTGGATATTTTAACATAGAGACATTTTGTATAGCCAGCCTCAAGTTGACATTTGAGGAACAGTTTTGGCTTCACTTCACAGCCATGGAGGTTGCTACTTGGTGGTTATTAACATTTATTTGGATTTCACACAGCACCCCCTCTGCAGATACAGTACAGGTGTGTTTGAATGGTGCTCTGCCAGATGAAATGATATCACACTTCTTATACTGGTTTAGGTAAGGACTGCAGGGATGGTTAACATTCATGTCTTGTCATTGACAGAGTTTGAGAGAGTTTGAGCTCTTTGGATGGAGATAACAGGCCAGTGAATTGAACAGGAACAACAAGAGGTATTTGTGACATAAAAGTGACAGGACACAGCTTCCACTGTTCCACTGTATTCCTTCACATGCAATCACATGCAAATCTCCTTGTGTCTGCTGTGTTTGACACCATGCCTTCAGGTAGAGTTATGTTCATAATGCTCTGGTGCCTGGCTGGTTCTGCTTCTATGTCAGGCTGCCACCTCATCAAACGCAGGTGAGAAACTGTGAGGGATCATGTCCTGATATCACAAAATGTCAGCGTATACTGGCTGGAAACAGAGTCTGTCATCTGGTGGCGGTGAAATCAAAAATAGAATCAACAGTGGTAGTTATGGAATTTTCTATCCTTAGGTTACACAGGGTCAGGCATGAGCTTTGCTTGAGCAGGTGCCAGCCTCTTGACATTGTGGTGACCAGGGTCGAAGGTACATCAACATGGGTAAAAACGTCTTCTTTTTTTTGGACTATTTCTGGGCGTATAGTATTTGTGTTGTGTAGTAGTTGTGATATATCATGGGTAGTAGCAAGCGTCTCCACTGGCTCTGTGGACCTCAGAGTAAGATGAATAAGGCTAAGTTTCATTAAGTTCAGTCAGGAAAATGATCTTTATGCCTGAGTTCACATTCACATTTCTCTCTCCCTCTGTCCTTAGACCCCCAGTTCGAGTGAGGAAAATAATATAATGTCTCCTGACATCAAAATGCTGTTTAATAAATGCTGTGAAATGAAAAAACACAGCATTCATTTCTTCCTTGAAGAAGTCTTGCCCCCCCAGTGAGTTTTCTCATGGGAAAACTAACACCTCACTTCTTTTTCCTCCCTCTTTCCTTTATACCCCTCTTCCTTCTCCTCCAATAAAGAAGAGAGAGCTGAGGGGCCATAACGGTGGCAAGGCAGGTCTGTTTGATCCCCATGCCGTGCTATCTTCAGTTTTCTCCATTCAGCCTGTATGGACAGGGATCAGTGGAGTGGACCGCCCGTCTACCCAAAGGGACAAAAGTCCCTCTGCTAATTGCTGCCACATCAAATGAAGAGGGACATCCCAAATAGGAGCCCTCAGATTGATGGAGAGGGGGAGAGGGAAGAAAAAGGACAGTGAGTTATTCTTTAAGCTGCTCAGTGCTTTCACTCTGATTACTTCTCAGACTTTGTAGAACATCAGCTGATGAATTTCTGCATTTTTCATGCATATCACTGAACAACACTGGGCTTTCAATAGCAGCTGCAGCTACTGTGTGTCCATTCTTATCAAAGTATGCTGCCTTACACTGAGTAGATAAATTGTGTTTTAAGGTAGTGGCTCGTGGGGTTGTCAATGTGTTACCATCTCTAACATGTGTAAACTCACTATCTCTAGTCTATTGAATTAGAACCAATAGTGATGCTGAATTTAGGCATTATTTTGAACTGACTTTACACCAGTCTTAAAGTAGCATTGATAAATATTTTTATTCAGCTTATTTTTTTAAATTGTATTATTTTATTTATATAGTGCCAAATCATAACAGAAGTTGTCATGCAACATTTACCATATAGAGCAAGTCTAGACTGTACTCTTTATAATGTTAGATTCAGTGGTTACAGCAGTTCAAGAGTCAAAACTAGAGAAAATAATGACTTTGAGAAACCAAAACACAGATGAAACAATGATGAAGCCACAGAATTATTACCAACTCTACATTTCTTTACAAAGCTATTTACACTCTTTGAGCTTGTTGTTTTGGTTTTGGTTGTACAACTTTACTGTTTTGGTTCCATTTTATTAGACACCTTAGACACTTAAACCCCATCACTCGTGTTCCCAGTGAGAACCAGCAGCTGTTTTCAGACAACACAAACAACACCACTGTGCAGTACAAACACTGATCCTTCTACCTTTAGCTTTCTCTATTTAACTTTATGTACCACATACTGGTTCCTTTATTAATTGTACCTGTAGTTGAACCTATCCAGCAGTATATTAAAAACAGATTTAGAATGGGAACATTTTCTTCATTCTTAATCCTGATTGCTTTTACTGTGGAAACTACAATATTGCTGATACTTTCTTTTCCTTTCCCCGTTTTTAACCTCACTAGTAAGCAGCTCTTATTTTATATATATATATATATATATATATATATATATATTGTTTTATTAAAAGAGTTGTTTTGTTAAAAGAGTTGGAGACATTCCCAGATTAGTTCTGCCCATGCGACTGCCCTGTGTTACTGGGTAGCAGACAGTAGCTGACTGCCTGTTTGACTGGCTGGCCCCTCATTGTCCTTCAGCAACGAGGAAGATCAGTGGACCAGGACTCAGCAACAAAAGGCTTGGAGCCACCACTCTGTGTGTGTTTGTGTATTCGTGTATGTGTGTAGCTGTCACGGCCCAGTGATATAAGTGTCTCAGGGCCCCGGCTGAGTCTCTGCACCACACAGGGACAGAAAGAGAGAAAAAGCTGTCACTTCAGAGGGCCTTTTCAAAACCTGCATCACTTTAGAGCAAACAGTCCCTCAAAAGTCACAGTCCATATAGTCCTCCAAGCATTCAAATGGCCAGTGCTCAGCTTCTGCATCAAATGATTTGTTTCTTGACCCCCCCTTCCTACCCCAACATCAGCCCTCTCTCCCACCAAGCCATTCCTTTTCTCAACTCATGCATTCCTGTTTTTCAATTGTGTTGTCTTTGTGTCACAGCGAGGTTTTGTTGGGGCCATGGATTTTCTGTTGAGGCCAGTGGTGTAGTTTCAAAGTGTTTATTGATGTGCAGTCTCCACGTGATGTTGGATCTTGTTGTCAGAGGTCATAACCTGTTGGTGTTCCGGTGTGGCCGGAGTGAGACTCACATCTTGATCCATGCCAGCGGGTCACGCTAGGCCTTTGAAAGCAACAAGGCAAACAGATCTTTTGGCCGTCAGCTCATCCATCAAGCGCACCTTAAAACTGTATCAGCCAAGCATGCAGCGCTGTCACTCACAAGTAAGTAAGCTGTTGGCAGCAGGAAGCCAGGTCAAAAGATGACCGGCTGTAAATCAGTTAGAGCAGTGATTTCCAACCTGGGAGTCCCATGAGGGCTCTGGATCTTGGGTCATAATATGATCACCCAGGTAGCTGGACTTTTACTCTTCCTGATCGTTAAATCAATCTCATATACAAATACAATCTATAACAAGGGCTTAAAAAGAGACATGGGCTCATATTAGATGTAGGCAAAAAAGTTGGAAACCACTCAGCAACCTTTAAGTTTAAAGTTTCAGACCTCTGTGTGGATATCACATTTTAGCAATGTAAGCAGTCTGTCCATCTTCAGTCAACATGTGGGACAACATACTATACTGTTGAGTTTTTATTCTGCTCAAAAGCTGGCTAGTCAGACTAGCTTGCTAAGGTTAGCATAGATTTGCCACAATGTTGCTCATGTCATTTTATCACCGCCTCTTTGTGAGGCTCCTGACATCTTTTCATGTGGCCATCCATTTGTTCATTTGTTCAATTTATAGTCAATTCATAGTTCTGTCTCTTAACATTTGGTGGTCCTGATAAGCTCACTTCTCAAAGTTGGGAGAATACATTTACACCTTCTGGAGAGGTAAAAAGTGTTTTCTTCCAGCTCTGTCCGTCTGTATGCTGTGTATTTCACTGTGAAACTGCTGGTGAGCACAGAAGATGTCCCACACAACATAAATGGTATATGGACTGTACTTATATATCTCCTTTCTAGTCTTCTGACCACTCAAAGCTCTTTTACACTACATATCTCATTCACCCATTCACACACATTCACACACCGATGGTGCAGCCTCGAAGAGGAATTTTGGGTTCTGGCCAAAAGACACTTCGACATGCAGACTGGAGGAGTTGGGGATGGAACCGCCAATCATCTGATCAGTGGAAGACCTGCTCTACCTCCTGATATGCAGCTTTTCATGATATTAGTTTATATGGCTGTACAAACCACACCCCCACATCTCCTCCTTCTACTGTCATCTGTGGTTTGATTTCAATTTGTACTTGACTTATTCGTCATTCCTGAGCAGACAGCACTTACTCATACCCTGGGTAAAATGACAAATCAGATTCTTTCTCATCAAGGTCTGCTCAGTTCCTTCTCAAAGCTTTAATCTACTTATTTAACTCCCTCTTAGCTGCCCCCCACTCCACACCACACCCTCACCCCAAAACAGTCTCATTTATTTCCTTTAACTTATCCTCTTTGCTCTTTGCTACACTCCTCCACCCAGCCTTGCTTCTCTCAAATTAGCAACCAGGATGTTGTAGTAATATTGCCAGATGTCAAAATGGCTCTGTGATGGTTATGTTGAGTGAGTGAGGTTATGTTTTGGTCGGGTAGTGTTAGGCACATAAAACTGTTTAAAGACAAATCATGTGAACACAAACTCTGTTCTCCTGCATGAAGGTCAAATATAGGAGAAACCTTTACGCTCTACCTCACTAAAGAGCTTGAGGGGGTGAATCATCCAATAAAGATGCAATTTAAGACACTTTTATCTCTCTTGAGCTGCATGATCATGTGCTCCAGGTGTGCCTTGCTCATTCCCCTCTGCCTGTTCCTGCTTCATATCTTTTCATTTTCCTGTTTTAGTGGATTTTTTTGAGTTTATTTTTCTTTTCTCTTAAAATCTCTTAAATCAAAACAAATATCTAAATGCAAACACACATTTCTAACACAGACAAATAGAAATGCGCCAGAAAAGGACTACACTTTTCTGTTCTTTCAGTGTTTTGACCAGTGCTGTTGTGCTGCTCGTTACACCTGACTGTCCTCATCAGCTCTCATTGTCGTCTCATCAGGAGTTAGATCTAATGAGGCTCAGTCTCTCATTATCGCCCATATTGGCTCACCCCAGTCTGACCTCTGACCTCTACCACCCTACAACCAGTGGATTTTTTTGCAGACAGATTCTACGCTGTCACATAGAATCAGTGTCCCTGCCAAGTATGTTTTTAGGTTCAATTCTTAAATAGCATAACAAAATAAAATGTAGTTAAACAAAACTCTTCTGTTACTACTGTCAATGCATTCAAATATTAAAATATTTCTAGTGGGGGTGAAAGCTGGGGGGACTTGCAGTGGGGGTCACAGGAAGGGTGGAGGTGAGGATTAGGGGGCAACAATGAGTTAAATGTTCCCCCTCCAAACCATGTTGAGGTCGAAGCATCCCCCCAGTGTCCATAATTTGTCTGGAATAAAGTGTGTGTGTGTGTGTGTGTGTGTGTGTGTGTGTGTGTGTGTGTGTGTGTGTGTGTGTGCGTGTGTGTGTTTGTGTAGGCTGGGCCATGTTCTCTGGTAGTTGGAGGTGAAGGGGCTCTCCAAAGAGTGGAGGACCCTCGCTGTCAAACAGGAATCTGAAGAGACCTCCCAGTAGCCCTCACTGGTGAGACCCTGTGGCCCAGTGTATTCACAACCCTCGAAGGCTGAGAGGCTGAAAAATATTCACGTCCACATAACTATATATATATATATATATATATATATAGATAGATAGATAGATAGATAGATAGATAGATAGATAGATAGATAGATAGATAGATAGATAGATAGATAGATAGATTCATAGCTTTGTGTAACTGTACAGTGAAGATGAAGATGAAGGTGGGTAAAGTCATGGTGGAGGAGTTGAAGTTGGTATTAGATGTGATGATGGAGGAGGAGGTAGTGTGTGTTTTTAAATGATGTCATTTCAGGCTGTTGAATGTTTATGACATCGAGCGTGTAACTGATTGTGTTGACTATGCCCAGCCACTAAAATGACAATTTAGATGATGTACTGCCATCTAGTGACAAGACACAGGAAGGCTCTTTGTTTGAAGCCCAGGTGACTCTTGAAACAGAGAGAAATGTTTCAGCATATAACAGTGACACTCTGCACTCATGGGATGTTTCAGGTAAGTGACACAGTGAAATTTACCCCACAGGTCGTAATATTAAAGAAGAACTCACCTAAAAGACCGATAAATATAAATATATCATTTTCGACTGAGAAAGCTGTACACAAAGGGTTCAAAAAAAAAAGTTTGTCATTTGTATAATCTGAGATGCATTTTTATCATAAAGATGTGGGATTAGAAAAGTGATCACGTTGTTAAATATCTGTTATGAGAACAAAGGATCAAAAGACAGCATGTCATGTGAAAGAGGACAGAGATTTGTTTTGGATCAGTCTCTTCAACCTGTTTCCAGGATCAGCAGACAGCTGTTTTCAGGGCAAAGGCTATCAGCCACAGTTTGCTTCCATGTCCACACAGAATCTGAATCAGAATCTGTGTGATTGAACAGACTGAGGCTGGACTTCATTCTAAACTGATCTGTCTTGTGTATATCTTGTCTAGTGTGTGTCTTGTGTGTATTTCAGATGAAACTTCACTTTTCTCATATGAGCATATTTAACATGACTATTTAATCAAATTAAATCAAATCAAATTTTATTTGTATAGCCCAAAGTCACAAAACACATTTAGCCTCAGAGGGCTTTACAATCTGTACAGGGAGTGACACCCTCTGTCCTTAGACCCTCGGTTCCAGTGAGGAAAAACTTGCCCACAAAAAACCTTTAACAGGGAAAAAATGTGGAAGAAAGCTCAGGAAGAGCCACAGAGGAGGGATCCCTCTCCCAGGACGGACAGACGTGCAATGGATGTCACATGTACAGAACAATCAACACAAACATATTGTACAATTACAATGAATTACAATAAATGGTAAAGTGATTGCAGTAGCAGTGGAACCTGTGATAGAGATGACTTAATGACTACTAAACCATCTCCATGACCTAAAACACTGAGCAAATGCCACATGCTGATGAAGGCCATAAGATGGGCTGAAAGTTGTGGAAAAAACAACATGTTTAAATCTCATAGTTGTCTCAGTGGCATTCTGCGATGAAAGACTTCCAGCTTGTGACTTGATTTGGACTGGACCGGCCCCAACAGGTAGGTTCAAATGAAATCATGGAATTCTTTTACCTCCGCTGACACCTGATGGGTAAACACTCACATTTGACATTTGGATGCATTTTGTAACTCTTTCCTGATTTACAAACACAGCTGCTTACATGTGCACGTGTCCCTGCAGCTGTGTGGCGCAGACTGGACTGTGTTTATGTCACAGGTCTGAGAAAGTATATTCATCAGATGAACTCAGTAACCTCTGAAGACATTTCTGTCATTGTTTTTTACCAAACCGTGTTTGTGTTTGCTCAGCCCATCACAGCCATGCCCTTCACCTTGAGCAGTGGGTGGAGTGTATTCTTTGTCATGGTACATCCTATTTATGCTGAGCATAACAGCATGAAGCACACAGACCCTTCTGATGACATAGGAAGAGCTGATTCTTTTGAAGTTGTCCATTTACTTTGTCTATCACCTCTCTGATAACCTCTGAACTCTGACATAGACAGAGGTTACTCTGGTTCATGTTGGGATATATGACACAGTTACATGTTTGAGCTGCTGTGCATTACACAGAGTGAGACAGCATGAAGTTCAGGAAGCACATTCTTCAGTTCAGTCCTTACATATTGAGAAAACTCATTGCTATAGTGTTCCAAAGTCTTTTGTCTATTAGCCGAGAGCTGGCAGAAGCTGACCTTAGCAGGAAGGTCTGGCTCAATTTCACGACTTACAGACATGAATATATATATATATATATATATATATATATATATATATGCTTATATAGGTGTCAAATACATTGTAATGTTTTTATTATATGTAAAAACATATAGAACCTGTAAAATGTTGCATTATACACCAGATCTCCTAGGATCACACCTTTCATTGTTTTCTCTTTCACCTGGCCTGAAAGTCTTGATGAAAACTGAATGATACTTGAGTAACAATAGTCCTCACATTACAATTATTGTGTTGTCCCATTGTGGAGATGTTATTAACAATGACAGACTTAAGCTGTGACTTCAAGCTAACTCTGGAGCATATACTTCCTTACTGAGTGAACAACACTTCCTGTATTCATTTAGGAAGACACATAGGAGACACCTGTTAAAAACTTTTTATGACACTGTTGTAGCATCTGCAGTCTTCTGTGCAGATGTCTGCTAGGGAGGGGGAGTATGGAGAGAGACAGAAAAAGGATCAACAAACTGGACCGACTCCACATAGGAAGTGGGGAGGACAAGGATGTTAGCAAAGCTGACATCCATCATGAACAACTCCTCCAAATAAGACTGTGGAGGCCCCTTCAGCAACAGACTGCAACATACAGGTCCTTCATTCAACAGCTGTCAGAGTCTTTAACAGCAGCATGACTTCATAACTTTTTATTCAACCTTCTGCATATGTGACATTTGAATTTCCCTGGTGTGGGATCATTGCAGTTTATCTTACAACAGCACAATGTCCCCTCTCTTATTATGTCACATAATGTAGCCTATGCTATGCTAATACTGCAGCATGCATGTTTGAATGAATTGACCTAAAACAGTCTGGACAGCACATAGTGGTCTTCATGGGAGAAATATCATGTCATAGCCGAGTACTTCATGCATGGTGGACACGATTCAGCCATATTTTTCAGTTGGGCCTCGTATTTTATCCACAATAAACTCCTGTCTAGTCAGTCTAAGGACCAATTTTATTTTCCATTGTCCATTTCCATTTACATTGTCCAGCGTCAACCGGGGTCTGCTTATAAAAATAAAACAACCCTTTTCATTTCTATGTTGATGACACTCTCTTCTATGTTGCCTTGAGTATATCAAATGCTGGATGGCAAAACATTTTCTCCAGCTAGAGGAATGTAAGACAGGGGTCCTTAGTAACAGTTTCAAAACTGTCTCTCGTGTCATTGTCCATGTTTGGCTTCAGTCTTCACATTTCTGTACACATGCCTGATATTGTGAAAAAGCACAACAGCCTCCATTTTGTGTGAGCTGCTGCAGCCACACTGTCCCTTGTGGCTTGTCTTTGAACACGCTGTTCAGATTTTGAGCTGGTAGCAACATCACTAACAGGCTCATGAACATATTCCAGAACCAGAAACACCCTGGAGGTTATAAAAGATTACCACAATTACCATGGTCTAGCACTAATTAGCCATTAGATGCTAATGACTAATTAGTAACATATCAGCAGTAGTTAGTTTGATCCGTGAAGAATTTTGAGGAAAGGGGAAGTCTAAGTAGTTAGTGCTAGTAATATTACTTTCTGAGACTTGACACCATCATCCTGTGCTGCACTGAGTCATTACTGTATTGAAATGGGGCAGCTGGATCATCACAGGTATAATCTGTTATCAGTGAGTGTGGTCAATGTGTGTCTTCCATCTGAATAGTATGAGGTTTGGAAACTTTGCTGAAATAGCGACTATGATAATCTGTACTGTACATTCACAGCAAATAGTGCAAAAGGTCACTTGGTCATTGCGCACACAGTATCGGAATCTTTCATATCATCTTTCGTACTGACTGACAGACTTTTTTGTTGTCAGTCGTTACACTGGACTTGTGAAGATTTCCCTTTCTTTGTCATGAACATACAAACAGTGCAGCTGCCATTTGCACAGCTGTGTTGTTCTGGAGTCCTGCCAGTGTTTTTGAGTCCACACGCGCTCAGTAGCAACACAACACAACTTATTACACGCAAACACACAGACACACACATGCGCGCGCGCACACACACACACACACAGACTGAGTAAATGCAAAATAGATTCTAGACTGTGAGTAGACTGCCAGCCTTGTTTTTAAAGTAGAGACTGTGAGTGCCCAACACTATGAAAACTGTAAAAACAGGCAGAACAGGTTCTGTATCCCAAATCCATGCAAATTATGTTTAGTAGTGCAACATAATGCTAGCGGGAAATGATTCACTAAACATGAAATAATCAACAACATGTGTGATGTCAATCAAACTGTAACTTTTGAAATGAAACTTCATGTGACATTCAGTTGTTTCTCATTAACATGAAATGCTTTTATACATATTTTATATGCATTGTGTATGGTTTGAATATGAATTCATTAATTTCACTCAGATTTAAAGGATCCGTGTGTAGAATTTAGTGGCATCTCATGGTGTAACGTGTGCTCTCTCTGTAAAAAGGAGTTCAAAAGGTAACAAAAACATAACAATTCTGATTTCCAGGTGATTGTACACTAATAAAAAGGCAAATAAAATAAAAACAAATGATTACTTTCTCATTTTATGGCATGATTTGTAAATATCTGACGCACTGGACCTTTACAAGCTGTCTTTTTGTCATTTCATTCATTTCCAAATAACAATTTACATCACTAGAATAAAATATATACTAAATGCGTCTCATGTTTTTGTGTGTTTGTTCATATGGTGCATAGTCCAAAATAACCCTCAACCTTAGTGAGCTTCTCCCATCCCCATCTGCAAGTGGCGTTATGTAAATGTGACTACACAAATGAACACAGGAATGTACACACCATAAGAATAAACAGAAATATGAGAGATATAATTACATTTCGATCCCTCTACAAGACAACTCCTTGAGATCAGGTAAAACTGCAAGAGCTACAGTATATTATGGTTCTCACAGGTTCTGGTTATTTTGTTAGATTTATTTAAATTTTCTCCAGGGTCAGCGAATAGATAAATCCAGCTGTGACAAAATGTTACAAAAAATCAGAACATGTCCACCTGTTCCAGACAAGGAATGACCTGTTCGGTGTGTTTCTATCCACACACACCTCAGAGAAGTGTTTGTAGAGCTAAATGATTAATCTGTGCTCATGTTGCTGATGATTCCATATCCAAAACTTCCAGCTGTGTTTTCACAGCTGTTGGAGGGAAAACAAAACATGTGGTTCAGTGACATAACATCTCCTCTTTCCTGGTACCATCAATATAAATCACTCCTGGATTCAGAGCTATTTGTTTTCAACACCAGTGAAGATCCACAGCTGCTCATGTTAGCCTTCAGCTTTCTTTTCAGAGGACAGAAGTCTACAGGACAGAAGACAGATTGTCACAGATGCAGCCGAAGAAACGTCCTTCATCTCTCCACTTGTCTTACAGCGCCCTCTGCTGTTCAAAGGACAGGCCACAGCTACCTTTAATGCTGCACACTGTATACCCACGCCAGATCAGGACAGCCCTGCCATATCCAGACTGAATCATGAGTTGTGGCGAATCACAGCAGAGACTGTTAAACTTAGTTGATTGACAGAAAAATGATCCACAGTTACTTTGACAATGATTATCATATCCCTTGATTTCACTTAAAAAGACACATAGTACTTCCTTTGTTCCAGCTTCTTTTTGTTTTAAGATCAGAACCAGAATATTTTGGGGTTTGTACCAAGCAAACAATCTGCAGATGTCACCTTGGGCGACAGCAAATTGTCAGGGGAATTTTTCACCACATCTTACAAATTAAATGACTCATCAAAGTATGTTTCATATTGTTTGGTCACATGATCAAAAACCTGACATTGCACAATAACAACAACATATATATCAGCCAGCAATCATCAGTGCAAATCTGCATAAAAATGATTCAAGAAATGATTCATTTCATTAAACATTGCATATAGCTTGTAGCCAGTTTATTTAGAGTTTTTATGTAGAATGAGAATAGAATTCTCTTATGTAACATATACCTTTTAAATAGTCTTTTCAGTAAGGACTGCATCACTGCATAAGCAACAGCATAGGAAATCACTTCATTAACTTTGATTGTTGATAGATGATAATCAATGATGAAACCAATCAGTTAATTAAACTCCAAGCATGCCTTAGGATGCATGCATGCCTTAATATAAAAAGTTGGATGACCTACAGTTTTCTGATGTTGAACTCAGATAAAACTGAAGTTCTTGTAATGATCTTGTTGATTATGTTTTTACTATTCTCCTAACTATTGTATTGCCCTTCACTGAGCCTCCCACGAACTGCCCATGAAGCAGAAACAGGGGCAGTTTACCTCCAGGCTGGTAGGGGGCAGCACTGCTCTGCCAGCCCGGTCAGCAGCAGCAGCAGCACGGTGTTAGAGCTGCGGTGTGTGTCGCTGGTACAGAATCAGCTCCTAAGTGTGGGAGAGATGGACGGCACGTGTGGACGTGAGGACCTGTTTGACAGCATCGTCATGGCGGATGAACGGTGAGTGTTCTGGAACATGAGTGTGGTGTTGTTCACCGGGGAACGTGCCCATCCGGTAACGTTAAAGCTCCTGCTGACTCATCAGTTCATCAAACACCTGAACCTCAGCAGCTGTTATGAAATAAATGGACGGTGGTTCACGCCAGGTGTGTGTTCTCCGCTAAATGTCACCGCAAAGGTGAGTACGTTTATTTTTTGGAGCAGTGAGTGAGCCCGCAGTGTTTTCAGGTTCCGCGGGGAGGGCTTCCAGGAGGGCTACGAGAGGGGGGCCCGCCGAGGACTGCAGGACGGCCGCAGACATGGGGCCTCCCACGGGGCCAAGCTGTCCACAGAGGTGAGTGTACCTAATGTTGTGTCGGCACACGGAACATCGCTGACAGCCTTCATCCTTCATACTGCCTCTCCCTGACCCTCCAGATTTCCTTCTATTATGGCTTCGCCGTCACGTGGAAATGTCTCCTCCAACATAACACCGACGTCAGATCCAGGTATCGTCTCCTCAAGCAGCCGGTGTTACGGTTCAACCAGCAACCCTGTTAAAAACAGGAAGTGAACACGCAGCTGCTTGTTAGCTTGTTAGTTAGCTCATGTGATGTGTTCTGTGATCCACTTTGAACATTCTCATCCAAAATCATCATCCTGTCAAATAACGTTCTAAAGATGTTGGTGATCATGAGCAGCTTCCTGTGAACAAGCTTGTTGGACCTTGTTGTACTTTTTCTGTCTGGTTGCACTAAAAGAGTGAGTGTCCTGTTTTATCATTGTGTGTGTGTGTGGGGGGTGTGTTAGGAAGCGTATGAAAGCATTGGAGTCTCTCCTGGGTTTGATCCAAAACTCCCCTCATGACGATCCACAGTCTCCAAAGCTCCAGGAGGACATGGATAAACTTCGTGCCAAATTCAGACAGGTAATTTCTCTGATCTGAAAACTGGGTATTTCAACACAGATTCAGATAATCCTGACCCTGAAGATCAGAATCCTGATCTGGTAATCCAATACTCCTTGAATCCAGGTAAAAGGCTGGATTTGGGTATTTCAAAAGTTAAGGCAGATACCTGGATCAACTTGATACCAAAATTTCAGGATTATTTGGATCCCACCTCAGAGGTTGATTTCACTTAGATTGACAAAGTCTCAGTCCCACTTCTCCTAGATATTGTTACTCAAGCTGCACATCCTTCTGATTAAATGAAGACAAATTTGACTTCAGTCAGAAGCTTAAAATGCATTTTTAAAATGTTTGGAAATAGCTTGAATATGATTTTGAAACATGCAGCAAGCTAAACTTCATCAACAAAGCCAGCTACCTCGCTAGCTGCTTAACACACAAGTCAATGGAGCCAAGTTGGCTACTGTTAGCACGCCGCGGCTCAATTAGAGATCGCTACGGCCTGGTTTGAATTAGGTGACAATTCAAAAAGTTGGTTTGCATGATATGTTGGTTGGCGTTCGTATGGTCCTAAAACCGCTGCACATTAGACGACGGTAAACTTACACTTTTGACGTGAAGTCTTGCTCCCAGCTGCTCCTTTCCTGAGGTAGTCCACCATGTTTTCGGCCCGCGGAGGCGGAGTGAGAGATTTGGAAATCCGTATCCGCCCACATCGGGATCACGGTGATCCAATCCGCCAGTGTTTTGAAATACTCAGATAAAGTGAGCAGGATCACCTTGATCCATGACTGAGAAAAGGAGGATTTCATTATCCGGATTATCCTGATCCAGATTAAAAGTCTTGAAATACTGGGCCATGGAGTCCTTCTTTTCTATCACTGTATTACTTTGACAATAAATCAAGAGTAGTTGTCATGTTGTTTACATTTTGTATCTGGCTTCCTGAAATCTGCAGAGACCTTTGAGCTGTGTTCCAGTTCAACATTACCTTTCAAAAATCATTCCTGTTGAAAACTGAATCTATGTGGTGTTAAATTCAACAGAACAACACCAAATGTTGAGTTTTTTAAAAATCATCATTATTATTATTATTAAATATCAGGCAGCAGATAGTAATGCTTACTTCTTTGATGAAGCAAGTTACCTTTCATATGCTGACCTTTTCTTGGGCGAGCGAAGGACAGAGGGTGTCACTCCCTGTACAGATTGTAAAGCCCTCTGAGGCTAAATGTGTTTTGTGACTTTGGGCTATACAAATAAAATTTGATTGATTGATTGACCTGCAGAAAGTAACTCTAGTATGTAAAAACATTTATTATAGTTCTACCTGCTGCAGTTCTGCCTGTCTGAGGTCCCCATGACCTCAGGGTAAGTAATAATAATGTGAAGTTGATGGAGCAGATACAGAGCAGGTGTGCCTGTCACTTAGTATAAGATGTTCCATTTAACGTTACCTGCAGACACCTGTTCAACGAGTTCTTCTAGTTCAGTGAAACCAAAATAAAACCAGGTGTGAAAGCCATTTCAGTAAACAGAAATAATAACGAAAATGCCAAACTGTAATAACTCTATGGTCCACACACTGAACCACAACCTGAGCAGAACTACAATGACTGTGTCTGAATGCATCTTGTCAGTCTGTATAGACATTGAGGAGTAATGTTTGCCATACTGTGAATGATACATACCTATTTAGTTACTGCATGTGAGCTAACCTGTGTTAACATCCAGGTCTGCTCTATGCTGAGTGTCCCGACTGACTTCAAGGATTACATCAAAACTTCTGAAGGGACTTCTTTCTGAATCTTTCATGATGATGATGATGATGATGATGAGAAGAAGGAGGAAGAGGAGCTGAACTGATGTCTGCGTCCTGGACAGGAAGCTAAGCTGCTGTTGGACAGCTGTCCTGATGTCAGTCTCCCAGGGAGCATCAGTTTGTAGTAGATTGATTAGATGGTTTGAGATGAATCACATGTTTCATCACTGCAGTCAGTGTGTAAGATGAGGAATAAGGAAGACCCTGATAACGAACCTCTGAACAGGACTGTTGTCTAGAATTTGGATTGTTGGAAGGTTTGATTAAACTGACTAAATAAATGTAGCCCCCTGTGCATCTTCTCCACAGTGGTGGAAAGTAACTCAGTACATTTCCTCAAGTCATTTCAATTGGTGCTACTTTGTACTCCCCTCCTTGAGTTTTTCTGACAGCTACAGTGGCCAAAATTATTAGCACTTGGCATGCTTAAGAGGTTTCAGTTTGCTTTTGTTGTTTAATATTGTTGAATTGGTCATTAAAATACCATAAACCAATGAAATATCTACAATGTCATCATTATACTCTATAAACCATAAATAGAGCCATCATAAGGAGATTTAGGTCATTTTACTTTAAAAAAATCATGGCCTGTGTCTTGAGATGCAGTCCGAGTATTATAAAGTACACTTTAGACCGCCATGATGCCACCAATTCACACCAGAACCAAAAGGGGAGAGGTAGAAAAAAGAGTTTGAGACAGACAAGTGAAGCGTCTCAAAATTCTTCCAAAGAAAGACCTCACGAGAAATGCATGATGACATCAACGGCACAATGACTAATGGTGCAACATCTTTAAGAAGTGTGCATCAGAAACTGGGTGAAGGACTTGTTGGCAGAATAGAAGCAACGAAAGCGTTACTGCGTTAAAATCTGCAAAAGAACACAAGAAATGGACAAAAGAAGATTAGTATGAAGGCTAGTTGGAAAATAAACTGGACAGATGTACTGTACATTCAAAGGGAAGCCTTTGGCTTGAGTTGCAGAAGACATGGGTTAACATTAGTGTTGAAGTTCTCAGGAAATATGTTGACACAATGCCAGAGAGATGTGCTGCTTTAACTGCTGCAAAAGGTGGACATGCTAAATATTCAAGGTCAAAGTGGACTCACTTCATCTGTGCTGCATGTTTCATGAACATTATGAAATGAAATCATGTTTTGGAGGCAAAAAGGTCAATATTTTCAGATCTGCCAGGTGTATATTTTAGTTTTCTAAATGTTTTACATACATTTGAAGAAAATCTGATGCGATGTTCCAGATTTAAGTGTGTAAAGCAAGATAATAATAAATCTGTGTTCTGAGTTTGTCTGACCAAAGAGGAAAGTTATTAACCATCCAGTCAAATTTGAATGATTAAAAATATCATCAAGTTTATGAGTTTGAGGTGTCAAAAAATCAAGTAAAAATTAATTCTCAGCTCCAGGACCTCATTGTGTCATCGAGCCACCCTTTAAGGACCGCTGTTAGTGAAAGTGGGGTTGAACCTCTAACTCCACATTTCACTAATTTTGATTTTTCACTTTGTGATATGACACTAATCACAAAGTCTTTCACATGTTTTCAGCAACCATTTGCCAAAATATTTAATGTGTTTTCAAAGAAATCTCTGAATCGACTTTACAGTCTTTAAACACAGTGTGCACTGCTCCCATTGAACACTCAAAATGACCCTCCAGTTGAACCCACACACACACACTGAATGCTGTCACCTTCACATAGGAGATTTATTACAGCATTCCTTTCTTCTCAAAGTATGTTGCACACAGATACAATGCGGCTGAAATGAACTCCACCTCCACCAGCCACAACAAAGAAAAGTAACATAATTCTATTTTCATTCTGCATAACGCACACAGTATTGTTATTGCCTTCATATCATGCTCCTCTGCTTTAATAAAATGAAAACCTGAAAGCAGGACTTGATGGCTCCACCTCTGTTCATTGATGTTTTAACTATACTTTAGCAAATCACAAAACACTTGAATTTGTCAACTTTTTGGAAATCAAGAAAGATCAGACACCCAGATCAAATCAGATCAGCTCAGGCTCTCACCGCCTGTTGTTCTAGAAGAATCAGCCATGTACTAATATATTTAGTCCAGGCTGGACTAGTGTAACTCACTATACCCAGGCATGTTTCAGACTGCCAATAACCAATTTAAAACTAACTAACGCTGCAAACAAAGTCCAAGAACCATTTTTACATTATACATTTTTGAAGCTACTCTATTCTGTAATGTAAAGCTCTGGGTGAAAGGGGCATTGTCAAAAACTTGTAATTAGTATTTTGGACTGGTTACACGTTACTAATTTATCTTTTAATTTATCTCTCTATTTATCTAAACAAGAAGTCACCCATTTTTTATCATCTGTGGTCATGATATAGACCTAGTCTGTTTTGGAAGCATGGGCAAGCCCACACACACACACACGCACGCACACACACACACACACACAAACAACAACAACAATAGCACCGGGAGGTACCAGAGAGGACCAAAGGGACTTTTTTTCCAGCCTTTGTCAGCCACACTGCTTTTCTATTTTATGTCCAAACTCATGCTGCCAATAACCAATAGAACCCTGTGTGTGTGCGCGTGTGTGTGTGTGCGAGGGGGGGTGTACAGTAGCAGCTGGTTTATGCAGTGTCAGGCAGCAGGTGAACGCTGTCTTCTAGTCGGCGGCTTCTGAAGGCATACTGAGAAAAGAGAAGAGGGGGATGGGGCTGAGGGCTGACAGGGGCCAAATGAGAGAGGCTGCATCCAGATGAGTGTTTTAGTACAACTTGTACCCTCTTAGAGTAAAAAAAAAAATCAAAGGGGGACAAAGTGAGCAATTATCACTGAAGAATCTAAAGAAAATGAGAAAGAATATGTTATAGCAGAGGAGGAAAAAGGACTAAGTGGAATAAGGACTTTGAGGGCTAATAATCAGAGGAAGAAGGAAAGGAAGAGAGAAGGAGGTAGGGAGGAGTGGAGAAAGATGAGGAGGAAGAGCATGAGGGAGAGGAGGAGGGACTGAGGTCTTTGAGAGAATGTAGAGGAATGTGAGAAGCAGGTGGTGAGTGGTGACATGAAAAGCAGTGCTGACAAATGCAGCCGTCCGGCCGGCCGGCAGCAAAAAAGCCTTCTGAATGAAATGGTGGCATCGGATTTCACCACAAGCACACCAAGAGCTCAACAAGGAGGAGGAGGGGGAGGAGGAGGGGCCACCATGGAGAATAGCAGACACATATGGTGTTCTCTGTGAGAACACACATAGTATAGATAGGACTCAGTGCAGCTTTCATTTCTGATCATTTATTTCTATACATTCAGATCAGATTCAGATACACATATCATATAGATCATATGTTTACATGATCATCACATGACCTGTCAGGCTGTGAAATGCAGTTAAAAGCTCAGTCAAAAGCAGTGAGTGGACCTTTGTGTTGTGTTGTGTGTGGATAATCATAATGCAACTCTAATTGAACAAGAGTCTTCTTTCAAAGGATTGGTCTCATCTATATTAATTATATGGTTGAATCTATATGTTCTTCTGTATGTTTTCTATGAATATATTTTAAATTTTAGTATCTCATCATCACCAAATCCCATGAAATCATGACATCTTCTGACTTCCTGTCTGTGGCTGCTATCAGCTCATATTGAAGACATCAATCTTTAATATGGTTCAAAACAGATACTTTCATTTCAAAAATAAAATTAAATGTTGAATAGTCTTATTATAAAAGGCTGCTGACAGTTTTTTTCTTTTTTTATGTGAATTTAAGCTTTAAGCTTTGATAATCACACTTGTTAGTCGATACACTTGTTGTTTATTTGAGGCTTTTCATAGGATTTGTCCTGGATGCACAAAATGGTTCTTAAGACTCATAAAAAGACTTAATAAGGCACTGGAAAACATGATGATGATATTCTGCACTGCCTTAAACCACACAGTTTCTAAAAATAACATGGAAATATCAAACTTTTATTTATTATTTATTAGTTTTGTTTTTTATTTGTTTTATTTTAAGCCTGGACACAAGTGAACTGCGTGGCTGCTGAAGCCAGCAGGGGGCGCCCAAAGACCAGAAGGGCATGACAGAAGTTCCAGAATGTGAGCTTTTGGAGGGCCGCTGTGTCAAAGTACAGAATGTCATTCATTCTGAAGGTTGGCAGCTTGATGCCCGCCTCCATGTGTGTGAAGTGGCTCCCAATTGGCAGACCAGAGTCTCACCAGTCCATTTACCAGTTATTTATTGATTTAACTCATAAATTTGCATATTTGCCTACTGCAAATTATTTATTGATTTGTGTTTCTTTTTGACTGTGGGAGTTAAAGTGATATATATATAATTGGTCTTATAATAATAATAATTAGTGATACATACACTTTACTTTTGGCTGTCTGTTGCCTATCTTGAAGAAGACTACATGAATAAAGTCTAGTTCTTTTGAAAGTCTACATTCCTTGTGTTGATTTATGTTTTCAGTACATCACACTGCAATGTTAGTATTCCATAAATACACTCATATTGTGTTATTTTCAAAGTTGTGTTTTTCACAGTCCTGTGATGATCAAAGTGCAGCAGACAGAACAGGAGCTCCTCCTGGAAATATTCCCTCTGTGCTTGATGTGGTCTGCTCAGTAATGTCCCTCCCCACTCTCAGACCACAAATACTTACCTGTGACAGAACCAGAATAGTTTATCACATGTCAAATAAGTGTGAGTTGGTTCAGTGTGGAGCAGTGAGGAGCAGCTGGCTTTTCAGTTTGAGTGCAAACTGCCAGTAAGCACTCAAACCCACCAGCCTGTCCCAAAGCCTGTGAGCTTTGGAACTGATTTGACTTCACTTTGCGATTGTCGTCCACAGTCCACCTGAAATATCACTCAAATATTGTTCTCCAGCTGGAGATTGTGGCTTAAATTGTGATACTTTCACAGTTGTGCCCTTGCTTGGGTTATCTTATGTACTGTAATTGTTTCACAGCTATTATGTTCACCACAAATGAATACTAATCCACATCCCTGCACTGATTGCACAACTGCTGATTATGGCTGAATACTGTAGCTACTTGAATAATTGCTGAGATCTGTTAACATTCCTTAAAAGAAGTCACAAACATGTGCAGCTAGGCTGGAAACAAACACACAATTTATCTGTTATTCATCTTTGACCCAGTTTACCACAGTGACTCTAAATGTGATCTTGAATTAAAGTAGTTTAGAAAATGTGGGCAAACTGTTTTCTTTAAGAGCTCAGCATCTGCACTAGCTGAGCACAGTAGAATAGTATTCATAAATGATAAATGATTCATGTGCACCATATTCATATTCACTCCATACTTTTGGTCAAGTGTGTGTGTGTGTGTGTGTGTGTGTGCGAGTGTGTGTGTGTGTCGAGGGTCTTTGTCTGCTGCTGGTTGAGCTGGCGCTGGCAGGCCTGTGGGAAAGGATTAGACTTTCACGCCTTTTCCTCCACACTGAAGCCCCATCAAAGACATTCCTTGCATAACAAATCAATGAGTACTGTCACACACACAGGCACACACGCACACACACACACACTGACCCACTCACACACACACACACAAATACTCCTGTTAATTCCTTAGCCAAACAATAACTATAAAACTACAACACTTTCTTGTTCTCTCCTACCATGAGGACAAGAGGAAATTAGCAGAATTTACAGGTTTGTTTCAACATTTAAAAAAAAGACATGACCAGTTAGTACTGCGTGTGTGTGTGTCTACAGTTTAATGTAGTGATTATGAAGCAAAAATAAATAAAATAAAAATGTATTCAATTAACAGGCTCTAAAAGTATGAGCCATCATCCAAAATGTTTTCAGAACATTTTATTTCAAGTGAAAATCTGAAAAAATCATAGCCCAACCAGTATGAGTGAGTATCTGGCACTGTATGGAAACATTGTGTTACACTAGTATATTACAAACCTGAGTGTAAACATTTTTGGACTCTCTGCATATGTTTGTCAGCACACAGTTTGAATGAATTTCTGGATTTCACCATCTACAAGATTCAGAGAAATCTCAGCACGTAAGGGGCCAGGCCCAAAACAATACTGAATGTTGGTGACCTTTGACCCCTCAGGCAGTGCTGCATCAAAAACACACATGACTGTATGAAGGATATTACTACATGGGCTCAGGAACACCAATATTCTGACATAATCATCATTTGTGAAATAAAAAGTATTTTGGGTATTCAATATTAAAGGTGCAGAAGTACAAGTGTTAGCCAACATTAGCTGACTGCATGTGTAATAGTCATTGTATACGTGTAAGTGTTCACTGCTGCCTCCTCATTAAATTAGACTTATTATGAAGCATGTAGTGAAGTGATGATTTAGAATCAACAGCAGATTTACGCGTCATTTGTCCCCACGGCAAATGAATGGGGCACAACAGAAGAGTGTATTAAAAAATAATCAGTCACAACGGTTATCATTGCGTTCTTACATATAAAATTACTGCCTTACTAATAAACGTACTTATGAAAGTCATTTCAGTGTTTGTGAGCGAAGTGAGTAAGCGCTGGATCCAGAGCACCTCTGGACCAGCAGAGTTTGGTTTGATACATGCTTTGGTATTGGAAAAGTATTTATGTATATTTATGTATATTAATTCTCACATGGCAAGCTCCATAATGGTACAAGGTACCACCTACTAACAATATCTCTATGAGGTGATGTGTGCTTGCACTTACACTACAGAATAAGTACATTTAAGACAATGTATAGAGAAAAGTCTGTCTGACAGTAAAGTGGTATGAGTACACTCACTATGATATACGCTTTAAACAGATCTTTTCATGTGTTTTCGTGGCTACAAAAGTTTCTTCTGCTGAGCCTGTCCACAGCTGTTCCAAACTGTGGATCTACTGGAGTAACACACTGACTGTAACACTCTTACAACCCCACCCAACACTAACAAGCAGTGTCATTTCACTTCACTCATCATCATCACCTTGTGGACACAAACACTCCATCTAATTCATGTTTTTATTGTGTAGTTGACACAAATATGAATACATTGTTTGCCCCAGTTGCCAACAACTGGCATGAAGTAGACACAACTGTGGGAATGATTTGTAAAAACAAAACAAAACAGTCTATGGCTTACCGAGCACGACACTGAATCTATTTACAAAGTCAAATCAACTCACTGACAGTTTGAAAATTGGAGCAAAAAGCTTTTCTTATAAATATAAAAAGGGTAAAGGAAAGAAGGCCACTATGGGCCTAAAGAGGGGTAAAGTCTCTTTCACCGAGACAGTTTAACACTCAACAGAGTTATACATATCCCATTTTCTGTTATGGCACCAGTATCAAAGCATGCCCTGGACTCGCTGGTTTCCATCATGGATGCTTCATCTCAAGCAGGTTTAACAGAGCTAGTAGGCACTGAACCAACAGGTAGAATAGAATAAGAACTAAACAAATAAAAAGACTAAAAATTAGAGATAGATCTTGACTGTCACATGAGGTATTGTGGATCAAAGCATTTCTGTACATTATCTCTTTTTTCTCATTTTTTGGAATAGTTTGGAAAACCATTATGTAATTATAAACAAAAAAGATCACACAGAATCTACATCAAAACAACAAATGAGGATGTCAATAACACAATTTTCTATGAGAAAATTCAGACCTAGAATGGCAGTATATTGACATGACAAAAAAATCAACCAAAAATGTAGCAGCAAACAACAAGAGAAAAGCATCGTTTTTTAATCCATTACGTTTTTTGTCTTTTTTTTTTTTTAACACGTAGCTGGGATTTATTTTCTATAGCAGCGGAATACAAGGAGTGTTTCTCTCCTACTTTCTATCCTTAATGTACAATCAGAAACCTAATAAAAGGGTTCCTACACAGCTGGACACTTGAGGAATGCAATCCTTTCTTCCAGAGCTGGATTTGAGCAGGCCTCCTGCTGTCTGTCTGTCTGTCTGTCTGTCTTCATATATGAAGGATATATGGACCTGGTCATGGCAGTGTTCCTGCCCTGTGTAGGAACCCTGACTTGAACTCTACAGCATTAAGACACACCTCCCTGTTGAGCCTTCACCCTTTTTGCCACTTTTGCTACCTCTTCACCTCTCTGTGCTCTTGCCAGCTTTGCTCTCCATTTTTTTGGCAAGTCTCAAAGAAACGCAGCCGACGTCTTTTAGCTTTTGTGCAAAATCATGTCAATAGTCTCAACGACCCCCCACCCCCCGTTTTTTAGCATTACCCCCTTCCCAGAATCCTTGAGCAGTATTTGAACTGAGGTGGAGAGATGGAGGAGCTGCTGTCCTGGTGACTGAGAGGCAGACTGGAGTTTTACAAATACTTCTGGAGCGCAGGGCTGCTTTGGAGGCAGAGATAGTTAAACATCAGCAGGTGGAGCCATGGTTAATTAGCAAACTTGAAAATGCAAGCTAAAAAATAAATATGTTTTACTATAGAAAAAAGTATTATTTGAAGTATCAAAATAATACTTGTTTAGTTTTACCTCCGGACCTTCAGCCTTTGGCTCTGCACACTGACATTTAACTAAAGCAATATTTCTTCAAATGTAAGAGCAGCTCAGCCTGTATGAAACATTTGCTGGAGCAAAACTCTAATCTGAGACGTGGAAGGCAGACACAGCAAGCCAGTGAGACTCATGACAGTGTCGAGCAGCATTCAGTCTTGTGTAAAAAGAAATCTTTCTGCCATACTGGTCGATTCTTTTGTCCCATTAGATGAATTGGATCCAGGTCTGCAGGCGCTCTTCTTTCTCTCCATCACCAAAAGACTCCTGCTCAAATCTCCATTCCATTTTCATGTTGTTTTACAAACTTTATCACTGTGTTTTTTAGACGACCAGCAGCGCTGACCAAAAGTGCTTTTTTTTTTCAAAAACAAAGTTGGAATGGTTTAGTACACAGGAATAAAACACACTGTGGACTGCTCTGCTTGGCTGTGCATTGATTTGATCTTATCAACAGCAAGCTGGAACATTGTGAATGAATGAACAAAGAATCAATCAAGATTTGTCCACACCTTAACATCAGCAGTCCACTGTCACTAGGGTCATATGAACAGAGCATCTCACAATACACTTGGTACAAAAAACAAAAAAAAAAAGCTTGGAAGAAAAGAGGTATAAGACTAATTGATGAAGAGGTCTAAAATTATATATAATAAAGTGACTAAACATAAGCAAGCGGGGGTATATGAATGTCTGTGCTTTAACGAGACAAACGTGGGAGCTTGGACAGGAAGTCTAAAACATTCTAAAACATGGATACAACAGAAGAGAATTGAAACACAAAGCCTCTTCTATGAATAAAAGTCAGAGTTCAGGTGAAGTCCTGAAGACAGACTATAAGGACCTACTACACATGACACTTTGAGATGTTTTAGTAGGCAAGTAGAGTCTGTGATAATTTTAAAAATCCTAGTTTAATATTTGAGGGAATATCTATTCAAGCATCTGCTTTGTGGCTTTGACTCCAGCCCATGCAGATCTTCCGTGTTCTGTCTTTTCTCTCGTGTACATTTCTGTAGTGTTCATTTCTTTTCCCGGGATGGGAGGGGACACACCGGCAGGAAATGTGACTTGGGGTTTGTTGTGGGGCAGGCAGAGGGCGCTCAGCCCTGACTTGGCAGTCGTAGTGGACAGCGGGCATGTGAGTGACATGTCGGCCATGATAGCAGCCCACCAGAAAGAAGGGGTCGGGGGTGCACCCAGGCCCACCCGTCACCACCCTCCGTCGATAACTTTCCCACGAGCATCAGCTCATCGTGCGACACAGTCGGTCCTTTCAGATGTTGATGTCTCTGACGTCTGTCGGGGTGCAGGACAGGTCCACATCCTCATCCACGCGTTTGGTTTCTGTGGCGCTGCTGTGCTGCTGAGCCTGCCGCAGGCTGGACTCCAGCAGAGACTCTATCTGCTCTTGACATGCCCGCAAGCAGTCCTGCAACCACACAGTACACGGAGTTCACACATCCCACTCTAACATTATCAATCAGCAATGATCCACATTGAAATATGGATGTTTGCATACCGGGTCACTGCGAATGACCTGTGACAGGAAGCTAGTGAGGTTCTGGGAGGACAAGGAGGCATCCTGGCTCTTCAGATAGAGACCCTGAACAGCTGCCACCACACTGCCTGCCGCTACCATGGATGGAGGACTGGCGATGAAGTTGACATCTGTGGAAACAGCACAAGCATGTGTTATAATGACAATGTTTCTACAACAGGAGCTCGACTTTCCTGTAATTATTCAGCATTAGCTTCTAATGCGGGTGGCCGTAAAGGTTGGCGGTTCAATCTCCGCTCTCACTGCTCGAAGAGCTCGAGCAAGGCACCACACCCGTGAACATCTGCTGCCCCAACGCTCCAGTCTGTGTGTATTGTGCATCTGCCACTAAGTGTGATCCTGTGCATGTGTGTTGGGAAGAATACTTTCACGTGTCCAATGTCATTATTAAAGTTAAAATTACAAGTTAACTGACCACACACATAATGCTACACATCTGCTCCGCTGAACATTCATCATTTCTGATCTAATAATGAGACATGGCAGCCATGATCAGACCGACAAAACCAGAAACTCAGTGATGCCAAACTGGTCCAAATGTCCTTAATCCGCACATTTGACTTGATTGATAGATTGTAACATGCTAGGGAAAAGAAAACGGTGAACTAAACACAGAGGGGTGTTAGATCATAGACAGCGCTGACAGCAGCAGAACAGAATCAAACACAGAATAATCTAACTATATATTTATACCTATATATATCAGATTCATTGGTTGTAACATGATGAATAAATGTTCTTCATAATTCTCTTAGCAGACAGAAATGTTCACACACGTCCTACCTGTAGCACAGAGCGCTACAAAGGTCTGAGCGTGTTTCCTGAGGATCTGCTTGGTGGACGGGTAGATCTTCAGCTTGGACAGGAAGTGCTCGATGAAGTCATGAGGCGTGACTGAAGCCAGATCCCACTTCAGCTTGTTGAGAACCAGCAGCTCCATTTGCTGTGGATGGACCAGACCAGAGGCATTCACTCAAACTTGACCCACTTACTTGGAGAGAGAAATGTACTCCTCCTTTAGGTCTGCTGTGACATTGTGGCTTCATTTTTACAGCTTTACTCTACAACATTCTTCACATTTTAGCTTTCTTTAAAGTGTGTCCTGCTTTCTTACTTCCTCTCTCTAAAAGACTGATGATTGTGTGACAAAACACAAGCTGTCCTCACTCCCAGGCACCCAAATAAATGACACGGCAAACAAAAGAAAGAGGAGTGTGTGCCTGTGGCTGCTCGTGTTCAGTGTGTCATGCCTGCACCTCTGTCTTATGGCCACTAGGTGTCGCTACGAGGCAGTGTTTTCTTGGCAGTCACTGAGACCATTCATGAAATCAGAGAGGCCTTCTAGTTACCATGGGAAAGTTACAGGCAGCCATTCAGACACTGCTGCACTAGAGCTACATGTATTCTCCTGTCCGCTTTCAAAATAAAAGTTGATCTGGGCACTTCATTACAACCTATGCTTTCTGACCACGGTGACACCATGGCCAGCTGCATACACTGTATTCTGGTCATGTGGTCTTCAGTGCATGCTCCTCGTGTACTGTATGTGTTATGCAACATCCATGTCTGAAGAACTTAATTACCAGCAGCTCTCCGGGCTGGACCGAGTTGTCCGTGTAGATACAGAGTTTCTCCGCTGTTAAGGGAACAGTCTCCTTCATCTTGGATGCTAGGAACATGCATGTAGCTCCCAGCAGCTGTAGTCTAGTTTTCCTGGTGGCCTCCACTGATAAAAATCTGTCCAAATAGTTCATAGCCAGTGGAAAAACCTCCTCCTCACATTTCTGTTCCTCGCAGACCTGGGTGGTGAGAAAAACACTTAGAGGTTGTTGTCGCTTGCTGCAAGAAAATTCCCCCTTTCACATGTAGGTATTGTTAGGTCTGTGCCCCCCACCGGCCCTGCGTCTTATTCCGCACACAGCTGTTGGCACAAAGTAGCTCCGCTATCATTCGCAAAGTAATGCAAAGAAACATTTTGTGCGCTTCGTTTATTTGAATTTAGAGCTGAAATCCGCCGCGTGACGCGCTCTGAAACGCACAGCCAGTTTCACGTGCTGCCTAAAAACAGCCAAAGTGAGAATGTGATCGATTTCTAGGAAAAAGAGAGAGTGTTGCAGTAATGAAAAGAGTCGGGAATTAGTTTGCGGTCAGTTCTGACTGAGACACAAAGGTGGCGTCGATGCAAGTTTCACTCTAATTTCAACTTCGTCATCTTTTCAAAAAACATTTATAAATATTTAAAAAATATCTGGATGTATACAATTTACATGTAAATGATCCTCAACGAATACCTGATCGGATGAGAGTCAAATGTGTCGAATTGTGACACGTATGAATTTACAAAAAAATCATTTCTCGAGCTGGGCTTTTTCACGTGCTGCAGGCGACACTTCGCCTCGCCTCTCCGAGGCACAATTTTAGAAATTAATAAATAATAGAAAGGTCTAAAGAATTCAATCCAAAAGTTCACCTTAATGTTACAAAGGGTCCAATCTATCAAATCCGACTGTTAAAATGCATTTCACACTTTGGGACTTTTTATAAAATCTCCTTTTTTCTCAGCGAGCTTCGCAGACAGCAGCGGCTGTGATGGAGCAAAGCAAACTTTACCAGTTCATACCAGTCCAACAAGCAGCTGCAGCTCTGCTGTGACGGCCTGATCATATAGACGCATTTGTGGCTGACTCAACCTAGTTACTGTCATTGTTGCTGATGTTATAGATTTTTAATGATATTAAAATCCTTCTCATATACGACAACAAGATGGCGCGCAATAGGCTACTGGCACGGGCCAGACTGCATACGTGTACATTGCTGTTATTTTGGAATATTTTTCCCATCTATTTACATTTAATAACCAGCAAAAAATATAGGCTTAGAAACAATCAATAACAAATGGATTCATGGCGTGAGCTGAGTGCAGCCTGGAGCCAATATCTCCACTTATAGCCGAAGGACCACCCAGACCTCTTGAGGACATACTTTTCACAGCGTTTATGTAACATGCATGGTGAAATAACAGGCATTAAAACTCTCCAACACTCCCAGCTCACACATTCAGACTCATCTCTCATGTATTAGACTGTGCGCACAGGCTCGACACACAGCGCCAACAAGTTAACGGCAACATTCGCTAACACGGAAAGTTGAAGAGAAGTAAAACCAACCTCTAACATCCAGGTGGCAACTATTTTCCTCATTTTGGGAACAATTTCTTTCTGAACACACTTGAAGTAGTTCGGAGACGGTAGGTAGTTTTCCTCTGCCTTGAGCATGGTGTTTAAAACTCGGTCGTTGAGCAGGTTCACGTCTTGGTAGGCTCTCCTGATGGAGTCCACCTCGCAGCACAGCAGCTGGTCCTCCATAGTACTTGTGGTATTAATATTATTGTGAGCGGCCGTAGGCTGCAGCTTGAACGCTCACCTTGTGGAAATGTTCCTAAGCTAAGCTGTGGCACTGAACGCACAGTGGTCAGCAGGCAGCGGGCCGTATTCCGGTTATTTGAAATCACTTTCTTCTTGTCCGCGTGCTGCTGCTGCTGCGTGCTGCTGCTCCTCCGGTGTGCGCGAGCTCTCTGGTCACAGAGCGCTTCACCCTGCGAAACAAAAACGGCGAGCGCGAGCTGAGGAGGTGGGGTGGGCGCGCGCAATGACGTTAGCTGTTGTTAAGGTGGTGGTGGGAGGGGGGGGGGGGATCAAAGAGACAAGCAGTCTGTAAGGCTGTAAGGGAGCGCGCGAGGAAGGGCTTCTATTATATACATATACATATATAAGGAAAGAGGGAGAGGGGAGGGGAGGGGAGGGCGGCCCCCCTCCTGCCTCTGCCCCCTCCTCGTATAGCTTCTGAGGAAGAGGTGGGACGTCTAGGGGACGTCTGTCCCCGGTGGGGAAAAGAGCTGACCGTGGAAGTATTGCTGCTTAGCGTCGGTAGGGGGCGATAACGGCCCTTTTCCTCCTTCCTCTCTATGTCCCCAAGACTGAAAGAAAGCAGCCGCTCTCTCCGCTGTGCTGAACATGAGGCGAGCACATGGGACAATGGTGCAGTGTGAAACACAGTGCAGCTTTATTTATTTCCATTTATTCCTGCTGTCGGGTATGTCATATCATACCTGGCTCTGTCAACACGCATACCACCCTTACCACAACACAGGCCACACATCAACACGTTTTTACATTACGTGTACGAGTATTTGCAGTGTAATACATGATTAATTCACTCAGACAATGAAACCATGTTGACTACTGTAAGCTCCATGTGCACAGTGTAGTCCAGAGAACAACATAAAGCTCCCCACGTGGCTGCATCACACTGAATTAAACTGGGGGTGTAAGATCTAACTTGACTGGTGAGTCAACATGTCTAAATGAAATCCCCTCCCTTTATTTGCATTTAAACTACATATTAAGAATGTAACTCATTATATTTCATGTATTATTATGAGTTACACATCAGCTTAGTTTACACTGATCATCTCAAAAAATCGACAAGTTTATGTAACTCAAAAACACAGTACTTTAGGAATAGTGCAGTACTGGGCAAATAGTAAAGTTCCTTAGACACACACACACACACACACACACACACACACACAAACGGGAGGAGACTGGAGTTGCACCAATGGGAGGAATTGCTGTTACTAGGCAGAAGTCTATAACGTTTCATGTGGGGAAAAGTTCAGTGCACTGGGAGAGTTGACATTGTTATTGATAACCCTATCAAAGTCCCTTGACACAGTAACATTCTTTCAGATGACCAACAGGGCGATTTTCTGTCAACAGCATGCTTTTTATGTACATCTCTGCTGCTTTATTTGCCCACAGACAAGAAAACCAACCAGAAGACAAAACAATGAATCCAGCAAGAGTCATATAATCTGACACTCAGAACTTGATACAACATATAAAAGTCAAGTCAAAAGCAGCATTTAGTGTGAAGTTGTGCACATTTTAATCTAGTTTCAATATGAATTGGAGCCTTCACATTCCTTGAATTCCTCTCTGGCCTATTGGGTGAGTACCGTAATGCCTGAAGAGGCTACATCTCTGTGGACAGAGCCTAGAGTCACTTCAGAACATATCACTGTTGTTGTTGTTGTTCTTGTTGTTGTGAGGGATCAAATAAAACATGAAACAGATATGAACAGTTTGAGTGAAGTGAAATGTTTGCAATGCATTATTCTTTACAATGTCTTTAGCTCATGTGATTCTTTATACCTGAGCCTCCAATCAGTGTGATTCAAATTATACAGTTACATAAGATCCAAATGTAATTAATCAAACTTTTGGTTTGCCTGATACCCATCTACTAATCTTTTCGTACTTTGAGGCCTTTGATTTATAGTATATGAACGTCATAACAATCCACTTCATTATTTGATTTAGTGACATTTTATTTTTTAAATTTTGCAAAGATGTTGTGTTAGAAAATAATTTATCCCACAAAGTTAGAAAAACTGAAAGCAACAGTTGTTTTGATTCACTTTATTTTTCTCAGTCCCTCTGATGCACAGACAGATAGAGGCTTTCTGTGGGAAACAAAGGGAGCTGGAGCATGTGACTTTTGCAGTGAGGCTCTTCTAGCAGTTTTATGGTAATGGGAGAAGGAAGTCTTTAAAGGGACAGCAGAAAACCAAAGTGAAACCCGAAGGGTCCTGACTGGTTCAGACTACTGATCACACCACCATGGAGGAAAATAAATGATATGTCAAGACTGCCATTTGCCACCTCATGTTTTTTCACTTGTACTGCCATGTGTGATTGGACTATATGCCCCCATTTATATTCATTCCATTCATATTTCTACACATTCAGCGTGATTTAAGCCACGTGCTGAATTTTCTTCACCACATCAAAACAATTCTTAAGTCACACTCTTTATAAGAATTACTGACATTAGTACTTGGAGTGCAGATAGTTGAAGAAATGTGTTTAAGATCACTCCATGCTGCAATTAAAGAAAAAATAAATGAAAAGCAAAGAAAGTGATCCTCAGACTGTAATACCACATAAATTTCATAAATATTGACAGCTGTCCTCGAGCATTTGTTCTGATCACCAACAGCAGCCACAGCAGCAGCTAATATTACTGACTAGTCCAACAGCAGTCAGCCCAGCTCTGCGTCTGTCTTTCAGCCTTTTATTTCACCAAGCTCTCACCAACCACTAAAAGTCAGTCCCACAGTCAGTCCCGCCTTGTCCGGCGGCGTCTTGCTCGCTCACTCTCTATTTTTCTTTTTACCTTTCTTTTCTTAGCTTCCTCCATTGACATCCTCTTCGGTATGGTTCTGGGTGCCCATTGCAGCATCTGCATCTGAGATCCAAAACGCCTCTGGTACCAGTGTAAACACTAGTACTCCCCAGGTGCTCTGAGCAGCTGGCTAACAAACTGTGCAAACATAGCTAACAGCAGCTAGAAGCTCCCAGCAGTTGTTTTCTTTACTGTCCATCCGGAATCTAGTTTAATCAAAATCTGCTGCAGTTGGTATACTTAATGCCATAAATACACTGAATGAACTAATACCTGAATGTCCTGAGCGATTTCAGGTTATCGGCGTAGCATCAAAATGATTTATTAGTTATTCCAGATCATCCTATGTAGAGAATGGATATCAGGACAAAATTATCCATCTAATATTTGTCTAGATATTTCAATCTGGACCAAAGATGCTGAAGAACCCACTGAAAGACCACCACAGACGATTGGCCTAGAGCCATGTGCCAAGTGTGGCTTTATGATAAATGTGCCTTTCTGATAACTGGATTAAGGTAATCAGATAAAAGTGTTTACACTGTATGTAAGCTGATACTTAGGTTAATGGTTGATTTAAGAGAAGAGTTAATGCCTTACTGAGCAGGAACTTTTTTTTACAGGTTGGCCGCTCTAGTTTCACTTTGACTGCATAGATAAAGGCTTTCAGTCAGAGCACAGGGTTCATAAACAACACTTTTTCACATGAATTCATTTCTACCCCTTGCTTTAAACATACATTTACATATATTTGTGGACACAGTAGACTAATCTGATTCTATATATGTGTGCTAAAGAAACATCAGTTGCCATCATCAAATTCATTCATTTTCTCACTGCTAACCATTCATAATTTCCATATCCCCATACTGCTTTCATTCATTCAGTGGTTCCACTGTGTGTTTGTGTGTGTGCATGAGTGTGTGTGTGTGTGTGTGTACTCACTCATCAGCTCCTCAGACCCTCCCCCATTCCGCCTGAAACCCCCACTCCCCATTTTTCCCCAAAAACCTTCTTTTACTCATTATGCACACATACATATTTGATGTGAATAAGTTGTTAGATAACAAACTCGTCAGACTTCAGCACACATGCCAGCCATACCCACATATCAAAGGAAATTTCTTTTACTTTTCTTACTTGATTATCTTCCTAATTCTGTTGCTTCATTTTTTGATGAGTGTATATATGTGTACAGAAAATTGAATCTGCTGACTTTGGATATTTTTGCTATAAATAAATATTATGAAATATTCCAAATAGTCCAGGCTATTGCAGAGCTTTAATACCTAAAGCAAAGCTGTGTGTGTGAGTTTGCTTGGGTGTTGAAGCGGTGACATTTGTCCTCACCCTCATTCTATGTCCAGCTTTGAAGTCCTCATGCCTCTTCATATTCTAAATATGACCTCCAACAACACACACACACACACGCACGCACGCACGCACGCACATGCATACACACACATTATCTGTGTGAGGGCTTCCCTTCCTCCAGCCATCATCCAGAAGGACTGAGTGAAAGAGAGAAGGCAGAGAAAGAGGTTTCTTCCTTGTGAATGAAGCTCCTTTCTCAGCTGAGGGCAGGTCCACAATGACCGTGCAAAGATGGATAGGGAGATTGTCCTGTGAAGTGATCCGCGAACACAGATAGGCAGGGGGTCAATCTGGGCGTGTGTGTATCTGTGTGTGTGTATGTGTGTCCTGCACCAGAACTGACCTAACAGCACCTCTTGGTCTGGCTAGTTGGGTGGGTGCTAAGGGGCCATGTAGGGCCAAGGGCAAGGATAAGAGGAAAAAAATCCCCGGCACAATGGGTCAGTGGGAATTTGGGAGGGGGTGGGTTGGAATGTATGCATCCTATATCGGATACACACAACTTGAGTCTACAGGGTGCTGCTTTGATAAGTATCTGTGAATAAGAATCACTCATGCTAACTAATAGATAGACTTTGACCAGCTAATATTTGACATACAACTTACTGAGGTGTTACAAACTAACTGAATAATTGGATAGTTGGCATGACTGACCATGGCCATCATGGCTGAGGTACCAATGTGTGCATGAATTGCTGGTCACCCGGAGCCCTTAAAATTAACAGTCCCACCACATGGAAATTAGTAGATATTCTCATTGCAAATGTCAATCCTTAGGTTTTATGTAAAATCAAACATGCAAACTAAGTAAGGCAGATTTGTTTAGCAAAAAAAAAAAAAAAAAAAGAAATGAAGGAATGTATCCCATTCAGTTTTACTCACATGTGGTTTCCCTACAGTGTTTCTCTAAACCTAACCAAGTAGTTTTATGCCATGTAACCATGTAATCATGCTTTCTGACAGAATGCCCTGAGGATAAAGTTCTCCCATGCTCCCTTCAGAGAGGGTGAACCTTATAGTGCCAGCCAATGGCATGAAGCATCAGTCTCAATTGTTGTGATAACGTAGTGAGCGTATTAACATCTTCAGATGCCAGTTTCGAACTTGCTTCTGTTAGGGTTTTTTCCCAATTTGGTAACTATATATATTATAGATTGAATTCATAACAATAACAAGAGAAGAAAAAATGAAAAGAGAAGGAGGAAGAGAATATAATAAAGGGGGTGTGCAAATGGACGGGAAGAAGAGAAGTGAAAATAAAACCTAACTTACTTTAAAAATCATTATCTGTATTTCAGTGTAATTCCACAGTTTATGTTAGCTGTGTGTATCCACTGTCTTATGAAGGGATTAAACACACATTAAACTCACATCATACATCTACTGTAGGAAGAGTATATACCTGCACTGTGGAAACTGAGCTCAAAGGGGAGAAACAGGACCAGAAAGTAACATTTTAACCCCACCTATATTGGCAAGGTACAGGGTAGAAACTAAATTCCAAGAAACTTTCTCATGTTCTGACAAAAACCAAACACACCCTGATGATTCAGAGATTTCCTTCACCTGGGAAATCGCTGTTTTGCATTGGACCCTGCCCATTTATTTGCATAACTTTGCATAGATTTTGCATTTTGCCCTTAAGTTATGTAATACCTTCCTGAAACCACTCAGACAGCTCTTCACAGAATCACCAGGAGCACTTCATTCAGTTTCATTTTTCTAACCTCTACTCAGGGTAATTTAACTATTTAGTGTAACTTGGTTTTAAGGAACCAAGCTGCCAGTGTAAAGAGAGACATTTATTACCCCGGAAATAACAGAAGAATTTACAAAAAATATATCAAAATCTAGGTCCAAGTGAACTCAGACTAGAAAATTTGGCCTGGTTATACACGAATGGAAATGATTAGTTATGCAAGTTTTGCCATATTCTGTCAATAGGGCCCCATAAATCTGACACACCACACCTTTAAGATAAACTAAAGTCTTTCACTGTATGTGTCTGAATGAATGAGTTTTTATTTTATTAACAATATAAATGATGACAGTATGCGTACTGAAATTACTTCAATTAGCTGGTTATCATGTTATACCCATATGTGCTTATATAACTCAAACAGAGGCCTCACTACAAAACTTGGCAACACAATAGATCTATATGTCCAGTGACCAGTGCAGATCAGGCACAGGTCAGCTCCATGACAATCACACATTATATTTACACACTTATGAGCGGATTTGTGTTAACCTTTATGTAGGTGGACATGATGCTGAACACTCAGTTCTTATTTACAGCTCTAAGTGGTGGTGCATCTTGGGCATACACCTATGAAGGAATATGTTTTATTGAACTGATGGTGGCAGGAAAGAGGCCATAATATCTTTCATGGGGGTTATAGCATGCATTACTGCAATGAGTATGACGCCATCCATGCAGTCAACACAGGACTTAAAATGCATCACCCCAACGACGTCACAGAAAATCAGAGGGTATT
Source organism: Nibea coibor (assembly GCA_023373845.1). Lineage (NCBI taxonomy): Eukaryota > Metazoa > Chordata > Actinopteri > Sciaenidae > Nibea > Nibea coibor. The sequence continues at coordinate 1,297,943 of CM041738.1, forward strand.
TCAATATTTCCCTCTTCCCTCCTGATAAACCTTAAGCAATATGTAACCTGTGCAACAAAAGAGAATAAAATCCTTGAAATTTTATATATCAACAAAATGTTTTATATGTTCAATTACACCATTCTCCTCTCCCGGATTGTGTCCTCTCCCGGCACCATTAGACTCACTCTCCTGGCTCAAACCATACCTCACAGACCGACAACAATTCATCCACATCAACAACTGCACCATTCCTGTGTGCCAAGGCGTCCCTCAGGGTTCAGTGCTTGGTCCTCTCCTCTTCATACTTTAACTTCTCCCCCTTGGCAACATCATTCGCTACCACGGTCTCCATTTCCCCTGTAATGCTGATAACATCCAGCTTTATATCTCCACCAACTCCATCACCCCTGCCACTCACTCCAAATGCATCAAATCCTGGATGCTGACCAACTTTCTCAAACTAAACTGTGACAAATCAGACCTGATCATCATCAGCCCCAAATCCCTCACTAAAACCACAGACAGTTTCTGCCTCAACGTCAGCAACTCCACCCTCTCTCTATCCCCCTACAATCGCAACCTCTGGGTCATCTTTAACATCTTTGAGCATCACATAAATCAAGTCATCAGAACTGCCTTCTTTCATCTTAAGAACATTGCTCAACTCCGTCCATCACTCTCCTTCTCTGCTGCAGAAACCCTCATTCACGCCTTCATCACTTCCAGAATTGACTACTGCAACAGCATCCTCTAAGGCACACCATCCAAAACTCTGCTGCACGTCTGCTCACCCACACCTGCACCCGTGATCACCACCACTGTCCTCCAGAAAGTCCATTGGCTCCCGGTTCCTCAGCGTATTCAGTTCAAAATCCTCTTCTTCATACACAAAGCCCTCCATAACCAGGCCCCTTCCTACCTCACTGACTCACCACAATCCATCCCACAGCCTCTGTTCATCTGATGCTAACCTCCTGACTCCACCACCTAGGACCAAGCACAGAACCTGGGGCGACAGAGCCTTCTCTGCAGCTGCCCCCTCCCTCTGGAAGTCTCTCCCGAAACACAACCGTGACTGTTCCGACTTGCCCACCTTCAAATCTTTGATAAAAACACACCTTATTATTTATTTAAATATCCTTTAATGTTTAGCTCAGTCTATTGTGTTTTTAGTGTACTATCTCATATTGTTTTGCTGATTTGATGTTCTTTTTATGTAAAGTGTCTTTGAGTACCTTGTGCTTCTAAATAAAATGTATTATTATTATGATTATTAAGAGGGCTTGGATTGGGGGAGGGAACAAGATCTAAATGATCTTATTCCCTCCCCCAACCTGGACACTCAGATGCTACACTCAAGCAGGATAAAAACTGTAGGTTTGATTTGGAACATCACAGAGACTCTCCAGGAGTATTTCCATGTCACTGGCTGATAACATTCCAGGAGGAGTATTGGATGACATGATGACATGAGGATAATGTGGAGAAGCCTTATGCTTGGCATACATTATTTAGGATAACATTGGTCAGAACAGTGTGAAGCAACTGTGGAATGGGATGAAAGATAAGTAGCAATAAGGCCGATCAACAAGGAGACCTAGAATTTGCAACTGAGCTGAACCTGTTTCAATAGGTTTGGCACAACCCCCACTCCCATGTGCTCAGACAGTATGTCTAGCCCCCACCCATCACCTCTGCCCCCATTTACACCTCTGCTGGAGACGGCTCTCCTCTACATCAAGAACTTTGTTATCTCCCCCTCTCTCAAACCCCAAACCTGGGGGGTGGGCTGGGGGGTTATTGTTAAACATAAAATATACCTGTGTTTATGCACCTCCTCATTCTGTTTCCTAACATCCAATCTGCATAATGATATTCACTCTTCCTTGCTCTTGGCTAGCTCCAAGTCTGCCCCATTATTTTCATATTTCCTTAGACTGAAGCTATGTTTACACATAGCTGGGTATTTTGAGAAACGAACATTTCCCTCCCTCCATTTTCCAAAATAACATCATGCACACGGCATCGTTTTCAAAAAAGTTTTTGTTTACACCAATCCGCATAAATTCACCTGACGGTCATCTCGCCCTCGCTGTAAGGACGCAGCAAGTCGGAGAGTACCAACAGTGATGACCGTGACATCCTAAAATTTTCACGCCACTCCTCTGGGACAGCCACTTCATTTTCAAAATTATCCCACCAGACAGCAGCCGGCCGGGTCGGACCCAAAACCGGGGACATTGGCAGTGATGGGAAGTGGCAAAATTGCTGCCCTCTGTGCCCTCATTCGTCTCTGGTCATGACATGATACATCAGCTGTGTATGCAAAGGCAAGCACATGAAAAGTGTTTGCACCAGAAGAAATGTGACTGCTACTCTGAATGCTTTCATGATCATCGTCATAGCAAGAGGTAAACATTGGTCGCACTTTTGGTGCATCAGCTGCCTAAAACTCTGTTATCTCAGTTTACACGCAAACGCAAAACTGTCGTTTTCCAGAATCTCCACTCTAGGTAGAGTTTTTAGAAAGATTCGTTTTCAGAGGCGAATCCACCGTTTGCGTGTAAACGATAGATACAAACGAAGGGAAATGTCTCCGTTTTTAAAAATACTTGTGTACGTGTATACGGGGCCTGAGGCTTCATATCCATCAGTCCTGTGAATCTTGATGCTGGATCTGTCCAAATTATTCTAAAAACCAAAGTAACAGAAAGCAAAATGCATGAGTATATGAGTATAACATGAGTATAACAGCATCCAGCTAGCCAGGCCTGTCTGGTGCACTTTACTTTTGATCTGGGCCCAACTCTTCCTCCATCGCTCAGAGCTGAGGAGTTAAGAGGACATGTAGGAACTTATCAATTCTGATAATATTTCACACATAGTACTGGGTGCATTTCCTATTTAAAACATGCAAATATTGGCAATTGGTAAAAAAAATCATCATTACAGTTAGTGTACTGAAAGTACAGTGTACAATGTCCAACTTCACAGCAGAAATAAACATGTTTACAGCCTGGTACAAAAAACAGTTATGGTCTCTATAGCTAATTTCCACATTCATGACAACTGTACTGAGGGTGAGTTTATATACAACTCACCTATTGTTGAGAAACCTTATGTGGTCTTTCTTAATCAACTCTCCCTACACACACACTTTTTAAGTAAGATAATAATGAATGTGAAAGCGCTTTGATTTTCAGGCTCTGAAAATCTTCCGGCTTCCTGTAACACTGCTTTAGTCCAAACAAACTAACAAACTTTTTAAAAAGCCCCCTTTTGATTAAATTATTTATGATTTATTATAATCTTATTTTAGATTTATTTCTAAGCTCCACAGCAGAAATAATTTAAAAAAAAAATGTATATATATATATATATATATATATATATATATATATATATATATATATATATATATATATATATATATATATATATATTATCATTATTATTATTATTATTATTATTATTATTATTATTGTTGTTGTTGTTGTTGTTGTTGTTATCTGTAGTAGTAGTAGTAGTAGTGGAAGCCTCTTGTCCTAGTTTTCATTCAGGCAGAGGAGGTTAAGTTTGTGCACTTGATGGGTGTTAAGTGAGAATTATTAACAGTAATAGTTGTAAAAAGAAAATGTGATTTACTCTTGAGGACACATACTCACTCACACACACACATACACACACACACACACACACACAACATAGGATTTTCCACTGAACTCTACAGACAGGGTGAGTGTGCCTTGAAGTGTTAAAAACATGCTTTTGTCTATACGTATACTGCTCAGTGCCCCTCATGTTCTAGCATGTCTAGTTAAGAACAGATCTGCAATACATGTGTGGCTGGGGCTTTAGCTTCTAGTTTAGTTCTTGTGGCTCCATAGTTCTTCCATTATTTGGTTCAAAAGTGCTACACTATAAGACCAGGTGACATCAGCATTTTGACCAGTAGTGTTATTTCTATATTACTGTTGGGTAACTAGATCATATCAACCCTTCTGCCATTGCTATGATGACTCACTGGGTCACTGGGTCAATGTTTCCAGTGTTTTTCAGTGTAGCTTAAATATAGTTACCAGATATCCGTTACCATGAATAATCCATGACTTCCTGACCTATCAGATCCAAACTTCCACCACTCTAGCAGGCAGATTGCTGCTCAACTGATGTAACCCAGAGAATGAACTCTGGTCATTAATCTTTGGCAATGATGTCTTTATTTGATAGTGACAGCAAAGAGACAAACTGTGGACATTGAGGTTATTTGGTATGCACCATTACTTCTAAGTGAGGCCAGTTTGGACACTTAGGAGGTCTTCTGAAGGTTGTGCTTTTATTGAGTGCTTCCTCTCATGGACAAGAGGTCAGTAGACTCCTAGATATACACAGCAATGTGTGCCATGGTCAAAGAGTTTGTGTGTGTGTACAGGACGACCTTTTGAGCGCAACCCTTCTTATTGATCCAAGCAGCTGCTCTCCTATCAACTTAACATGCTCTGCTGATTAAATCCTCATCAGAATCATGCTAATATGGACTATTGATTGTGGAACATAATTAGACTACACACAAGGACATTCAGTGCCTGACAAAAACAAATCAAAGGGTTGTGAATTGATTTGTTGTCTGTTTCCAGCTTGTAATTCCATATAGTGCCGTAGTGACCCGTGATGTCTCTTCATAAGTGTGACAGGAATATGGAGAACTGTCAGTTTTACCAAACATTTTTGAGAATTTGCATTTACAAAAAGGAAAAGAAAACCTGCGTGGCTGTTTGTGTGTGAGGCAGGTTGAAGATGTTTTTAAGCACACATTATCCAAGAATATGGCAACAAATGTGCCACACGTGCTTGTAATTTGCCTCTCTCTCTGTCTTTGTTTGTCTTCATGTCTCTCTCCCTTTCTCTCCATCTTCTTCTCCATGGCCACATCAAGAGCAGGCAAAATGCAGGGAGCACACTGAGAAAGAGAAACCTCCCATCACAAACTGTTTTACATATTTGTGTTTGCGGCATGGTTGCAGCGTACAGGAGTGTACTGTGCTCTGGTCTTCTGTCTTCTTACAGAGATTAGGTTACATCCTGAACTTGTATGAAGTCAGATTAATTTCAAACACAATATGTTATAATGCACTAAAGTGAAGCATGATATGAGATGAATAGATCTGCCATCTTGACGACAAGGAACTAAAAGAGGAGAGAGCATGATGCTGAGAGATCCACTCTATTTGTTTGGTAGCAGGTAGAGCCTTAGAGTTAATCAACCTAGACCTAAAACAACCAATTTAATGATTAACAAGAGATAACAACATTGAAGTGATGTTTCTCAACAGCTCATTGTGGCAGAAGAGGAAAAGATCCAGATTAGAGTAACATTTTCCACTCCACTCACTCACTTGCTCAATTTAATAAAAATGATTGACATTTACATGGGACACGTGTGAACTGAGCATTTCAGTGGTGAAAAGTAGAGCAAAGAAGTCATGTTCTGGTATTTCATTTTATTTGCTGAATGTACACTCAGAAAAGCTAAAAAAAGTAACCAATAATTCCAAAAAAATTGGTTCAAATCAAAAACACCTTTACTGTAATGTTAACATACTTAATCTTAATTATGAGAAAAATCATGAACTTTACAACTTTACTGAACTGTACATAACATACACAGACAGCTCCAGTGTGCCATGGCTAATGAGTAAATACTATTGTTAGTAAATAACTGTAAATACTGATGATGATGACGATGATAAGCTGATATTCACTGACACTTCCCGCATAGTACTGATTCAGAGTTTATAGCTCACTTGACTGATGACAAATTCTTTAATATGAACAACTGAAGGGAATTAGCTAAGGCCTTTGCAATATGCCACTTTTTGGAGCAGCATATGTGCAGCTAATGAGTATTCAGGTCAGGTGGCCAAATGGAGCCCTGGACTGCCCTGTCAGTCTGATGTCCATCTCCTCATTCACCTGCTAATAGGATCAAAAGCAGGAGGGTCGTGGCTGGGCCACCAGCGGGGCGTAGGCTAATGCTGAACGTGCGCCACCCTTGTCCATCTGCCTCAGATGGAGCACCGCACCCTGTCCCTGGGGATTTGGGGATATATATATATATATATATATATATATATATATATATATATATATATATATATATATATATAGCATTATTGTCCTGAGAACATTTTTCATCATTGTGATATTGGGCTGCAGTGGCTGAGGTCCCTTGTCTCAAGTCTATTGTTTAAGATGAATGTGGAAGTTATGATGCAAACTCTGAGGTGAACATTTACTTGACTTCCTGATTAAACTTTGACTGACTGGACTGAATCAGTAATCAGTAAATCAATAAAAACATGAAGGCAGCAGTGGACTTTCACTTCAATGATCTGCAAGACTCATATACACACATTACCACCTCTAAAGTAGGTGGTGATGATATAAAACCTCAAAAGCGGTAACAGTTGCAATCTGCTATAAAACAGAAAGAAGAAGAAACAGCTATGCATGGCTGATAATCACGCAGAGCCAGAAGGGAGGAGGAGATCTGATCTCATTCCCTTTGAGCACAATAGTTTTTGCTAAAGGCTGGCAGCGTTTTTTCACACTGTGAATATTGATCTAAAACAAAGACTCACATAATGTTAAATATGTTTTTTTGTATTTTTTGCTTTCATGGCATGTTCAATTTAAACTTTTTCTACCAGTTGGTAATTATTCACACTCTCATTGTCTCGTGTTTAATCGGTTATGACCAAAATTTATTTTTCGACAACTAATAATTTTGAAGATGATAAGAAATCTTGCTGAAACAAGCACAAGCAGGGTTTTAGAAATCAATTAAAATAACTTGAGTAACTTTTATCACTGTAGCTAATAGGTGTCCACTGAAAACCTCCTGCTATCATGACCCAGACTTTCATACCTCCCGCTGCCTTCGGTAGTGAACAAGTCAAATATGAATGAACTAAAATCAAAACTTATCTACAGCATTAACTTTTTTAAAAGGACAGACTTAATGTTCTTCACGTCATTTGACTTATTGAGCTAATGGTAGAGAAATTTTGTCTCTACCACTGAGTTAAAGCTAATGGTTAAATGTTTCTCAAACAAAAGGAATAATGTTCCTTTCATTACGTAATGGTCATATACACTCACTTGCTGTAGTCTAAGGTGAATAGCCTGACCACAATGATGGTGTTACTGCGGTGTCGGTACACATTAAATCAGTTCAGAGCATCAGATGTGTTACATGGTGATGATGATGACTGGGTCTGATTATTCAGTATTTCTGATGAAAACAAACATTGTCGTCTTGAGAAGCTTTTGTAAATATGAAATAATCTAAATTTTGCCATGTTTTTTGATATTGTAGATACATGCATATTATAAATAAATACACTTACAGTAATATAATTTTAATGGTTGTACATGACAGTATCCTTTCAGGCCCAATAAACATCACCATATGGAAGAAGAAGCTTGTCACAGTCTCAGCTATAAAACAATGGCTCATGTAGATACACAACCTGCTGAGAGCAGGAGACACACAGTGATACAGTATGCTGACATGCTTTAATCATCACAAACACAAGCATTAATACATCACGCTGGGTGGATTAAAGTTGTTGATCTAAATGACAAATCAAAGGACAGAGATGTTTTAATTAGTAGTATCAGAGGATGAAATAAATGTGGCTGGATAGTCTGTTTCTGGGTGATGCAGTTATTAAAGTAAACCCCTGTTACAGTTAGTCAAGCGTGGGACCACAGATGCTGTACGTATTGATTATCACACATCTATCAATTCAGCTGTGTTTTGTGACCTGTACAGACAAGACAGACACATTTACGTAGATATGATCAGACAGATCAACGTAAAGTTTGGAGGACCGTAGACTCAGATATGTGGTAGAGAAAAGATAATAACAATGTGAAATAAATCTGATCATAATTAATCAAATTCAAAACAAAGAAATAATAAATAATAATTATAGCTATTATTAATAATAGTTAATTATGTGAACTGAATTGAATCAGAGAGATTAGATTTACGAGCAAAAGATCCTGAAGTTTTAGGCGTGACAAGTGAAATGAGGGATGATTAAGATGAAAACAAAATACCACATTAATCTTCATGAAACAGGTAAAACAGGATCATTTTGATCACACTGAATTTCCATTCATCTCTCTTTCTTTAGTCAACTTGGAAATGATGACAACTTCCACTTGTGCTAACAATAAGGTCATATTCAGACCAAATCAGGCATTGTGGCGATTGGGTGTAGGTGTTATGAATGGAATCACTATGACATGATCAGAAAAGAACTTTATTTCCCTTATTCAACAGATTTAGCGCTACCAGTGCCACCTCACTCTTATGCCCGATCCATGTCGATCGACGAGCTGTCTTGTGTTAAAAAAGCAAAAAATAAATAAATCAAGACAATAAAAAGAGCCGGTCCATGAAGTTATGGCACTATGTGTTATTATAATAAGCAAGGTCATTTTTAATCAGGAGACAAAATAGTGATATCTGAAGAAAACACTATCATTTCTCAAGATCTCCTCAAAATCACAATTGAGGTGCACTCACTTGCTGTACTATCAAATGTGGAGACAAAAACATTCTCAGATTACAATTTATTCAACAGACATTATATGTAAGAACATTACATAATACTTGCCAAATGTAAGTTGAGTTTGGTCATCGGATGTACCATCCTGCCAGTATATTGTAGTTTCTGTCCCATATGGTGGCAGAAGCCAGGAAACGAGCTCACAGGATTAACCCAGCAATTAGAATAATACATGGCTAATGAACCCACTAGTCTATGATTATGGTTTTAGCTAAATGGGAGACAAAGAGATGAGAGAGCTAATTCAAGTTGGGCTGGTCAATTGTTCATACCCAATTGTTTGGGCTGAGAGACAGTGGCCCTCACCTTGCTGCCTATTCAAGGCTTCAGCAGTAAATACGAGGCATGTGTTAAGCTCCATCATTGTTTCTCCAACAAGCATAGCAGGCAGCAAGCAGGTCTGAGTTTTTATATATATATATATATATATATATATATATATATATATATATATATATATATATATATATATATATATATATATATAAGCTAATTGGTTGACTTCAATACTAGAAAATCTTTAACTCTCAGCAAGAAAGCAAATAAAGGCATTTCCCAAATGAAGGACAGAACCTTTACTTATAATGGGTTATTTTTAAACAGACACCAAACACCTTTTCTTAAGAAATCTTAATACTTCTTCCCAATTGACTGCTGACACTTTGAAGATCATGTTTAAACTGTGTTTGAAAACTGAGGTAAAAGACTGTACAGAAGCAAAGATTTAGAATTACTTGTATTCTGACAAATATAGACATTTTTAAAACGTTTATATCCTACACACATATGGCCATAGGGAGTCATTAGCCATGACAGTACATTAGATATATATTACAAGCAAATTGGGCTGTGATTGTAGATGTTTTGTTGTTGTTTTTTTTAAATCATCACCTCCTTCTGCACCCAATCAAGCACCAAACTATACATTATGCTAATGAGATGTCAGCATATAAGGCTGAGCAGCAGTGGTCCATGAATATAGTGATAGTTTCATTGTTAGCTTGAAGAAAAGAAGGGGCCAGCACCAGCAAGTCATTGTTCTACAGGAGACATAGAATACATAAAGTTTGCTATGATGCAGCAAATGCTTCTGATCTGCTGTGCCAGAAAAACGTGGCCCCTGATTTGCATTATCTTGGATCTGGCCTGAGTGCAGCTGCTGTTGAGTTATGTAATATGATGCTCCATATGCTCCACATGACTAATTAGACCATACAAAAGGAGGGAGCGTTAGGGTAAGGCGAAAGGGAGCAGAAGGAGGTTGAAGGACAATGATGAGTAGGGGAGAAGATTGGACATGTTTTGGGAGATGAAGATTAGAAAGAAGGAGATGGAATAGAAAGAACACTGTCATTAGTTCCTGTTTCTTCCATTTATATCAACAAGTGTGATCAGCCTTGCAGCCTGTGTATCCTTGTTTCCGTCTGCACTGTTCTCCAATCAATTCAAATTGATTCTGATAGCTCTGGGCTTTGACCTACTTTGAAGAACAATAGCCCCCCACAGCAGCTTGGGACATTCTGATAGTTTAGAGGTCACCCAGGCTTGGATAGAGCGGGCTAGGGTGGGGTGCAGCCTAACCCCTTCATCCTTTTAGAGGCGCACACCATCCCTTTGACCCCAAGCGACAAAGACTCTAAAGGGTCACAACAAGCAGATCCCAGGAGTGTCCAGACAATGCTGGGCCCTGCCAGCTGCCTCCTCACCTCTATCCATATACAGTCACAACAGCCATACAGCTTTGGATGTGTTTATCTTCCCTGTATGGCCTCCATACAGAACTCAGTTTTATCCATGTCAAGCTGTAGAGTGTCTTTGAATACTGGATGAGAATGAGGCTATAGTCTGATTAATGACCTTTGACCCAATTCCAATTGATACAACTAGTTTTACTAATTTTGTTTAGACTGCTGATATTGTCTGCTTCCAGTATTCTTTCAAGTGCTTGCTCAGGGTTCTTGCACTCTCACCAGTAGTGTGCCGTACAGCTCCAGCTTTGCTCTCAGTGTGTTTCCTGTCTTTGAGCTGTAGCCCAAAGGGGTGTGCAAACTGAATTCAATTGAACAGAACTGAACTGAATTTGTGGTTTAATTATCTATGGTAACTTCTTCCAGTAACCTGAAAACTCTGGCTAGCTACATAAGGGACTCTTGTGACTCTGGTGGTCTGCAGGACTTAATAAAGGACCCAATAAATTAAATTCTGATAAAACAAAGTTTCAAGTTATTTCTGGAAATCATGTTTCATAGCAGTTCCTTTTGAAATGATATGATGTGAATAGGAAAAAGTATTTTTAGGCAGGGCTGGATGTTAGGTATGATCCAGCAATAGTTCTACCAGCTTGGTGTGATCCAGGAATGGTTGAGCTGTTGACCTGCTGTGATCAGGTAGGTAGGAGAAGATAACTTAGTGTGAATTCAGACCGGAACAGGCTCACACCCCATGTAGTGGTGAGGGTGATGAGTGGGGCTGAGGTCGGTTGCTGGGGGAAATCAGAAAATAACTTTTTATTTATCTCAAACTAGTCCATGCATTTGTTACGTCAAGGCTGGACTATTGTAACTCTTTGTTATCAAGAGTTGTTGCTCTCTCTCTCCTTCTCTCTCTCTCCCTCTCCCTCTCTCTTTCTCTCTCTCTCAATCCCTCTCTCTCCCCAATCATCATTACCATCAATGCATGTTACTAACTAAACTTCTTCCCCTGAGTTTCTGTGCTTTCTCGTCCAGCAGGTTCTCATGGATCGTGGCTGCTGCTGTGGTCTGCTGCTGACGTCCACCATATATAGCATTACTGTCATTATTGTTACCATATCTCCACTACAGTTTAGTTAGTTCATGATTTACTGCTGCTGTGCATCTGTGTCTCTCTATCTCTATCACAGGTTCCACTGCTACTGTAATCATTCTACCATTTATTGTAATTCATTGTAATTGTACAATATGTTTGTGTTGATTGTTCTGTACATGTGACATCCATTGCACGTCTGTCCGTCCTGGGAGAGGGATCCCTCCTCTGTGGCTCTTCCTGAGCTTTCTTCCACATGTTTTCCCTGTTAAAGTTTTTTTGTGGGAAAGTTTTTCCTCACTGGAACCGAGGGTCTAAGGACAGAGGGTGTCACTCCCTGTACAGATTGTAAAGCCCTCTGAGGCTATACAAATTTGATTTGATTTGATTTGATTTGATTCATGAACCGACTTTATCAAGGCTGGCACTCACTGACTGTCATTGACAGTCTGTCTCTCCCTAACCATTGGACACAAGTCAAATTAGACTTCTTCTTAAATTGCAAGGCAGACTCAAATCTAGAAGCTGGGTACATATAATAATTGAATTATTATTATTAGATTTTTTTTATTTTTTAAATAAAGCCAACAACAACAAAGCCAAAACACAACACATAGGGTATTAGAGTTTAGATCAGAGTTTAGAGATTTCAGTTTTAAAGACATTTCAGGCTGACTGTGGAGGGTTTACCCAATCTGAGTGCCTGACTTGCAGCCAGAGTGTGACGTCAGGCTCCATTTTTCCAAAAATCAGATCTGGCTAAACTTCTCTCAGTTTTACTGAATGGTTTTTTGCTGACACCCTGGCACCATGGATCACTGGAGCTGGAATGGATAACCCCCACTCAAATGAACGGAAAAACCTCTTCGCCGGATCCTGTCTGAATGCAGCCTAAGGATGATCATTTCAGCTGGACCATCAGTATCTATCCATATAGCAGACAGATCTCCAGTTCAATACTAAAACATAGACCACTAAAACCTCTACATATTGTTTCTTGGGACTTCCTGAACCTGCATGTCTGTTTGTTGCTATGTGACATAAAAACATTTGAGTGATTCTGAAACAGAAAGGCTATCCTGTCCTATTATCTGGTTAACCTACAGATCCCATATCCTCAGCTGTATATCAGCAGGAAACTGCCTCCAAACAGGCAATGCTTTCTCCCTCGTTGAGACTGAGACAATGAGTCACATTCTGGCCCACAACCAGCTACACACTGTTGAGACCAATGCATCCTGAAATGGTAGGAACTGACACACAAACACACACACAGGATGCATTGGGGGGACACTGCACCGGATGGTCCGAAGAGACGCCCTGCATAAGAATGGAAAAGTAGAGACGGAAAAAAGGCAAACAGTGACAGAAAAGAACCTAAAACAGTGGAGAAGAGTATAAATAGACAAAACAGCCACAGGCGATACATAAACATGCAATCAGTGGAAAGGGATTGTGTTGCAGCGATAAGGTTATCGCTCATAATTTCTTTGAGTTGACATATGTAGAAAAAGACACCTTTTAGGATAATAATCCCACTGCAGACGGACAACATGCAGAGGGACAACATGATGAATAATTCCAAAAGGAATTGTGTCATGTCTCAGAAAGGCCAACACGTACAAATAGTATTGATTTAGGTATGTCATTTAGGCTAATGATTAAGTCGAAGATCGTGCACCTCCTCATCATCAAGCTGAAACAAACACAACAGTTTTGCAAGGATATAATGTATATTATTATATATTGCAATCCTGTTTCCAGAAAAAGTTGTCACGCTGAGTAAATTGTGAATATCACTCAAATATCTTCAGTTATATAGCCAAATGTCACATATCACTAATCACATGGGGCTTTGTAACACATGTGCACTTTGCCTGTAGTTTTCCCCTCAGACAGACTTTTAAAGAATGGGGCACTTTCTAGCCAGAAACTTTGAAGAACAAACACGGTTACAGAAACAAACCACTGCTTAGCCCACACGCACGTGCGCGCACACACACACACACACACACACACTTTTGCCTTCCCCTCCTTCATTCTTCCTCCATGCTGCCTTTTCATGAATGGCGCTGCAGAGTGGAAGCCTTTCATTGGCTGAGGGGCAGACCAATCAGAGCAGGGTTGGGTTGGTCCTCAGGCCATTCAGAAAAAGTCCTGGGCCATTTGTGGTCTGTAATGGCTGCATTGTTTAGTACTAAGATGCCAAACCTATAAGTTAGCGTTATCATGTTTTACTGTAGTTGCTGTCCCACCTCGGTTAAGCAGAAATGCTTTATCAACAGTAAGCTTATCCAGCTGGGCAGGGACATTGTGGATGAGCCGCCACAGATAACATAGAGCTTCTACAGTTGGACAAGAGGCGTGGTAATTATCAGAGACATTCTGTGCAAACATCACAGACTATGACGCATTAGATACAGAGAGCACTACTCTACGGCTGCCTAAAAATGATAGTGAGTTGACTTTTAAAAGCAGGTGACAGCAGCTGTCAGCGATAAAGAATGTGGTGCCAGTTATTAAAATACATGTGCAGCTCTCTAGGAAGTAGCAAAAATCTGTTTTATCTTCAGTGAATTTGAATGGCGGTTAGACCTAATCATGAGGTCATTGTGCTAGAGTCTGCAGCATTAACAACGCTTTATTCTTAACTTCCTCTTCAGTGACTGATAAGTGGGGAAGGTTTCACTTTTGCATAGATTATTAGAGAGAAAGGGTATTTTAAAATACCTTTTCTGTCTCAACTGAAAGTATCATGATGACATCATCAGATTTGATTTTCACAGTTTTCACATATGATGCTTCCACAGACTGATCCGTCCTCCAAGGGCTCAATTAACTAATTTTTTATGACTAAAACTGATGGAATGACTCTTTGCATGAAAATAAGCATAAGTGGCCATTCACATCTAAAACAGCCCTGTATTAAAAGAAGGCAGGGGAGCTGTGTTTGTGGGCATGTGGTTTAAGGCACCAGTGATACAATGAAATATAATTCAGGAAGTCCAGTTTGATTGAGTAATCACAGTGGGGATGCTTTTCTTTAGGCAAACAGTAGAAACGCAGTGTTCATGTTACAAAGTAATCCACCAAGAATGTGCACTTGCATGTATGTGATGGGTCAAGAGCATCCATCACAGCACCTTGACAGATGATGTTGGATGAAATTGCAGTAAAAATTGTGCCAGGTCCACTAGGCTGACCTCATTCAACTGACATAGAGGACAGAATTATTCTGTTTTTTTGTTGTTTTTTTTTTGTTTTTTTTATGTAACTATAAAAAAGAAGATTGAGTCTTTCTTTACTATCAGAAAACTCTACTGGCATCAGAAAACCTAAACTGAACCAATAACTTGTTACGATGTTTAGCTTTATTTTTGCTTTACGCTATGCAACAACAAACAAATGTGCAGCTATAAATTAATTTGCTCTGTCATCATAAACTTTGGTTTAAGTTATACTTCTAATTTCTTTGCTTCACAAACTACAAGCAACAAACAACATCATGTGCTGGGACCAGCTAACATTCAGAGCCAGCTAACATTGATCTCTGTTATGAGATGTTGGTACCACTCAAACTGATTGAAATCATGTGTGACAAAAAGCCAAAAGCCTGGAGGAGTTCTGCAGAAGCGCCAAATCCACCTACCCAACCCCCAGCCATTTTCCTCTGCTTGGAGCCCTAATGTGAATGCAGAACAGTCAAGGAGCACAAGGCAGGGGTCCTCAATGCTCAGACATTCTATTGGCTACCTATTGAAAGGCAAAGAGAGTATTTTAACGCTTAAAGAAATGACTCAGCAAACCTATTGGGCCTATAGGCAAAGGAAAAGATGGGTATGAGGGCATGAATGTGGAACCAAAGGGGTTTGTTTCTACTGAGGGTATGTGCTTGGACATCCAACGTGCCCATCAAACAACAGACCGTAGTCAAGATGTTCTTTGGAACACAACAGTTCATAACATGTGATATCTGACCTTGTAGTGAATCAATATGTTTATATTTGTGTTGACACACTTTGACATGTGAGCCAGTCATGATAGACATATACGTATAGCCATACATGACATTGTATAAATATGGACATAACAGATCTCAGATTATCAGACAGTCTCTCTGCAAGCTTACCTTAGATGTTCACATGAAAACCGGCCAAAAATGTGAAATGAAAAAAGGAGCTGAGGAAAAATCCTCAGCCCTGGCTTTTGTCACCTCCACACTGCTGACTAATTACTGAGTGAAGAGGGTGTGAATGTTGAAATGGTCGTCTTGGAAAATTACTGACATGGTCTGACGTTGGGGGGTTTCTGAAGCTATTTGACCATCTGACAGGGAGGACTGGTGAAGTATGCTGTCAACTTCACATAAAGGTATAATGAAACCCATGCTTCCATTATTACCTTCAAATTATTACAATCCATTTGTGTTCGGTTTGGCCTGACTCACCACATTATTTGATTTGAGTTGGGTTGAGTTGGGGTTGTTGTTGGAAGACCTGAGAAAAAATTAAGTGTCAGATGTTTTCTTCAGTGTGACTGCATGAGTGTGCAGGGCCATTCCTGGTTCACAATGGGCCTTTGAGGGTTCATTATGGATTGCATGATTGGTTTCTTGTGTACACCAAATACAGAGCCATGGTCTCTGTGAATTTGTCCGCATGCTCCACCAAAGCCAGCAATGCATGGGGAATGAATGGATGCTCTCTTTATTGAACATTAGACAGACCAACAGAGGAGATCAGTGTTGAGTGGATTTCAGATGCCTGTGCAGAAGACATAGTGATATATGAGTCTGATGACAAACTGGGCACACTGAATACACCAGTTGTGAATGTGTTTCTAGTATGTTCTGCCTTAAGCCCTGAGGTTATTTGCTGCCCTCATGTTCAACCTCCACCCTGTCTGTAGAGCCAAATCACAGCCACATGGCGGAAAGCTTCCACTTCTTTGAAACTCCCAACCTCCACCCCCTGAAGTTTACTCTTAAACGCCACTGGCCCTCAATTGTTTGGCAGCTTTGTTTTGTCTGAGTCCTGCTACCCTGTGGAGGATCTTTCCTGTGAAAGATTCTTCAGTGAGGTGAAAAATGAGTTCAGTCTCAGTATTGATGCTGCTGAATCCAATCAGGGGGATCCAACATGTTCTAACCAGATCAGATGTGCAAATGTGTGCAGGAAGAATAAAAACATCCTTTTGGTTTCAGGCAGAACTAACCTAAATCTATGAAATATGAGAAATAATTCTGAACGTCAATCTAGTTTGTCACATTATTGTTGTTAATGTAGGTCTGTTTTCACATACAGCCTGTTTGGTTAAAATTATTAAAAGTTAAAATGAGCTATGGTACATTTGCCTAGGTAGTGTAATTTACTTTGACTGGTTTGAAACCTGGCAGACCTGGATTCAGACCAAACAACGAGGCTGAGTTAGTTAGTTAGTAAAGAGAGTGCTGCTTTGTGATGTGAAAGCAAACATGCCAAATTTATAGAACTGAACCATCAAACTGTCATTATTCATACTACTATTACTACTACTACTACTATTGCTACATAAGTGTCCACATCAGCATCAGTAAGTGCTGCATAAACTTCTGTCAGTCACCAGATTTTGAATTCCCCCATGTGATGATGCTGTGGTGATGATGATACACTGATGATGCAGAATGACAGTCCCAAAAACTGTTCAATGAACCTGGTACTAGTCAATCTGTACATCAGAACTATGTCAACTGAGCTCTAAGTGTGAAAGTACCCATATGAGTGTGTTTCTGCAACTGCTGTGACTGTGTTTACTCACTGTAAACAGCAGTTGTCACTTTGCCATGTGTATGTCAATGCCACAGGACTCCAGTGAGTGGGCTCCCAATACGATACAATATTCCTTTTTAGTTATCTGTTTGTCTGTTTGGCGCATGTTTGCTCCCACAGTCCAAAGACATGCAGGTCATGTGTATAAATCTGAAGAAATCTGAATAAATGTATGTGTAAATATCTTCTGTCTGCAGCCCAAAAGTCATCATTATTGATTATGGTTATTTGTACCATCTAATAATTTGTGAATTATTTATAATCTATAAATAGTAAACGGAAGACACAAGCATATCCTTATGATCCTGGACAATTATGTAGAGAGTTACAGTTACAGTCACAATCAGTAAATGAATCATGCTCCATGAACATTTTGAACTTGTAGCCTGACCAAGACAATCATATTCAAGCCCCCAACATAGTGTGAGTGACAGCACCCTCTCCAGCATGAATGAATTGAAACAAATTGGGAAATGGACTAGTTTATTTAACTGGTTCCCAAAGCAGGGGTCGTGACCCCCTGGGGGGTTGTTTGGCTGGATGTGTGGTATAAAACATCACAGAAGTCATAAAAGGAGGATTAACTTGTTTTATTGGTTTGCAGCCAAAGAATCAGAGGAACCACTGACAAAATCGAGATTGGCAGAACATGAAAATATGCTCCTTCATTCAGCTTCAAGGCCTCATCTGAGGAAGCTGCAGGTTGGAGGAAGTTGTGAGGAGACTGGATTACTGTCCACACACACAGACACTTTACAAACAGTGGCACACACACACCGTCTGGTGAATTTGCATTTAGGGAAGTGGTGTTTTTAGCTCGAAGGTGTAACGCTCTCCAGCTCTAACTGTCATGACGCTAAAGTAAACAGTCCAAATCCACACCCAGAATGCAGCTGCTCTCACTGTATGACAATACTGTGGATAATATTCATTCAGAGCTGCTATTCAGGCAGATGTCACAGGATGGATCAGATAAATGATTATTTCAAGGGTTAGGTTTACAACAGTGATGTTTTTAGTGAATAAAGTGTTGGGGCATCACAAATTAATATGCAAACCAGGTGCTTTTGGTGTGTATCATCCTCTTCTAAATTTCAGATTTCTGGTGAATTTTGGAATATAAAGATCACTGTTCACACTGTTCACAAAGTATTGCTGTTGTGACAAGATATCAAGAACTTACAAGTAGGTTTGACTGAGCAATCTGATTGGTCAACTAGACATTTAGAATGTATTCAAATCAGTTATTGTTAGTTAAAATGATTAAAAGTTAAAATGAGCTATGGTCCATTTGCCTGGGTAGCCTTCTTTAAATGGAAGTATAGCCATTACTTTTCCTTCAAATTAAGGGAACGAGTGTAACTGTGAAATGCACATTATGCCCTGGAGACAAGCATAAACACTATATAAACATAGTAATTATAATATCTACAATAATCCATGACATTTTATTGGCTTTATATGCTAGTCTCACTTTCCCACAGCAATGTTAAAATAATTTAGGTTTGTGTACTGTGGATTTCTGTTATGTATTGTATTAAGTGTCCATTTTATGATAAATCTGTCCATATTCAGATTTATCATAAATAATTAAACATGCATTTTACATTCCATCAAAGAGGGATGGAGGTGGGGTCCAAATTGATACATTTGAGCATTTAAAAAATTACTTCAAAGTAACACAATAGTTACTTTCCAAAGTAACTTGTTACTTTTAGAATTTGTAACGCAGTAACTACTTTAGTTACTTTCTGGGAGAAGTAACTAGTTACTGTAACTAGTTACTTTTTTAGAGTAACTTGCCCAACACTGGGTATTATTGCACAACTTCAACATGTTTTACCATTTCCCCTTATGGGGCAAAGAGGGTCAAAGGTCATGATCAAATCCACCAGCATCAGTCATGTAGACATTTCCGGTTTCCTGCCTTTAATGGGTGGAGTTGACTCAAAGTGAAAAAAGGGATGGGTCAGGATCTATGAGCAGAAAGTTTCTTGGTTATGGCTGACTAATGTCATTTACTCTAAGTCAGTTGCTTGTGGGCTATGATGAGTGAAAAACATGTTTTCATGTGTACCCTGACATCAAAATACAAGGAGGAGGAGGATTAAGGCTGTGTCGGCCAGCCCTGCAAAAGGTCAGTCTGTCCTGCTATTGTCACATTAAGAACCACAAGACCCCTTAAATGAATGAACAGACCTCAGTTGAAATGCAAGTACCTCCAGTCCTTGTCCAGTTATCATTTTCATGTGCTCACATGTTGGGTGGCCTTTCAGAGACTTTTCAGTGTCAGTTGAAGGGAGTAATAATCTCCTTAGCTAAAAAAATCTAAAAAAAAAAAAAAAGAGAGAGAGAGAGAGAGATTTTCTAAGAAGAGTGACATTTTTGCTCAGCTGTATTTTTCCCCCAACTCTTTTGGTGTGAGATTTGTTTGGGCAGCATGAGAAGTGGCATTACATTGTAGACTTTATAGAGTAATTTCATCAGCATCTCACATGATCATGCAAGATTACATTAATTTTAACTGACACATATAATCATACACACATAATACAGTCATAGTGAAATGTAATGTAAGGCAGTTCGATATCCCTTAGAGTCCGCGTAAACGGGGCCTGAGGTTTTATTGTTCTGTCAATCATTATCTCTCTTACACCTTTTCTTTGGATATTACTAACTACACTTCTTCCCCGGAGTTTTTGTGCTTTCTCGTCCAGCAGGTTCTCATGGATCGTGGCTGCCGCCGTGGTCTGCTGCTGACGTCCACCATATTTAGCATTACATGCCATATATAGTCATTATTGCTACCATCTCCACTACAGCTTTGTTGGTTAATGACTTATTGCTGCTGTGCATCTGTGTCTCTCTATCTCTATCACAGATTCCACTGCTACTGCAATCACCTTACCATTTATTGTAATTCATTGTAATTGTACGACATGTTTGTGTTGATTGTTCTGTACATGTGACATCCATTGCACGTCTGTCCGTCCTGGGAGAGGGATCCCTCCTCTGTGGCTCTTCCTGAGCTTTCTTCCACATTTTTTCCCTGTTAAAGGTTTTTGTGGGCAAGTTTTTCCTCACTTGAACCGAGGGTCTAAGGACAGAGGGTGTCACTCCCTGTACAGATTGTAAAGCCCTCTGAGGCTAAATGTGTTTTGTGACTTTGGGCTATACAAATAAAATTTGATTTGATTTGATTTGATGTGTTTATATGAGGGCAGTAGTAGCTAAAGACCACATTTTGAAGGTTTTGAAACAATCACATTTTTACTCAATTAGTTTATTTATTAATCAGTGATTATTAATCAGACTGATTTCTAAATTGAAAATTGGCTGTCACCAATGAGTTGTCAGCCAAATCTTCTCATCGTATTTGGCTACCTAAGTCTTGATATCAAGACAACACAGATATTTGTATATTTGTAGCCATTTGTATATGATGCCATGCAACATGTACTGAAACAGCTGGGACAGAGGAGATTTGTTGAATATTAATTCATCTTAGTTATCCACAGTAACTGTCTGGTCTTGATCATTACTTAGTTTAGGTAGTCTTGACAAAAACATTGCCTTTAGCACACACTTAAGCAGACAAACAGCAGTCTGTGATTGTCTTGGTCCTGAATGGGTTAAATAAGCCATGTCTAATAGTTGGAAGATATTTTACACAACATTGAACTTTGATACCATAAACATGTCTGTACACTCAATAACTTAATTTTTATGACTGTGTCTTTCTAATTGAAGAGTTCAGGGTTATGTTGACAATGTCATAATAATGTCTGCTTTGGGGAACAGAGAGCTAAATGTAAACCATGTTGGAGACACTATGGTCATAGGTAGAGTGGGTTGTTCGATCCCTGGCTCCTCCAGTCGGCATGTCAAAGTGTCCTTGAGCAAGATACTGAAGCTGAGTGCTTTTTTCCTAGGTTTTGAACCATGCAGCATATACAAAGGTGCGGCTATTCTGTGGATTTTTCTTCCACCGCTAGGGGGCGTTGGGGGCACTCCAACCGGAAGTAGAATCAAAAATAAACATAGACGAAAAATCAGTGCAAGGAAGAATAGCCTACACTATTTTTTCTTTAGCAGATAGAACACGCACGACAAATTACTAACTGGTAATTATTTTCAAACCCTCGCCCCTTCATTATGGAAACCACAAGAAGAAGTGCGTATGATGCAAGTTTTAAGTTGAAGGCCATCGAGCTTGCTATCCAGGAAGGAAACCGTGCTGCTGCACGCAAGCTTAGCGTCAATGAATCCATGGTGAGATGTTGGAGGCGGCAGCGGGAAGAGCTCATGCAATGCCAAAAGTCAAGAAAAGCTTTCAGAAGACATAAAAGCAGGTGGCCTGAACTTGAAAATGTCCTGGAGGACTGGGTGAACACACAGAGAGCAGGTGGCCGACGTGTATCCACTGTACAGATCCAACTGAAAGCCCGCGAAATGAATATTGAGGATTTCAAAGCCTGTCCATCAGGGCACGGACCACTCTCTGTCAGCAACTCCCCTCTGACTATCAGGAAAAAGTTGAAAACTTCCACAAATTCGTTGAAACAAAGGTACAGGAAAAATGACATCATCATCATAGATGAAGTACCGTTGATGTTTGATCTGCCTCTGACCAGGACTGTTAACAGGACAGGTGCATCATCCGTGTTGTTAAAAACAACAGGACACGAGAGGACGCACTTCACCTGCATTATGGCATGCACGGCATCCGGACAAAAACTTCCACCAATTGTGATTTTCAAGCAATCATAACTATGCCGAAAGAACAACTCCCGAAAGGCATAGTGATCAAAGTTCACACCAAAGGGTGGATGATGGAAGGCCTGATGAAGGAATGGATAACAGAGTGCTACGGCAAGCGCCTGGGAGGATTTTTTCACCAGAAAAAAGCACTGCTTGTTTTGGATAGCATGAGAGCCCACATCACAGATTCTGTGAAAGCAGCGATCAAGAAAACAAACTCCATTCCAGATGTGATTCCTGGAGGTTCGACAAAGTGTTTGCAGCCACTTGACATCAGTGTGAATTGGGCATTTAAAGCTACACTCCGGGTTGAGTGGGAGACTTGGATGACAAGTGGTGAGAAGTCTTTCACAAAAACTGGCCGCATGCGAAAAGCATCCTTTTCTGATGTCTGTCAGTGGATCCTAACAGCGTGGAGTGCTGTGAAAGAATCCACCATCACCAACGGGTTCCGAAAGGCTGGACTGCTACAGGAAGAGAGCGGCGCACTATCAGAGCCAACTTCACCGGAGGATGACAGTGACACGGAGAGTGAGATTGATGAAGACAGATGTGACGAAGCGCTACTGAGGCTGTTCAACTCCGACACTGAAGAAGACAACTTCATGGGTTTCAGCGAAGATGATTAAACTGACTTATGGTTTCAAACACAGGAGAAATGACGGTAAATACATTCTGTTCTGTTTTAATCAGCAAAGTTGCTGCCGTGTTAAAAAACACTGTTCGGAAAGATTTTTATTTTTATTTTTTTAAATAGAGTGGATTCGGCTTATATACAGGTGCACTCTATAGTCCAGAAAATACGGTACACACACACACACACATATATATATATATATATATATATATATATATATATATATGTGTGTGTGTGTGTGTGTGTGTATATATATATATATATATATATATATATATATATATATATATATATATACACACACACACACACACACACACACATATATATATATATATATGCACTACCTGTCCCGCAGTTTTTTGTCACACATACATAAAACAGGTGTCAAAATGACCGGCTCGGCCAGGTGACGCAGGCTTCAAGAGTTTCACTGAATGGTTTTGCCAAAATTGCCAAAAAAAAAAAGAATTGCGAGAATGTTTACTGCTAGAGTGAGTGATGTCATCGCTAGAGAGGGAGAGAAAAATTTGTCGAAAAATAAATTTGTAAATTTTGTTTAAAGCCACAAATTTCAAGCTACAGACATGATTTACCAACCACATGTAGACAATTTGTTGGGGTTACAGTGATAACACTGATGAAGACACAAAGATTCAGCAGCAACATGCATCTCCTGCCCCATATTCTCCCATGTTAATTTGAGAAGAGAAATTTCCAGTAGGAGCAGGGAGCACCTGTTCTTTACCAGAATGGCCAGGCAAGAGTTTTTAACTTTTACCTCTCAAACCTGACACAGAACTGGTCCATGAGACAAGGATGCTCACCATCATTTCAGCTTTTGGTTTGTGGAACACCATATAGGGTATTTTTTTGCCACCTTCGAGGGGCTTCACTTGGAGACTTTCTGTGTGTCTCAGTGGGAGAGACAGACTGCTGCTCACCCTGGTTGCTTGGTAACCTCAAGACTCCCTTTGACTAACTTTCTTGAAGTCTCTGTATGATATCAATGACTAATCTGCATTTTTAATGTCAGCCATTTTATCCTTCTCTCTCGCAGACACAAACAGACACATACAGGTGTAGCAACTCAAAAGTTCCCGTGTTTCAGTGACAGGTTCTTGGCTGATCCTTGACTGGTCCTTCACAGGTCCTTTGCACGTGACGGTAATGTAATCGGTAAGTGTAGGCCCCGACTGGAAACGCCCCTAAGCAGCCTGGGTGAAAACCAGCTGGGTACACTGGACTGAGCAGGTGAGCCAATCAGCTGAGACAGAGCACAATCTGGGGGAGGCTGGTGGGGGTCAGGTGTTGAAGGTGGCAGGCTGAGTAGTGGAGGGGGAGGGGGTTGACCATGAATCATAAAAGAAACTCCATGCAGCAACAACTTATTTTTTTTTATTTATATGTAGACCAATACACTCAACAAAGTATCAACAAATCAAAATAGTATAATAATAAATCTATATATCCAATTTTTTGTTTGTTTTTTTTTCGTTGTCGTTTAGCAACAGTAACCAAGTTCTTGCTGCATGAGTTTCATTTATGGTTCAATTTATTTGTGCGGTATTTAACATACGGGATGGACAAAAATTAAAATTCAGTAGAGTTTGAGTCACCCTCTTGTTCATGAACACACTCAAATCACAAGGCTACTGTATAGTACGCGGTAGTCAATCCAGCCATTTTCCACTTTGTGATTTGCGTGACACTGGGAGACCAAAAAGCCCATTAAGTGCAAACAAAAGGTTGAGCAAAGAGAATGCTAATGAGGTGTAAGCTACGTCATCTCCAGGTAAAAACTGTAAAAAGATTCTGTGAGAGTGCCATCTTCTGGTCATAGCCTGTAATTAAACCAATAGGTGGAGTTACAGGAAAAAGTAGACACACCCAGGAGAAGGAGGGGGTCACTCGCTGGAACTTAGCAGGCAGTTGGCTGGAAGATGGTTGCCATTCAGCTGGCTTTCGGCTTGGAGGGGAACTTTTGAGTTGCTACTACTGTAGATAGAGAG
Source organism: Nibea coibor (assembly GCA_023373845.1). NCBI lineage: Eukaryota > Metazoa > Chordata > Actinopteri > Sciaenidae > Nibea > Nibea coibor. Next base: position 1,322,568 of record CM041738.1, read on the forward strand.
ACAGACAGACAGACAGGGCAGACACACACACACACATACACACACAAAATAAGAGTCCCTCCAAAATAAAAGACTTTGCAAAACTCTCTCATTAACAGACACAAGACCACATAAGCACACACAAACACGCTGACAGCTATTTAATGTATGGGGACGATGGGGCCAGAGTCAGGCACACTCAAAATTTCTTTAGAAATTTTTCTAGGCTTTTTTAGGCTTCCTGCAGATCCTTGCTGAAAAACAACATATGCACATACAGTAAGAGTCGCGTGGCGACTAGAGGTCAACGCCTGAAGGAAGTAGAATCAGTGTGCTGTCTGTGACAATAAATACAGTGAGGTCTGTATACCTCAACAACCCCTCTATTTTTCTTCAGAGGCAGAAACAGTAGGGAACAGTAAGAAACAAAGCTCTTCCTGTGACACCAGTGACCCTGAGCATTGTGATCATGGAGTTAGATACTAAGGATGCATTCAAGTTTGGCTCTGTACTTCCTTACCAGGATATGACTTGTGTGGAAAGTAAAGGAGGAAAATGAAGGAGACAGAAGGGAAGTTGTTTGTTTATGTCATGTAATGCAATGGATTGAGTGTCTCAAAAATTAAAGGAGGCTTGAGTTTTTTTTCTGTCATAATGTAATGTAATGTAATGTTAAAGGTGCTGTGTGTCAGATTTACAAGGCTCTATTTACAGAAGGTGGCAGAAATGGAATTTAACATGCAAAACTACATTTCATCAGTGTATACTCAGCTGAAAATAAGAATCATTATGTTTTTGTTACATTAGAGTGATTATTTTATATCTACAGATGTTGCTCTTCCATGTTTCTACAGTAGCCCAGAATGGACAAACTATACACTAGCTTTACATAGGGCCCTTTGTGTTTCTCTTAAATTTACATTTGCTGATTGTGTATTGTATTGCTGTAACTAACACCTGGTACAGTTAGTTTTACATCAACATGAATCTCTGAGATCGTCTGTCAAATACTAGTATCTGACCTTAAGGTGTGGAAGTTAGTCCAGGGGCATTTATTTCATTCCAGCTCCTTAGTAATGCCATGCTAATTCTGAGTGGCATCCAGACATAAGTCATTCACCTGAGCAGATGACTATTTAAAACACTGTTTTCATGTGAAAATGACTTGAATCCACAGCACTGTTTTAAGGTGGTTTTAGCAGAGACGCTGAGCCACAGTGAAACACTAGTACAACATGATTCACAGAGGCCCAGCACTTCACACCATGAGCAAACACGCTGACAGTGGTAAAGCTAAACTTCATGGTGGAGGGTCACATTCTGTGACCAGGTCAGTTTAGAGGGGAGAGACAAAGATGCAGAGCTGATAACAACCTATAATTACATTAAATATGACTAATGTAGTAATAAAAAATGATGATGATAATAATGATACCAGTAGTGTTGGTGTCCCTGATCTAAGCATAGCTCCGATCTATAAGAACCAGTGAGTTCATTATACCTTGGGACTGAATCCCTTGTTTCTTATTCTTTTATTTAGCATAACAAAACAGTTTTCTTTGTTGAATATTTTTATTTTTTGCGTGATCATGCCAGTTCAAGAAATGATTTGTGTTGAGGAGATCTTACTTTTTCCTGCTCAAATAGAATGAAATACATTCATCTTGGATTTCTGTTTTATGTCTCTGTGTACACCATGAATGTATGCTTTTAACCTCATCATTAAGTTTACATACTGTGTCTATGACTACAGCAGCCCTGGACAAAGACTGAACATCTAAAAAGTGAATTTAGTGTATACACTACTACCATGAGCTGCAATTCAAACAATGATGAGAATTCATTTCAGGAGGAAATAAACAATCTTGCAGGATGGTGCACAGAGACGACAACAACCAGTTGCTCAACATCACTCAAACCAGAGCTGATGGCTGTAATGAGCAATAAATCCGCATCTGCACACTGTAACTTCAGTAGTTGTTACAGTTCACAATGTTTAACTTTTTAACTTTAATAATCTTTGCATGGGCCAGTGACAGGTTGAAGATATTGGTCAGGACCAGACTAGGCCTGACAGACACACTTTAGTCCGTCTTTTCAAACATTCATACAGAACATACAATAAGAAATTAGTAAGACATTAGTAAGACAGTAAGAAATGTGTTAATGTTCACTTCTATGTTTGTTTGTGAAAGTGTTCAGTTTAAATTCTAAATCTGCAGTCTTTTCAAGGCTTCTCAAAGAGGGACACACCTGTTTGTTGTGCAGTGTAGGTACACATAATGGCTTGTGGGACTTGCGGGGGAGTAGTGTGGAATGAATGGTAATACATACCAACATGGTGAGACAGATCAGGTAGCTGCAGTAAAAGTGTTTCTGTCTGTGTTTGTGTGTATGTGTGCATGCATGTGTGCATCTCTCTGCGCCTGCCATCACATCACCAAACAATGCATTGAGGATTTTACAAAGTAAGCCATACATGCCGCTCACACCCACAATGTATGACCTATTTCTGTTGGTTTAAATATAAACCATTTAGAACCAATGTACTCATCAGGAAGTGCTGTCCTGAAGCAGTCACTTGTTTAACTAGCTGTCAGCAGCTTCACGTATCAAAAAGTTGTTTGTGTGGAATTTGTACATCAAGAAATTATAATTACTGTGATTACCACTGAGTAATAGTAGTTTTGATGCATTGTGAGAAATCAGGCTGCATTGCATACATGGTTTCTGACTACCTCATGTTCCTTCTTTGGCATGATACCAGACTGTGGTCACATATATACTACTATAGGAAGATTCCAGTACTATTGTACTCCAACAGACCAACAACACCATCACCATTTTATAATATTGGGTATAGAGATAAAAAATGATTTACATCACATTGTAATTCATCATCATGAGACATTACAGAGGTAATCAATCATTTATTTTATGATACTTCAAATCAAATCAAATTAAATTTTATTTGGATAGCCCAAAGTCACAAAACACATTTAGCCTCAGAGGGCTTTACAATCTGTACAGGGAGTGACACCCTCTGTCCTTAGACCCTCGGTTCAAGTGAGGAACAACTTGCCCACAAAAAAACCTTTAACAGGGAAAAAATGTGGAAGAAAGCTCAGGAAGAGCCACAGAGGAGGGATCCCTCTTCCAGGACGGACAGACGTGCAATGGATGTCACATGTACAGAACAATCAACACAAACATATTGTACAATTACAATGAATTACAGTAAATGGTAGAATGATTACAGTAGCAGTGGAACCTGAGATAGAGATAGAGAGACACAGATGCACAGCAGCAGTAAATCATGAACTAACTCAATTGTAGTGGAGATATGGCAGCATGAAGCATTTACTTCATAAATCAAACAGACTTTACAAAGTCCTTCACATGGAAAGAAACAAGAGAAAGTCAGAGAAATCAAATGGTGCCTCCAAATTAATAAAAGAATAATCAGAGAATGATCAGCTTGAATAGACAAACTAACTAGAGTAGTTTAACAATAGTGTACACCTCACTGGCACCTCAGATCAGTATGCACATAGTTTCAACATTTCAACATCAGAGTAATGTGCAACATAAATCTTGTAATATTTCTAGATTAACACTTAAGATATCAAAACTTTTACATATAGAGTTAGTTTCACAACACATATGGAATGATGTGCTGAACAAAATGCAACTCAACTTTTTCCAACAGCCTTAGAGGGAGATTGTAGGTAAATGTAGCACATATTGGCTGTTTTTCCTCCACTCTGACTGCCACAGCACACGAGCTCCTCCACACTTAATATGAGAAGTTAAATAAATTGTAAGAATGTACAAAACTAGACTGCCATAGAGTGGAGTGGAATAGTTACTTTTCAAAGTATGGTGTGTGTGTGTGTGTGTGAACAAAAGTTCAGAAAAGCCTGGCTTTCTCCATCCAAATAATAGACAGCAAGCAGGCAATGGAGGGATGAATAGGAGAAAGAAAAGTAAGAGAGGAAGCTGTGTGCTGCTCCGGCATGCAGCCTGCGAATTACCACAGCAGATGGTGTGTGTGTGTGTGTGTGTGTATGTGTGTGTGTGTGTGTGTGTGTTTGTGTGTGTTTGAAACACAAAGGATCCAGGAAGTGGCGGATGAGTGGCATGCAGAGGCGTGGGCCACAAGCCCTCTTGTCAATCATTGCCCTTCATTGCCTGACCGGCTGGCAGACTGTTTGCTGCCATCACTCACAGACTTCTATCGCCTGTCTCACTGCCATCATTCATTCATCACTCATTCATACATTGAAATTATTATTTGAAAATACTCAAAGAGCAAGATGTTGTTTTTAAAGCTGTCTCAAAGTTTATATGGTCTAAAGTGGAGTTGAAACATAATTAAGACTTTGGGAACTCTGTAATGATGCTTTATTTGCTTCAGCTGTGATGCATATTAAACCCCACCTATGAAGTATTCAAGGCGACTTACAATCATGAAGAGTCAAAGAAGCTTCCACAAGGAGGATATTATTTCATCACACCTGAAGGGCCTTGGAATTTCCAAAAAATGTAATATGGATAGTTGGAGGTGGGTCATTAATGACGAGGGACTGTTATTCTGTAGCAGGGAGTGGCACTCTTGATCATGAACAGGGCATCATGGATTCCCCAAAATACAAGAACATTTTAAAGAGAAAGGTGACGCCTTCTGTTCTTGAACGTCCTAGAGTGGCTTTTCACCAGACTTAAATCTGACTGAAAATCTTTGGTGGGATTTAAAGAAGTGAGCAGCACAGTAGCCATTGAACATCACTGAGGTAGAGCCCTTTGCACGTGGAGAATGAGCAAAGATTCCGATCAAGAGTTGTACGAAGCTTGTCCGCAGTTACTGAAAATGTTTGTTAGAATTTCTAAAAGGATGCACCACAAAATACTGAAGCTGAAGGTTGAATAAAACTGCATATGCACATGAGCTACATTTTTCATTGGAGTTAAGTCGGTTGTCAAAATAACTCATATGTATGTAAATATTTTTTGTTGTTTAATGTCATTATCTTTCATCTACATCAGTATACTGTTGTTTGAGGTGAGGGGGTTGATTGTTACTCTTTACATATATGGTCCAATGGAGGTGTTCCTATAAATTCCTGTAAATCATTCTTGCTCAGCTGTTTTTTGTTTGTTTGTTTGTTTTCTTTTCTTTTTCTTCATAATGCATGCAGGTAGGCAGTCCAGTATGTAGCCAGTCTACAAAAAGCAGTAATGTTTATTTTGTTTAGCATGTTAAAGTGCATATTGTTCAGGTTTACCTTCCTTATATTGCTAAATGTTGTTGCTCAACATAGCAAATGTTAAACAAACTGCATTCGACATTGAGAGCAGTATACTGACAAAAAGTTCTATGTTGTAGTTTGAAAGCACTATGAACCATCAAGGTTCACATTAATGCTTCGTGTGATCATCATTTTCTCCTTATTCTTTCTTCTTTTCTTCAAACTTTCCTTATCAGGGAGCAAAGCCTGCCTGTGCAGGTGAGGTATCCTCATGTGTAAGCACATAGTCAACCCAGAACTTATCAGTATAACACTCTCATGGTATTACACCTATTCACCTAGTAAGAGGAAGGTAACAAGCACCACTTACACATTATATTATATTAAATTATAATTGAGGCGGATATCTTAGCTTTATGCCCACATAAAACAAATTTTGAGGACTGCATTCTTCCACTTACGCAACATTACCAAAATCAGACGCATCGTGTCCCAAGCGGATGCAGAAAAACTAGTCCATGCATTTGTTACTTCTAGGCTGGACTACTGCAACTCTCTATTATCAGGCTGCCCCAATAAGTCTCTTAAGACTTTGCAGCTAATTCAGAATGCTGCTGCACGTGTTCTGACAGGAACCAAGATCAGAGATCACATCTCTCCCATTTTGGCTTCCTTGCACTGGCTACCTGTTAAATCTAGAATAGAATTTAAAATTCTTCTCCTTACATACAAAGCTCTTCATGGCCAGGCACCATCATATCTAAAAGAACTCATAGTACCTTACTACCCCTCTAGGCCACTGCGCTCTCAGAATGCTGGGTTCCTTGTGGTTCCCATAGTTTCCAAAAGTAGATTGGGAGTCAGAGCTTTCAGCTATCAAGCTCCTCTTCTGTGGAACAAACTACCTTTCTGGGTTCGGGAGGCAGACACGGTCACCACATTCAAGACTAGACTTAAGACTTTCCTTTTTGATAGAGCTTATAGTTACGGCTGGCTCTTTCTTTCTTTCTTTCTTTCTTTCTTTCTCTCTCTCTCTCCCATCATCATTACCATCAATGCATGTTACTAACTAAACTTCCTCCCCAGAGTTTCTGTGCTTTCTCGTCCAGCAGGTTCTCATGGATCGTGGCTGCTGCTGTGGTCTGCTGCTGACGTCCACCATATATAGCATTACTGTCATTATTGTTACCATATCTCCACTACAGTTTAGTTAGTTCGTGATTTACTTCTTATTGGTTTGATTTGGATTTTGGATTGCAAGTGTTTCCGTTTTTTGTATGTGTTTAACAAACACAGTGTTCATCGTTTCCTTGTCAATATGCCTCTGGGCTGCACAAACTGCACAAATGTGAACTACACAGTCATAATGCCAAGAACTTTTCTTTTCCTCTTTAATCTGAAAGAAAAGTGTAATAAAATGATAACTTGCTGCATCAGCTTCCGAAATCATACAACACATTTTTATTACACAGTCTGAAGCAGCATTGCTTTTACAGTTATGCAGCCTTGTTTGATGGCATATTTCCTTATTGTCACTATGACTTAGCACTGTTACTGCCTTTACTGTCACTGGAGTGGTTTGGAACCTGGGTGCTAATGTCCAATACACAATATACAATATATTAAAGTCATCAGTATAATGTTAGTCTCCCACTCTCTCATCTCAGTGTGTCTCAGCCCTGTCATGTGATACTTCTCTTATGTCTTGTCAGATCAATGACACACACACACACACACACATATTTACATTCTCTGTGTGTTTGTATGTGTGCTACATTTCTTGGATGGCATATCATGGCCTACTTGGGTGGCAGACCCTCCTACATAACAGCTGGTCATGCTTGCCTCCAACAGAGCTGGTGGGCAGATTGGCAAAACAACTTAGTGAGTTCTGCGTGTTGATGCACAATGTTAGTGTGTTACTACAGCTGGTAGTTTGGACCAGTGGCTTCCAATCAGTGCCACCAAGCCCCACAAGTCTGTAGCCTGTCATTTCAAGCAAATTTGGAGTTTTCTGATGAACCCAGTCATTAGTGAGTACTTCATCTAGTGTTTGTACCAGGTGAGAACACATGAAGTAATGAGCCTCCAACTAGACTCTGTACAGCTAGGATGTGTCAAACTCTTTCTGCTTATTCTATAATTTAAGTTTATGACTAAATCACTGTACAAACTGTATGCAAATGTGTTTCACATACGTAAGGGTCCACACAGTCATAAATAGTTGAGTTAGACAAGAGAAAGAGAAATATTCTTTTTTATATGAACTGCAGTTGTGATAATGTGTTCTAGTACACTGAGTGATGGTAATTACCATTATTGTTTTTTTTTTTTTTTTTTTAAAAAACAGGTTTTTTGGTCAAACTTTTCTGCTACCCATTAATGTGAGGTCAGCATTACTATGTGGACATACTGAATGTTTGGTTCATGCAGATACCTGTTTTGTTCTCATCCAGGTTTCTTTTACTCACATTGCTTAATTGCTTAAAATCCTTCCATCAAACCAAGTAAAAGTGAGGCTAAATAAAATTATATTTCAAGTTTGAAAGTTAGAGCGTCACTCACAATATAAAAGCCCCCAGAAAATTAAAAGGGACTGTTACTGCTCAGCCACCGGCACTTGTTTGGGGATATACAGTAGCAGCAGATTAGGGTTAATGAAAAAAATCTGCTGCCTTTTCCTACTGGCCCACCACCTTGTAGAGCTCCCTTGTGTTGTAAATAAACATAATTAAAGGGTGTGTTATTATAGCAATATAACTTCATGCTTATACATGTGTCTAAATAAACAGAGACCTAATTTCCTAGCATGGACACACATCCTCCCTACTCTAATAGAGGAATATCAACAGCCATTGTAGTTGGGAGCTTTTTCTACCAGAAGCACCATCACTGGGACAATTGTCATTCGCCACTAGCAACAGTGCAGAAAGGAGAGAGTGAGATGGGAACAGGATCCAGGTAGGCTGCCCATAGACACCCGCTTACTGAGAACAGGTAAGCAGATTCACACTGTAACCCAAACACTCATACACGCTTCTCTTTCGCTGTCACACTTGGACTGTCACACACTGCACCCTGACTCAGGTGGAGATCAAACAATCACTGATTCCACACCAGCACAGGTGCTCTATAGGTAAACCTGAGGGCATGGCCAGGGAAGCCGGTATTTCTTAAAGAAGTATCCACGTACCCTGACCTGCAAGGGGGTCATTCCCCATACATATAGAATATGTAACGGAGTGGAGAGATAGTCTCTTCACTCAGAGAATCAAGGTTACAATGTAACCATATGCTCTCTCTGAGTATTTTCTCCCCCAGTCCAAATTCTAAAATGCCAAGGTGTGAATATGAGTGCAGGTGGTTGTTTGTCTCTATGTGTCAGTCCTGTGATGAAGTAGTGACTTGTCCAGGGTATACCCCACCTTTCACCCTAAGTTAGCTTGGATAGGCTCCAGCCCCCCACAACACTCACGAGGAAGTAAGCAGTTACAGAGAACAGATGGATGGAGAAACTCTAAGTAAAGTAAGTATTTTATGACACATTTAAAAATCAATACATGCGCATCAGTAATTAAAACATTGACACGGGAGGCTACTGTCAAAACTTACAAATATTTTTATTATATAATTTTGAGTAGGCTATATTTGTCATTTTAGTTCATTATCAGCAAAACAGCTGTCCTCCAAAACACTTATTTCAACACAAAATCCATTCTCCTTTCTTTCCTCAAGAAGACCTCAATGACTTGGTTGTACAGTTCAGTTATCTGTGCACTTCAGTCCCAACAAGACTTCTCTTGAAAGGTCCATCCAGCCTGGCAACAGCTAGCTGAATTCTGATTGGATATGACATGAAGAGAACATGAGGGATATGAAGTATGCTTTTATGTATTTAGATAAAGTAAATTAAAAATTAAATGAACTTTCAAGTTATGATCATGATTTATGTTAGGCCAGAGAGAAGGCCTTGACGGCCCACCACTGGTGAACACATTTTATACCTGTGCACCCAAAGAGCTTAATGCTCAAAAATAACAAATACAAATGTTAAAAATAATAAATAATAAGTGTCAGTGTACTCAATCATATATTACCTTTTTGTTTTATTACATATTCTGATGGATTATTCTAAATGAATTATACACCAATATGACATTTTATTATTCTTCATTTTATTCACACTGAAAGAAAATAATGTAACTTCTCCAGTTCTGAAGTACAGTACCACAATATTTATTTCATAGGATTACTAGCAAATTGACAACTTTGGCACTACAGACAGGTAACAATGATAAGAGCAACAACACAAGAAATAGCTAGCTATAATTACTTACAAGCCCAACAGCAAGATGCCCAGCCCATAAAAAATGATCCCATTTCACCAAAAATCAGTTAAATAATTGTGACTTACTACTTCTCACTGGCGATTGTTACAAAGTTACATGAGTGTGAGAACAGAAGCACAAATGACAGAGACATCAAGAGACATCAGAGACATCAACATGATTTAACATCTGTTAGCTTATGGCTGAAAACATAAACAGCCACACACACTTTAATCTTTCTTTCATATACAGAATATTAGAATATATTTATCATGTATTTATCATGTAGACTGACATTCATGCAGCTCTATGCTACTTCACGTGGCTATGCTTTGATCCTCACAGTTTAAAAAAGATTTTTAAGATATGACTGGCACATATACAGCAGCAACAGTATTTGGTTGTTGCAAATGCTAGAACAGCATGGTCAGAGGCACAATTCTAGCAGTTCCCAATTATCATGGCCTCTATAAATATTTACCTACGTGTCACCTCAGGCTCTTACAGGCAATAGGAGGGGGGAAACCAAAAGTGGCAAAATACAAAGCAGCAGCATGGCTTCTTTAGAGTTGCAGTGGGTTAGGAAGGATGGAGAATCTTGACTGTGTGTGTGGGCATGCCTTGATGTTGACTCAGAAAATGTCTTAACTTACAAATGGAGCAATTTGTGGTGGATTTGTAGAGAGAGGATACATCAGTAACTGCATCTGAGCAGAATTTGTGTTGTTGTGATTCATAGTTTGTACAATAGAAATCTAAATCTAAATGAACAAATACAATTAAGCCATCTACTGACCACTGATTAATCTGCCAATGAAAATAGTCTCCAACAAATGCTATTGTAGAGTAACAATGTCCACAGAGGAAGGGGTTCAGGGTGGATGGAAAACAGCCTGTCTGAATGACTGTCGTCCAGTGGAACTCTCTGTAGTGATGAAGTGCTTTCACTGGCTGGTCAAGGATGACATGAGTTCCTCATTACCCAGAAAGCAGCATCTACTACAGTGTGCTTACCATCCCACCCTACCAACAGAAGATGTTATAGCACACATCATCCACATGACCCTATCCCACCTGGACAAGAAAGGGAGCTATGTGAGAAAGCTGCTTATGGATTACTAATGGTGAGTACAGTTCAGAATTTAACATCATAGTTCAGGACCTGGGATTAAACATCTCACTGGGCATGTGGATCCTTGACTTCCTGATGGCCAGGTGGTAAGGGTGGATAGCACACCCCAATCCCACCCTTATCCTTAACATCAGAGCACTCCATAGCTGTGTTGTACCCCGCTGTACTGCCTGTACACATAAGTGTGGAGCCACTTGACCCCAACACCATTGTTGAGTTTGCTGATGTCAAAGCTAAGGCAGGCCTCATCACTTGAAAAGGTCTATATGATGGAGGGAAAGAACCTCACCCACTGGTGTCAAGACAACAATCTCCTCCTGAACATCATCAAGACTATGCAGATGATAGTGGACTGGGAAGAAGAAGGAGGGGAAACTGTGTGTAGACAGCTTCATACTGTTTGAAAGGGGTCTGCACACAGACTCTGTGGTGATTAAAATAGACGGAGATTGTTACAGTTATATCAGTCAAAGCTGCATTACCAATACCAACTATGTGCTACTGCCCCTGGTCATGATGCTGACATGATGAGGGTGTTAATGTTCTATTGCAATGTGCTGCACCAAAAGTGTATTGTTGTTTTAGTTATTAGCAGAGATAGGAGAGAGAGCCCTGCTTTGTTCATATTTCCAATTCTTTGCATAATTTTGCATAGTATTTGCATAATATTTGCATTCTAGCTCTTAGCTGGCCTTGACTGCAGTGCAACAGTTGTACAGGGAAAAGCCCAAAGGCTCTTACTGATTATCTTCCTGACAATCAGGAAGCAACAACAGCTGCTGGCCAAGAGCGTGCAACTACAGGGAAGGTAACCATACGAAGGAGGTTTTCCATCAGGCAGCTGAACTGAAATGAACAGCTGGATTCACAGTCACTGAACTGTGCAAAAAAAACCCAAAACAAACAAAAAAAAAATTCTCTGTACTCCAATAGAGTACAGTCAGTTTTATTTTTTAATCTAATCTAAATGTAAAAATCCTTGAAAAAAAGCCTTGAATTTGGGGATGTGTTTCATAAATGACATCAGACAATAAATAATGAATCTAATAATTAAGTAAAACCCACTAAAATCAGGACAGGACTATTTCTCTGTTTGTTTGTAGCCTTAGGAATGGAAAAAATCTATCAACTTTTTTATTTTAGTGATTTTTTATTGAGATTGACATAGCATGCTAAACCTGTGGTGACCTCTGTAATGGCTTCCAGGATATAACCAAATCAAGTCTAACTTCTGCAGTAAAGGACAGCATTATCCTGCTGACCTGAACTGCAAAGAGATAAAAAGAAGACACAATGCAGACATATGCATGTCCTCGTGTGCATACGTTGATAAGACATCATTGATATCTCCTGCATTATGCTCCTTCCATTGTGTGGGAAAACTACAAGGAATGTGCTATCACTTCTCATAGAGCATTCTCTCACTGTCACAGACAGGCAGCTTGTTAGCTATTTCCTTCTTGCCCATACAGGCACATTAGAAGACTTGGCCTACTAAACTCCAGCATGTGGGAAGGGTTACTTTTAAAAGCTGCTGGGGCAAACATGGTGTCAGTCAACATGTTCAGATCAATTTGGGTTACAAATGTGGGGAAAATCTAAATGGCTGTTCCTCTAAACAAAGATACTTTTACCGCTGTGATAAGACACTTGAAGTGGTGAAAGCTCAGACAACATAGCTCACTGTCAGCGGGGGAATGCCTTTAATAGCAGTTTAATACCTATTAATACCCTCTCTTACCACTTTAACAACCTTCAACCACTGTTAACTTTCATTAGATTAAAAATCATACATAAATTTTAATACAAAATTTAAAGTGACACATTCACCACAACTGCACTTACATTTGACCTTCATAGAGAACTATAATCAGCTTGAATTGTTGCTGTTCCACAAAATTAAACTTTTAATTACAATTCCTGTTACAATATTTATGAAATTGACTCTCAATGTACTTAATAAAACTGGAGAGCAGTCACAGAAATGACTAAGTAAGTGACTTGTCTTACTTAGACATTAAATTTCTCTGTGACTGTCACATGACTTCTTATTATTTTAGTCATGGACTGCTTCATGTCATAAACATGTTATTTATCATTAAAATTCATGAAGAACACTACTTATGTTATGATATGGCACTATATAAATAAAACTGAATTGAATTGTACTGGGTCTGTTGCTGTGTTGCTGAATTAAACCTGCCCACACAGATGAGAACAGGTAACCTAGTGTGAAAGTTTTAGAGAAATGTGTTGATTATGCTAATGTTGAAATCTAATGAACAGGTGACATTGATCAGGAAAAAGAAGAAGTAATTCACAATAAACTTTGTGCAGCTCAGTACTACATATACTACAGAAAGCCGTGTGAACATACTGAATAACTACATTAGCATATGTGTTTGTCCAGCTACACTTGACCTCCCACCCTGAACTCCTCCAGCTTCTCTGAAAATCCACCTCACTTTAGCTCACTGATTCCAGATAGTTTAGAGAGGAAAGCTGGATTTGCCATGTTTGATATTTGATCTGACTAGTCAAGCCATCTAACTGCTGTCTCTTGCTGCTTCACTCTGCTGCTCCACCTCTCTGGCACTGACTGATAAGTAAGCCTGCTGGAATTTAGGAGTTGAGTTTCAGCATTTAGTCTGGCTGGCATTCTGGAGGCACAGACACATAATACTCATCCTTCTCTCTCTTATCACTGCCACAACTGACCAAAAATGTACACTGTAAAAAAAAATCATGAGACAATTATATCCTCTCTTTGTATCCACATGCGACAACTGTATGTGTCACCTGACAAAAGTAGTACCTAGGAGTACCTAGTACCCTAGTACCTATCACATTTTTATGTGAAGTAGAGAACTGTGGCTGTAATTGCTGTTCGTACACGGTAACTGGTTTGATTAGGCTTATGGTTATGGAGTGTGGAGGTGTGTGTGGATAAACACTGTTGCCTTTAGATGAGGTTGACATGATTGCCATATGGCCTAGTTCAATTGAAATCATACTGACACATATTGAAGGATACTCTTTTGAGCTCTTTTGTCTTTTGAAACTAGCACAGTTCACAGTTCATGTGTCATCTGAAGGGGCGAGGTTAAAAAAAATCACCCCCCTCACAGTTGTCATGGACGGGGAAATCGTCCAAAACTTTTGCCTGTACTAGGCTGTGAGGTTTTAATACAGGCCCTTATGGAGATTAACTCATTTCTGCAGCCTGTCTCAAGTGGCTGCTCGAGGAATTACAGTGTTTAGCACTTCTGCATTAGCTTCATTCCCACTAGAGGTTGCCGCTTGGATGGAACTCATTTAGATAAATGGTAAATGGACTGTATTTATATATTGCCTTTCTAGTCTTCCAACCTCTCAAAGCTCTTTACAGTGCGTATCTCGTATCACGGTTGCACAGCCTTCAGGAGCAATTTGGGGTTCAGTATCTTGAACTTTGACATGCAGACTGGAGAGGATCAAACCACGGATCATCTGATTAGTGAACGACCCACTCTGCCTCCTAGCCACAGTCACCCCTGGATAGAGGAACTTTTTAGACATTTCAAAGTTCATGTGTCCCTGTGACTGCAAAGCATAAGGACTCTTAACTTTATGTACAGTAAGAGCTGCATAATGTCTGGAGAAGCTTTCATGTCATCAACATCAAATGTTTGCTTGCAAGATCATCCACAGATCTCTCAAATATACATTATTGTTATTTATTTATTTTTGTTTTTTTACAAGACAAAGAGAGTGATATTTACACCAAAGTAACTGTCAGCAGACTGGTTGCAAACATTAAAGCATTTGGTCTGTGCTGAAGTGTATACTTACATAAAGTAGTAAATGCTTAGGAAATGTTAATGTGTTGCTTGGCAACAGTGCAGTCACAGTCCAGTTTTGGAACTATTTGTGTTGGCAGAGCCAAATAAGTGATTAAATAAACAAACCAATCATCAACTCTTGTCATTTATTATTGTTAAAGTTCTCATTGAATAGAAGAAGAGTGCATTCTGTGTTTTTACATGTTTCCGGTAAAAACTGGCAGATGGGGAGGGGCCTGCTGCAGATACTGATTGGCATTTACAGCAACCAATATCACTGAATATGTGTTACACCGGAGAGTGTCAGCATCTATCTTTCAGTGAATGTGGCCGGACCTATTTCGAGTGCATAAGTCAGCTCTCTGTCAAAGTCAATGTACCATGAGTACCTGGATGGTGCACTCATAACTGTAAAAATGTTGAATGCTGGACACTTCTTGCCCTTAGTGGTTGCCACTTTGACTATGCAGCTGAAGAGGAGGGGTGACCAGCAATATGAAAATGGCAAGTAACTACACCATGAAGTATACAGTGTGCACAGTGTATTGAGACCCAGTGACTGTATCAAACAGGACACACTTCACTTCAGCTGTATAGTTAAAGACAAAGCATTTCATTAGATGTAAAATTAGCATACAACCTGCGGTGCAGGAGAAATCCTCTATAACTCTCAACTGTTTATCAGGAATTGACAAATTCTAAAATAGCATGAAGAAATTACATTGTTGACATTTTTAGCATAGGTGACATATTTGACAAAAACACAGTTTTGACTTCATGGGGATTTTAACTAATGACTGGCATTTAATATCAGTACAGCGACGATTTATGTATGATAATCTCATGAATTACCATATGTTCCAAATATATCGTATACGTTGTTGAACAGTGCACTCAATTGAATTACTGTTACTTTTTCTGATGCTTTCTCCTGGAAAACCGTTGTAATATTTTTTCCTGTAGCCCAGCTGTAGTGTTAGTATAAACTTCCTCCTCCAGTTAACTACAGCAGGGTGGAGACCAGATGAACATGTTAGAGAAAAAGCTTCTTTTAGACAGTCACTTCATCTTCCAATCCACTGGAACAAGAAATGAAACAGAAAGGTCATGTCATTTAGGTATGTCAACACAAAATCAGCATTAAACAGACTGCTGTCAGGCGGGTGAAGCTCCACGGGACTAATATGTTCAGATAGAAACAGTCACATTTAACATACAGTATCTGCATTTCTAATACTTCCTGCCACTTTTAGTTGACTCATCTCAGCCTTTAGTTTTATTGAACATACTCACATACCTCACCATTGCAGTATCAATGACAACATTCAGAGGAACTCAAATATGTTTGCTGCAATCCTGCAATGGTCCCATGAGTTTCTTTGTCTTTCTGTAAGGGGCAGTGTGTGTTTGGACTAAACCCAGCATTTCCACAGCAGCTCTGAAAGTCATTAAAACCTCCACAGACACACAACTGGCTTTCATTTTGTCATTATGGCCCCCATGAAGGCCCTGATTGTTGTAGGGGAGCCTCAGCCAGTGAAACAGTGCCATGGAGGGGGAGGGAGAAAAGGATGACGGAGAGACCACACATGTCTTCATGGACAGGGGATCCCCCGTTAACCCATGGACTTTACTGAGGCCTGTGGGAATCAGCTGCCTCTGTAATGCTGGAGAACACTCAGAAAGAAGCCTGTTTGTGTAGTTTCTCTCTGTGTTTTGAAAGTAGTAGTATGTAATCATCAACATATAACTCAAACTGGCCTTTCTGGATCAGTTTTGAAGCAAAATGCCCCCATTAATACCTTCTATGAATTTATTTTATTTATTGTGTAAGCGTTTTGATTGAATGCCCAAAATAAATGTGTTCACTGCAGTTACCATCTTTCAGGAACAAAAACAGAAATAATTTGTAAAATATTCATAGTGAGGAACACTCACTTCCATCAGTAGACAGTTATCATGATAGTAATCCTTCCTTCTCTGCATTACATTGTGCCTGTGTGGTTTTGCCCTTTTTAACTTGTAGTGCTTCTGTTACAGCACGAATCAGATTACCTTCTTGTAGTGCGGTTCAGACCTTTCTGGGCATTTGACATCTGACTGGAGAATCCGTTTGGCCACCCCCTCTCTCTGCCTATAGATAACAATGTTATCAGTGGTGGAGCAGTCATTAGCGATGGGGTTAGACGAGAACAGAAGGGGCTGGGCTTCATGTTGTGCACCACCTTTTTAAATGCTGATATTGTTATTATTGTCCTTTTTTTTATCTAAGTGACTGGCCAATGGGGAAAAAAAACTATGAGACTTTGAAAGAGTAGCATGTCAGTGTGTAGTTTGGAGAAGAGGTGAAGACAGAGTAGTACAGAGAAGCAATATTACTGTGAATATTGGACTGTGAAAAGGAATCCTGTCATTTGGAATTAAAGAGGAAATGCTGCTACAGGCATTCACTGAAAGCAAACTGAAAAGTATGAGACAAAAGAAAAAAAGGAAAAGGAGCAGACAAAGAGAAAAGGCAGCAAAGAATACTTGAGATCTGCCTCCATTCAGAATAGATCATCCCACTCCCACATGGCAACAGCTCTGGAGAAATTTGGCCAGCACTCATGTGGACATAACGAATCAAAACACTCACAACTGGAATACCCTGAGCCAACAGGAATCCATGTTTTCTTCTCTACCAGTGCGCATGTTTCCATTTTTTCACTCATTGACCATTTACCAAAACACACAACACTCACTCAAGACAAAATGAAGTGATCATATGACGTACTTGCCTATGGTCAGGTTATATGTTAAAAATTTGAAACACATTCTTAAAATGTGTACTTGTAAAGTACTGCTAATGCAAAGACTTATAGACTGTAAGAAGTTTGGACAAAGCCTGACCACACATGGTGAGCCTCCAGGTCACCCATCAGCCCTTTGGGCCAAAGCCTCTTTGATGTCTAACACCGGGCTGCAGCAGGCAGGAAGAGCCCTGATACTAATCTGATCCCCCTTCACTGTTTCCTGAGGCACAAGCTACCCAAAAGTGATGTGGTAGGTGCTTGATTTCCAGCCTCAAAATTAAATTAGGGTTTAAGTAAGGGAAAATGTGTTTTCTTACTGGTTTAAAGCTATGGGTTTGAGGGAAAGTGTCCTTCCCCATCGCTTTCTTTAATGTACCCTGAAAAGGGTACATTAAACATTTGTTGGATATTCCCCACAGCAAAACCAGTGATTTTCTTTTGAGAATCATTAATGGTTCTACTTCTAATCTTTCTACTTCTAATATAATAATTCTCTATAGAGTAACCACTGTTTGTTTCTATATGAAGTTTCTCATGCCACAAGGCTCTATTAGTGTGGTGGATGAGAAGATAAGGCTGTGTGGCAGTAAATGTACAACTGTCGGAATAAAAAAACTGGAGGAATAGTCTAAATTTCACTTTTTATTTCAGTCCCTTGTATGTGTCATATATGTCTAATGCTAATTAGCACCATAAGTAGGTAGGAACATCATAAAGAATGGGACAGCATGGAATATCAGTTGATGGAAATATGAGAATGATCACTGTATCAACTGTATAAGATGTTAAGAACAGCAAATGTTTGTGAACTGATAATGTGCCAAATCATCAGACACTAATATTATTTAACCTTAACATCTCCACCTTGAGTAAGTACTTAGCTCCTCAAACTGATGAGCAGTTGGCACCTTGCATGGCAGCCAATGCCATCAGTGTATGAATGTGTGTGAATGGGTGAATGAGATATGTAGTGTAAAAGAGCTTTGAGTGGTTGGAAGACTAGAAAGGAGATATATAAGTACAGTCCATTTAGCATTTTGTTATGTCACAACACAAGTTATAGTCAAAATCAGACTATAACTTAAAGTTTCTGATTGAATAAATGAGTTGCTATCATTATTGTGTGTGACTGTTGTCAACCTACACATTAAGATGAAGTTGATGTGACCTCTCTTTCCTGCATATAGGCCAGCACGTCTATGTAACAACAGTTACATAGTGCAGAAAGAGATGTACGAATGACAGAGACCACATTCACCTGATACAACTCAGTGTAGCATCAACCTGATGTTATTTAATGGAAGAAAAGTTACACAATGCTGCTTTAAGAAAAATAATAATAATAATAATAATAATTCATTTAAAAAAAGTGGAATTGACATCGATAACATTTAGGAACTTAATTTACTTGGTTCATTGATTAAGAAATTGGAATATTTACTGAATTCAAGTTAATTGTGTTATTCCTTGTGTTTAAAATGTGTGGATTCTAATTTACATAAAATGACATGAATAGGTGTCCATATAGCTTCCTTTGCCTTTTCATAGCTGATACATTGCCTGTGTTCACACACAGGTATTTGTCCTCTGTCTCCTTTTCTGTCTCTTCTTTTCATATTCATATTGTATGAATCTGTTGTATAAATATATTTCAGATTTCCAATGTTTTGAATATATTTAGTACATTAGATACGTGTAATGAAATTTTGTGTTCACTCAGTTATGTACTAAAAACAGTTCAGGAACTCTCAACCAAAATGAAAACAGTCTGCATTTGAATGTAGAATTTGTTATTCTTCCAAAACATGTTTAGAACAAAACTCTGGAAACATGAAAAATGATTTCAAATATATTGTCATGGTCATTTTTTTTCTTATTTTTAAGAATCTGTTAGCACTAGCTTTCCTCAGATGTTCTAGTTGAGGTACAATTCATCAGGGACACACAACTATGTTTGAAGTTTTATTGACATCAGTACATATAATACTAAAGGATTATTATTGTGCAGTTTCTGGTTCAGCAATGCAGTTCAGGTCTCTACTCTCCAGTAGTGCAGCTCATCTGCATGAACAGTTTTTTTCTGATCTCAGCATTTTCAGAACATTTCAGCCTGCAGTGTAACACACACTTTCTACAAAAACATTTCCCGGGCTCTCCTCCATTGTGAAGAGTTGACTGCTCCCCCTAGAGGCAGACACAGATTTCACAACTAAAAAATCAATCAACCTGATTACCCAAATTAAAAATAAATACATAAATAATGTATTCTATTTAACATGAGTCAGGCAATGGCATGCTGAAAAATGTCAACAATATTAAAGTCTGTATCTGATCTATCTGGGTATCCTATAAATGGATCAGTGCATATACAGCCACACAGTTAGACATTAAACAGATAGAGGGTGTAAAGCTGGACCTGAGCAAGGCCTCACCTTCCTGTGTTTGACCTGCCAGCTGCTGGAATGTGACGTGAGTCTGCCAGCATTGATAAAACCATTTATAGTGCAATCTGCAAGGAACCAAAGGGCTTGTCAAATGAGGGTGTTTGTTGAGGCAATTCTACAGCTCATGTGAGAAACATCTCTATGATGATAACCAAGGTCTGGGTGGAGAACTGATACACCCACATTGTAAAGGTTAAGAGAAACATGGTGAGAGGTTTTCAGGATAATGAAAGTATGAGGATGTTCCATGTTTTTATGAGGGTTTTTGAAGTTTAACTTACATTTAACTTTCATTAAAAAAAACACTATTATTGCAATAATGTTTGTATCTATAAATCTATTAGATAAGCATTATTTATATATTTATATATTCAAAAGAGTCCCTTACTTCAGTTCACTTTCAGTAACTATTAAGTTAAAGGATCAGATTTTGGGGGGGGGGGGGGTCAAAAACTCAGAAAATGCATGGCAGTTAGTATTGCATTAGGATAATTATTGAAATATAAACAGTGTGTGACACAACACTGTTTGTTAAGAAATGGTGTGTTCCATGGTTTCTCATTGCCCTTTGCCTGAGGATACTCTTGGAGCAAAAGTTTGCAAATAAATATATTATTACGAGTTAAACAGTGAGTGAGTTTGTTTATTTTGCAATGATGGATCCATTACTCCCTCTTCTACAGCTGTCTCATGAAATAAAAAAATATCCTTTACAGTGTGAAACTTATGTGTATATGAAACTGTGATTTGTTCAATGTTTAAAGTACATTTGACCACAATTGAAGTATATGAGCAATGATGGTTTAACCTGAAGATGTATTTTCATTGTACTGATTCACTGTTTTCATGTTTCTGTAAGTCCAGTGTGTTCCTTTGAGGTTGTTCAGACACACATTCTGAACTGCACAGTATACAGCACTAGCCGTTTAAAAGGAATAGTCCCATTTATCAGAGAAAACAATTCATACACACTAAAATCAGCTGTATGTGAGATGTGGGTATATCTGAGTAGTGGAATAGAGCACTGCACCCAAGTCACTCAATAAACACAGACAGAGAGAAGAATCATTAATAGTTTATCCTTGTGTACATTTCTCCTCCTTCATTTCCTCCACTGTTTGGGTGTGGAAAAGCCCTTTATGTTTCATTCATCAGTGACTACTACAGTAGTTTGCTTGGGCGCAGGCAATTTCTGCTCCAGTCAAAGAGATACTGATGACCTCAGCATGTTTAAAGTCATGTCCATTGATAATTAAATCAAGCAGTGAGACTATTTCTACCGGCATTGCAACCCTATACACTGTACATTGCAGTTTTCCCTCTTGACTTAGTCCACCACAGAGTCACTGCAAAGGCTTTATATGAAGGCTTTATATGTCTTGTGCTGATAAGTGTGGCAACATTTCAAAGCATTTCCTTAATGAGCAAACAGCTATCTTTCTGGGTTTCCTCTGTCACGTGACAGGCTCAGCCAGATTTTTGTGAATGAGTGAGACCGAGTGTTCAGTGATGTGTGTGATGATGTGTGTGTGTGTGTGTGTGTGTGTGTGTGTGTGTGTGGGTGTGGGTGTGTGTGCGAAAGGCGGTCCATTCATACATTCCTCTCAGAGTAACCTGAGCCTGGGTGCGGTAGGTGAGGGGTGCAGAGAACATAGAGCGTGAGAGAGAGAGAGAGAGAGAGAGAGAGAGAGAGAGAGAGAGAGCATATATTATATGCATATATTTAAAACTAAATCAAAATTAGCACATTGGTATTAATAATCTGCATACACATGCAAAGTGTCTAATCTAATAATTTAGTTTATGCTTTAAATATCTGAGGTTGGCTGACTGGGAAACAAGTCAAAAACATAGGCGCTCACTGATGTTGATTGTTTAAAAATCAAGTCTCAAGAATTCCACAATAAAACACTCTTTAATGTCCAGAAATCTTGAATGGGATCTTTAAAAGGAGACAATGTCCAGACAGGAGGACAATGCACTGTTCATTTTCTTGTGTTGTACTATAGAGCCTGCTCAGGTGGCAGAACAACACAGAACATAGTGCTGGAACACACACACACACACACAGACACACACAAACAGATATAAAGCAGCAAAGCAAGGCCCCAGTGTTTGGCTCCCCTCCCCTGTGTCTGGTTGCAGCCCTCCTCCGTCCTGTGACCTACAGGCATTTAACCTTTGACCTGCAGGGCCAATATTAACTCTTGTGTGATTGTTCCAGGGCAGCCGACTTCCCCTGGCCCAGGCCCTGAGAACATTCCTGGGCTCTGTCGCTAGGAGAGCCTCACTGTCACACTGATGACCTCCTCTATGGCCAGGGTTACCCTTGATCTTCAATACACACACACGCAGGAACTGGCATGTACAAAAGGACTCTTGCACACACACATATACACTCATACGCCCCACCCCCTCCTCTGCTGGTGCTGGTCTGTCTCAGAACTAAAGGCCACCCAGTCTGCCTACTATTGCTCTGATGCTCTATGCTCACTCTGCATGCAAAACTTGCATTTGGTGGCTAGTGGATGACTGAGACGTTTACTTCATGTTTAATGGATGTACATTTCAAGTTAAGCCATGTTAATAATAAGAAATAATCTGTCTTCCCTTACTTAATAGAAACACTGTTTTCATTTAAAGTGTTCATTTGGAACTTACCATCATATTGTGAGGTATCATGACTAAACATGTGTATAGTCAAACTAGTCATAAGTATTCAGACCCTTTGCTGTGACACTCATATTTAACTCACATGCTGTCCATTTGTTCTGATCCTCCTTGAGGTGGTTCTACTCCTTGATTGGAGTCCAGCTGTGTTTCATTAAACTGATTGAACTGGATTAGGAAAGGCACACACCTGTCTATATAAGACCATACAGTTCACAGTGCATGTCAGAGCAAATGAGATTCATGAGGTCAAAGGAACTGCCCAAGGAGCTCAGAGACAGAATTGTGGCTAGGCACAGATCTGGCCACCGTTACAAAAGAATTTCTGCAGCACTCAAGGTTCCTAAGAGCACAGTGGCCTCCATAATCCTTAAATGGAAGAAGTTTAGGATGACCAGAACTCTTACTAGACCTGGCCGTCCAGCCAAACTGAGCAATCGTGGGAGAAGAGCCTTGGCGAGAGAGATAAAGAAGAACCCAAAGATCACTGTGGCTGAGCTCCAGAGATGCAGTAAGGAGATGGGAGAAAGTTCCACAAAGTCAACTATCACTGCAGCCCTCCACCAGTTGGAGCTTTATGGCAGAGTGGCCCATCTCCTCAGTGCAATACATATGAAAGCCTGCATAGAGTTTGCCAAAAAACACATGAAGGACTCCCAGACTATGAGAAATAAGATTCTCTGGTCTGATGAGACGAAGATTGAACGTTTTGGCATTAATTCTAAGCAGTATGTGTGGAGAAAACCAGGCACTGCTCATCATCTGCCCAATACAATCCCAACAGTGAAACATGGTGGTGGCAGCATCTTGCTATGGGGGTGTTTTTCAGCTGCAGGGACAGGACAACTGGTTGCAATTTGAGGAAAGATGAATGCGGCTAAGTACAGAGATATCCTGGAAGAAAACCTCTTCCAGAGTGCTCAGGACCTCAGACTGGGCTGACTGTTCACCTTCCAACAAGACAATGATCCTAAGTACACAGCTAAAATAACAAAGGAGTGGCTTTGGAACAACTCTGTGGCCATTTTTGACTGGCCCAGCCAGAACCCTGACCTAAAGCCAATTGAGATTCTCTGGAGGGACCTGAAAATGGCTGTCCACCAACATTCACCATCCAACTTGACAGAACTGGAGAGGATCTGCAAGGAAGAATGGCAGAGGATCCCCAAATCCAGGTGTGGAAAAACTTGTTGCATCATTCCCAAGAAGACTAATGGCTGTACTAGCTCAAAAGGGTGCTTCTACTCAATACTGAGCAAATGGTCTGAATACTTAAGACCATGTGTTATTTCAGTTTTTCTTTTTTAATAAATTTGCAAAAAAAATCTACTTTCTATTTCTACATTTCTGTTTTTTCTGCCAAGATGGGGTGCTGAGTGTGTACATCAATGAGAAATAAAATTAACTTTTATGATTTTAGCAAATGGCTGCAATGAAACCAAGTGAAAAATTTAAAGGGGTCTGAATACTTTCCGTACCCACTGTACTTATAAGGTAAGTACCATGTTAATTAAAAGGAAGTTTGCTCTGGGCAGCGGCTGCATCTCTTCTCATCTCATTTCTGTTAAGACAAAAAACCCTGTCCCCATGTCTGCTGTGATGGATATACTGTAGCGGACTTAAAGACCCTGCACACCAAGGATATGGTACTTAATTAAAATTTCTTGTAATAGCTAAAATTGCATCCTTGTAGGCTATCCTTACAACTTTTAAATAAAAAACACCATAGATTCAAAGTAGTATGTGTAGTATAAGTACATGAATCAGGATTTGTCAGTATATGAGCTTCTATTAGTCTATTGTGTTTAACATTTACAGAACGGTATGTTTGTTGGCTCTACATTAAGTAGCAACATGTTGGGGCCGTGTTTAGCTCAGTCGATAGAGAAGCTGCCCCATATGCAAAGTCTCACTGTAGGTGGCCCAGGTTCAAATCCTGACCTGTGAGGCCCTTTCGTGCATGTCATTCCCCATCAAAAAAAGAAGAATACACATAAAGACATACTAGAAACAGGAAACATAAACTAAAATAAAATACACCTTTCAGATATATGGATATACATTTGAATAATTTCACAGTGCACTGTATACTCACATGGTGAGTATATCTATAGAAATATATCTATATAACATATCTATAACATTTAAAAAAATCACTAACCCAATATTCCAGTTAATTTAAACAAACATTTTGATCAAATATTCATCATATTTCTGTGAGGAATTAACCCAGCATTGTAGTTAATATGAACCATTTATCCTGAATCTTCACCACATCTTTCTGGGTTAACCCAGTATGTGATTGGTCCAATATCCAACTGTGTAGTGCTGAACATGACCCAGATTGGGTTGTTCTCTGTAGTGTTAACAGGAATGCCACACACATATGATTGGACTCACATACAACAAATCAGAACAGAAGTTTCTCAGAATGTACATACAATGTTTGCATATGAGCTCAATGCCTCTCTGTTGACCACATGGCTGACACCATACTCTGATAATGTTTCTGGTTGGTTTCACACACTGTTTCCCTTCAGCTAATTGAGTTGCATAGTGTACACTTATGAACACATGCACACTCATGATTGACAACAACAAACAGAACCACGGCTCTGGCTATACCTTGACCTTGAGATGAAGCCACTCATCACACTAACTTAACTAAAATTCAAATAAAACTAACTAAATTAAACTTAACTTCTCATCTCATCTCAACTTCAGAATAGACCCATCTCTCTCTGTCTCTCTGTCTGTCTGCCTCTCTCTCTCTCTCTCTCTCTCTCTCTCTCTCTCTCTCTCTCTCTCTCTCTCTCTATGTGTGTACAAGCACATACACATACATTTACCACTGCATTAAGAGACATATGTGTGTACAATAAGAAAGTATATGTGTCCATGTGTTAGTGAAGGTACAACACAGTGATACCTTGTGTATTTTATAAATGTGGGGAATCATTTGCAGTTTTGGACAGTCTTACCTTGAAGGTGCTCATGGTGTTGCACTTCAAACGCACGTCAAAAAAGGACCTCAAGAGAACAGTTGAACAGTTGAAGTAGACATGCTTTGTTGGATTGTTCAGAAAGTGACAAATAATTGCCCAAAGCAAACCTCTAATTCTGAAATGGAACATGTGTGAAGTGGGGGAGGAGTTTCAAATCTGGCAGGTTAATGATATTGAGGTGATCAATCTGCTCAGGCTGCACTGAATTTAGGCACAGACAACCAAATGAGGACAAATGCCTTCAGTTCTGTTGAATGTATACAAAAAGCTTACATCTCAATCAGGTAGTTACTGCAAAAAACACAGCTTGGTTATGAATGAATCTATGATTAACCAGTAGCGTTGGTACAGTACAGCTGTGAAATGTGTAATAGAAACATTTATGTGTGTGTGTGTGTCTGAGGATGTTACTAATGAGTTGAGAAGCAGGTCAGATCTGTAAGAAGATCGAGGCCTCCTGGTGAGGAGTAGTCAGCACTTTGTGGTGGCCACGCTTCAGGACACAAACACACACACACAAGGAAGTTGATCAAGTGTATGCAATGAGGTCAGGGTGGTGTGTGGGAAGAGGAGGATGGCGTGAGAACACAAGGCAATTGTGGTGATGATGGTGGGTGGGGTTCTGTAGTAATGACCACAGGTTGGACACATGCCTGCCATTTGGGCAACAGGTGGCCAAGCATCTTTTTCTGTGGTCAACAGACATGGAGTCAATGAAGTAGAAGTGACACTGTGATGAACAAAGAGCAAGAAATGTCATAATTTATTTACATCTGAAGGTCTCGTTCACCTGTTGAGCCTTTCTTTGCAGGGCCTTCAGGTAACAGACAGTGATGTTCCCCTGCATCCCCCCAGGATGCTGCATGAGTAGATCATCATCTCAGTGTCTGCTTTTCATTTCTCACCACAGGTCAGGCCTTGAAGCTGCTCACATGGTGAGCAAATCAAAAATTTAAAAAAAGTCAAACAGCTGATTAGAAATAAAAAAGCAGTTAATATGAGAGGGAAAACAAGTTAGTTAAGTAGTTATAGAATATATTTTCATTCTCCTGGAAATTCTCACTGATTATTTTTGTGGCGATATTTCTTTTTTAAAGATAAATTTTAGTATAAATTGCACGTGTTTCCATGTGTTTATTGTTCATTAACTTGTGCAACTACTATACTATACTAGCATACTATACTGTACTATACTATACTATACTACAGTATACTGTACTATACTATACTACAGTATACTATACTATTCTATTCTATACTATACTATACTATACTACAGTGTACTGTACTATACTATACTACAGTATACTATACTATTCTATACTATACTATACCACAGTATACTATACTATACTATACTATACTACTACACTATACTATACTATACTATACCATACCACAGTATACTATACTATACTATACTATACTATACTACAGTATACTATACTATTCTATTCTATACTATACTATACTACAGTGTACTGTACTATACTATACTACAGTATACTATACTATTCTATACTATACTATACCACAGTATACTATACTATACTATACTATACTATACTATACTATACTATACTATACTACTACACTATACTATACTATACTATACCATACCACAGTATACTATACTACGCTATACTATACTATACTATACTATACTATACTATACTATACTACTATACTACTACTATTTTATTCGGTTTATTGGTCTGTCTGTCTGTCTGTCTGGTTGTTGAGGGGTCATTGACCCTCTCTAGTCGGGGCTTTGAGAACGTGACAAGACAGCAAGCCGCTGGCCAGAGGGCTGATGGGTCACAATATTGTGTAGAGGGCAACTGTCCACTCTAGACTATTGTCTGAATGAACGCTACAGTCTCTGAGACAAAAGAAGCACCTGCCTGATCATCGAAACACACACACATGCACACACACAGACACATACTGGTCTGCCATGTGCCTGACACAAGGCCACTGTGTGTCTATAACCTCCTCTTTCACAAAGGAGGGGAGTGTGATGTGGGCTGGATATGTAACACACTCTTTGAGATTATATGTCTGTGTGTGTGTGTGTGTGTGCGTGTGTGTGTTGGCGGGAGAGAGACAGGGGAGTGTGTATGTGAGCTCTGTGAATGTCTGTGTGGTTTGGGGGTGGGAAGGATCACTCTAGGGGTCACTTTGGCGGGAATGTCAGGCTTGTTGGATTTACATCTGTTCAGAGCGTGCCAGACTGTGCACCACCCCACAGTGAACATGCACACACACATCCTGCCATTTGTGAGGAACAGTAAGGCATCATGTTGGCATGTGCCTGATTAACAACAGGTCAATCTGTCCTTCTGTGGAAGTCTGTGTGTGTGTGCACATGAGCAGCAGAAGCGATACTAAAACACTTGTTGCGCATCTGTCCTTCAAGGCATGTCCAATGAGCAGCTCCTATAATCAAAGAGGGGCTCTGTTGATCCAAGTAGGCATCTATTGACAGTCATCCAGGGAGACATAGGCCAACTCAGTCATAGCTGTCAGGCTTTACCATCCCTCTGGGTCTCAGTGAATAATTGTGCATTCATGGGCTGTCAAGATGATTGCATATACTGCTCTTCACCAGGGAGTTTCACTTAACTTAAGGGGGGATTGTAGAAAGCAGGACGCAAGTTTGGTTAATTGTGATGTCAAAATAAATCATCTGTAAGCGCTAACCAAACGTGTTTCCTTAGGAAAATAACTTGCATTTGAAACAGCAAAACCACAGACTGAATATTACAGTGCTGACAACAACAGGTGCTTCAGAACACACCTCCTCTGAACAGAAAAACTATTTCTATTACTCAATCAATTTTAAAAAACACCATGCACTGTTAGAACATTTAACTTTGGCGTAATGATATTATACAGCAGTCAAAAGAGAAAAAAGGTTACATTTAAAAATAGTTTCCATTGCTGTATCACAGCCTACAAACTAGAAATCACTGTGAAATCATCAATCACACACAAGCCACTCTCTCCCGAAGCAGCTAGGGCAATAAGAGTGGCACATTTTTTACTTTTCCAACGTCAACACTTCTATCTGTTTTAACATCACAGTGGACTTGTGAGATGAGTGATCTGACATTTATGACAACTCAAGCTAAGTATTTAATCTCAACACTTCCTTTTTCTACCCATGAATGCTAACAACAGCACAAGCATGCATGACTGAATAAGGTCTTGAATCTGCAAAAAACATGAATAATGTGCAAACAAAGCAAGACAAGGTGACTTGGGTTACCAGGTGGAGACACATGGCTCAGTGATAACTGCAGTATCTCTTTATGCAAACAGGGTAGTGATAAAGTGGCGGTGACTTTGAACAACCGACCAACAACTCCCACATAAGGGCTGCAACACCATTGACATGTTCTGAGATCTGTGGCTCAATGCACTAGATCAAAACCAACACCTGCTATAAAATGTAAATACTAGGTGAGTTAATGGGATAAGTAAGTAACAGCAGCGTATTTCAACACACTCTAAAATTTGCTTTACTTTCACCTTTTCCAGGTGTCCAGGGTGCACACTACTCCAAGGACACTTCGACATGCAGACTGGAGGGGACTGAACCACCAATCATCTGATTAGTCGAGGACCCACTCTATCTCCAAGCCACAGTTGCCCCATATAGTAATGGTAAATAGACTGAAGAACCTTTCTGATCTACTGACCACTCAAAGTGCTTAACATATCATCTTTCACACACACATGAATACAATGATGGCAAAGTCTGCCATGCAAGTGCCAGCTGTCCATCAGAAGTGACACAGCACATCCTGCACTCACACAGGAACTAAATAAAACAATCAGGACAACTAGACACAAATTAAATGAACGACAGGTGAAAAATTCAGGGTGGAACATAATCAAGAACAGATTAAAGCAGGAAGTAATACAAGACACAGACAGGAAAGAACTACAAAATAAAACAGGAAACACAAAACAAACTCAAAACCAATTATCACACTATGACAAAAAAAGAGTCAAAATGGCAAACTTAGGTTGTATCATTTGTTTTTAACACAGACAGTGTAAAACAGGGGCTCAGTATTGTGGCATCACTCACAGGTTTCTGAAGAGCCAACGTGAAGTTTAGTGCGGTGGCTCTGGTCGTCCCCATCTTGGCAGTCCCGTCCAAAGACATGGATCATGAGTGATCTTGAGACAAGCTAAATAATGCGCTATGTTGTTTATTGTGCCTCGAAAGTACAGTAAGTCATAAAAACTTTTTAATACTTCATACTCTCAGTGCATCAGAACTTGTATGCATGTACATATACTGGTGTGAACACGTGGTCCTGGTGGTAGGTGGACATGTATTACTGTGTGTGCATGTATATATTAGCTGTCTTCCTACATGTGCTGCACTCCACTGGGGCATTGGGATGGCTGAATGGAGGAGTGTGGAGGAGGGATAAAATCGCTTTCAGAGGAGGGAGGAACTCAACACATAAATCCTCCAGCTTCTCTTTGATAAGGCTTCAATTCATGAGGGATCATGTACCATGCTAATAGCTGCCTGCTTCAATCTCCCAGCCAGCTCACATATCACACACACACACACCCATGCACACACAAACACCTCAATCACACAAACAAATAACATATAAACATATGCATAACTCAAACTGTTACTGTCTTTACATAATATAACACAGATTAAAAGAATCTGCAAAATTGTATATAGGGTAATATATGTATAATTCTAACCACAGTAACTCACACACACACACACACACACACACACACTCCATAATCCCAGGCCAAAATCAGGCCATTTCTGTCTTGAGATGTTCACACAATTAAGTCAACCTAATGCGAGTGGACAGGCGCCCACTGCCATGGCTGTCAGACACAATATGCTCTAATTACACATTCACTAAATGCAAACATCTGAAAATGTTGTCTCCTGTGGGTAACCTGAACGAATAAAGGGGTGCAGGGTTACATGACAGAATCTGAAGCAGACTTTGTGGTGCTCAACCTCACCACTAACACTAAAACACAGCTACTATGATCTATTCACTAATACTCCAACACAGATCCAGCTGTGGATTAAGCAGCCATCAACTTTTCAGGTTTTAGGATATTTAAAACAATGAATTTCAATGTTTTCGCCAAAAGCTTGAGATACCAATACAAATTACATCAAAATAAAAAAATAAAAAATACAAGGGCATTTGTTTTGGTAAAACCAAAATAAATGTTTTGAAATGAAAGCAGTTTTGCTCTAAGCTTTACATGTATTCACGGTATTCACAGTTAATGCAGGCTGCAGACAGATGTTATTCTATATAGCACCACACCATGACCCCCACACTGGCTTCTGAAAGAAAAGGCACCAGAAAATCATTCTTTTGGAATGACGCATAGCAGAACTCTTAACTGTTCTGTAAAAACACCTGTAGAATGTGTAGGCTTCACACTCATGTGTGACTGCTGGCCTCACTGCAGGGAAGGGATTAAATACATTCAGTATACACCCCCACTAGATGACTCTAAATAAAATAAATGCAAAACATCATATTACTTAAATTCACAAACAACATTAATGACTAAAAATTAAAAATCAAATTGGATTGGGAAATGATCCATCAAATAGATGCTGACTTACTGAAAATATTGAGCTAACATATAAAGATGAAGGTTCATTCCATCGAGCATGTTTCTTACAGAGGTCTTACAAAGAGTTCTCCACGACACACTTTCTCTTTTCTTCCTTTGCTGTCACTCCTCTGGTGTCTGCCCTCAGACAGGCTCTTGCTCACTCTCATGAGAATGAGAACCAATCAAAGATGAGATCGAACTTCAAGTTGATCTTTGTCCTGACCTATTCCTAATCACACTGACAGTGCTTCTAAATATGCTGCCTAGTTCATTTGTTTTCCTTTTGGCTGTTTTTACAATCAGAAGTTGATACAGTGTGGTTCATTTTTTAAAAATTAACCGGATTCTCTATGCTGTTTCTGTGTCTGACTCCTAGCCAGTTCGAGCTCCTTCCTGCAGATGGATGCGAGCTGTTCGCAGTGTCCGCCAAAATAGAACAGCTGTTTATTCTCGGTGGAATTTAGCTGTTAGGCAGCAGTAACAGTCAATACCAGTCCAGCTCTGGTACAGTCTGTCTGTGTGTGAGCTCATGTGTGAACAGAGCAGGTCATTGTCCAGATATTTCACAGTGAGCGATGGCTGTCTGTATACCACTTTCCACTTTTTCACTGATATTGTTAATGATATGTAAAATACATGTATAACGGATATCAACACAAAAACATTCATCATTACGAACCTCGTTACAAACCTCACTACCCAGGCTGCAGCCTCTAAACAAGGATTTCCAATATGAGAAACATCTGACAAATTTTGAGTTTTGTGCTGTACATGTATGAAAGATTAACTCTGGACAATACCCTGACCTGATTCTCTGGACATTGTCTGGAGTTGAGTGAAAACTGCAAACTTTATTAGGATTTGCAAGTCTTGTCTATTTGTCTTTGTTTTCCTCTTGTGTTACCTGCTTGTCGTCTTCTGTGCTTGATCTTGTCTCTCCTGTGTGTGCAGGCTGGGCATGGCTGACCTAATTTCTCCTGCCACTCCTTCCACTGATTCTCACCTGATCTGCTTCCATACCTGCAACTCATCAAGCTCCTGCAGTATATAATTCTGGTTCTTCCCTCCAGACTTCACTAGCTCGTTGTTGTTCCTTTGCTGTATGTTGCGAGTTACCAGCTCTGAGAAGGATTTTTGGGAAAATCTTTAGGTTCAAGTTTGTATTTTTTGTGGATGTCTGCCTTTAACCTTTTCTGCCCTGTTCCTGCCTATCTGCCTTGTGGGTTCAGTGTTCCATCTTAAGTTCACACTTAACAGCTTTTGTCTTGTTATTTTATGTTATCCTCTTTTCACAATCTTTATCGTTCAGCCTAATGAGCTAATCCACTTACAATAACAGACAAAAAGGAAGAACAAAAAGGTTTAATGACAAATGCTTACAAATCCAGTTAAGGTACAAAACCTTTGAAGACAATATTTAGATATTGTCCATGATTCATATTGTTAACACTTTTTTGATTAATCTGTGTGTAGCATGACAAGTGATGCAACATTCAGCTTTTTCTCGCACTTAAAACAAAAGTGAATGAACTGTGCAACTCCATGAGCTGTAAAAGAGGGTAATAAGACCAACAGAGAATACATTCTTCAGACAAGAGGGTTTCAACTGCCTGTTCTCAAATAAAAGGCCAGCAGACCATAAAACATGCAGGACTCTCTGACTGGTAAAACTTGTGACAATTTATGTCATTCACTGACTGCTCTGCATCAATTGGCCAGGGGAAATGATAGTGGTCGTTGCAGGTCTGAAGAAGGCCTATGTACGTCCTGACTATCAAGGTGGTCCCATTAAGGATCATTGGTTTTATAGTACTCCCTAACAGTCTTCACTTTCTGAATGACTTAAACACTTTGATTTAAGACTAACAAAACAGGCAAAACATGTTCAAAGATTCTTCTCAGTAGGTCCCACATTGAAAACAGCAAGCAAATGGGTCTATTATTATTACAACATTTCTGGGTCCAGAAACAAGTTAGAAACACACATGTATGCATATACACAGTGGATACACAGGCACACACATATGCACAGAGAGGTCAGATGAAGCGTCCACTGACACAATCCAGCCAATGGCATCTGAGGAATGTAAACAGCCTTTTAACGACCTGAGGAGCCAACAAAGGCATCAAGAAGGCACTGAAAGAGTGTGTGTGGGTCTCTGTTTGTGTTAAAGTGGATGGCTGTTTTATATATTAAAGGCAGTTGTGAGCTGTGTCACACTACTCATGGTCAAGCCTACCGATCATCAATTGATAGAAAAACATGTTTCATTTATTTACAGCTACAGATGAATTGCTGACAATGTTTACATTTCGGCAACCCAAAATGTCCAAAAAAACAAAAACTATACCTGTCTCATATAAGCCTAATATGAAGGCAACATAGGCTGTCAGTATATTAGCTATATAAGCCTACGATTAAAATGACTAAGTAGGCTACAAATACAAAATGAGCATTCATGATTTCATGATTATTTTCCCTGCAGCGCATCCTGGAGAGAATGATGCACCACATGACTACTCCGCTGTACGATATTTGGTGCTTCAAGTTTAACTTCCATTACAATATTAATGTTTTATGTTTTGTTGCTTTGAATAAATTATAGAAATACAAGAAATAGAAATACAGATTTTTGGTGTAATTTTTTTTATTTTGAGGATTCGAGAAAAAAAACAGAATGGGATGTGCATAATAGGCCTCCTGTAATTTCAGACCTTAGTATGGAAATGAAATGCAGTTCTCTTCAAACCTCAATAACAATATAACTCCTCTCTTTCCCCCCTTATCTGGGCAACAGAGTGCAATAACACGCAGCCTGCAGTGAAAACGCAGCCTGCAATTATAAAAATAAAACAGCAGCCTTTTGAAAAGTAGGCTATATAAAATGAAAACAAGCCAGTTTCATTTCAATTTCTGTGCATTATCCTATTTTCTTTAGTTTTCCCCAAGTGCCAAGTTAAGTAGCCTAAGTCAGTGTAAATGAGTAAAATAAATAAAACAATCCTTTTTTCTTCTCCCCATTACGCGGCGTCAGACACAAATGAATAGGCTACAATTGTAAACTTGCAGCAGTAGTAGAGTTGCTATCCACTTCTTGAAACTGTTTTTGTAGGTCTCTAATTTCTCCATAAGCACTGCAGTTGCACTCTTTCCTCTTAGTCCCAACTGGGTGCTCGGCTGCAAATTTAGCATGTTTTACCTGGAAATGCCGCTCCAAATTGTTCTTCTTGTTATTTGACAACTTCTCATTGCAAATCAAACATGCAAGCAATCCTTCAGCATTGGCAATGAATGTAAACGATTCTGTCCATTCTTCCTTAAATCCTCTCTTTTCATCAGCAATCTTTCTCTTTTTGCCTTTGGGATCCATGGATCCTAACTGATCAAAACTGACTGGCTTTTTAATATTGAACTTGGTTTTACAGCTGGGGACTGTGAGACCCCAAACAGAAGGAATGTGCCTTTTTCTGTAGCAGACATATGTCATCAGTTAAAAATCAAGTTTAGAAGTAATCCTCATCAAATGTCATGATTTCAAGGTAGATTTAAAAACAGAGGGCTAAAGATTTTTTTTTTCTTCCACCTGTTAAAGGGTTTTTTGTGGGCAAGTTTTTCCTCACTTGAACCGAGGGTCTAAGGACAGAGGGTGTCACTCCCTGTACAGATTGTAAAGCCCTCTGAGGCTAAATGTGTTTTGTGACTTTGGGCTATACAAATAAAATTTGATTTGATTTGATTTAATTTCCTAAAACTTAAGGTAACTCTCCCTCAAAAATTTTATCCATAGCCATTAGCATTGAAGAGCCTGGAAATCTAAAGCTGTGGGGAAGGAAATTCACTGTCAAAGAGCTGAGGCCATTCACTACTCCCTCTTTTACCCCTCTGTTGCCGCCTCCTCCTCCTCCTCTTCTCTTGGGCTCAGATCCTTTATTTTGACATCTGTCCACCACATTCCAAATGCATCTCCTCATCTATACCTGTTGGTTTCACACAAAAAACTGGTTCTTCTGTGCATGACAAAAACACATTCTTACATGCTTGCAGTTGTATGAGTAATATGTTTATTACTTTCATTGTGTGTGTGTGTGTGTGTGTGTGTGTGAACTTCATTGATCCTTGAGGGGAAATTTGGTAAATTAAAGGGCAACATACTCACTCGGCCTCGATGGAGGACTTGACCATAAACTGCTGCGTTATATTTGTAGTGGAAATGCTACACAGCCTTGTTGTAATGTCAAATGTAATAGCTACCATATAATGTAATATTCTGCTGAAAAGCATATCCATTAAAGATACATCATTAAATGAAATGAGAGATCAATATCAATCTCATATCTGTGCAATCAAGTGTGCAGCAAGAACCAGTAGGCAGTTAGTCTGTGCAGTGGAATAGAATACACTCTTAATCATGGTTATGCTAAGCTTATTGTCTGTAACTGCATGGCTGTATACAGACACAGTGGGTGTGGGTATCAAACCTCTCAAAAAAATGCTAAACATAACTTTTAAAAAAAAAGAAACAACAATGGTGTTGCTATATATTGGAATCAACATCTTAACTCAAGGTTGGTTTCTAGGATGTTGAGTCTACCATTTCTAAGATCAATAATGAACATTGACGCTCAATTTATTAACATACAGTATCTATACAAAAATATCTGGAGAACCTAAATAAATAAAAGTGTTTAGCACTGTCACCTCACATCAAGAATGTTCCTGGTTCAAACCTTGGCTGGCTGGAGTATGCATGCTCTCTCTCGGTCCAAAGGCATGCACTTCATAAGCTAATTGCAGTTTAACGGTTATTATTTCTGAGTGAGCAGAATTGGGTGTGAGGTTGTTTATGGTGTGAACATTCAGTGACTGTGCTTAACCTTACTACATTTGTTGAAGAAGCTAAAATAAAGCCACTGCTTGAACTAAAATGTAAACTTGAAATCTATTTTAAATCTTATTTTAAAATTGCTTTTAATGTTTAGCTCAGTCTATTGTGTTTTTAGTGTACTATCTCTTATTGTTTTCCTGATTTGATGTTCTTCTTTTGTAAAGTGTCTTTGAGTACCTTGAAAAGCGCTTCAAAAAAATGTATTATTATTATTATTATTATTATATTTTAATCTTGACGTATTTTTAAATGCAAATCACAAAACACATCAAATCATCTACAGCATGGGTGCCATGGTTGGTCATCACATCCTTAATGATGTTAAACCAAATGTTTAATTTTTATTCAATTTTCGTGGAATCCGTCAGTTTGTCTTTAGCTGCTGTCCGCCTCAGCCGCTGCAGCGTGTGCACTGACCAGGATATGTTATGAACTAGTACCGTATTTTCCAGACTATAGAGCACCCCTGTATATTAGCCGCAGCCACTAAAATAAAAAAAAAATCTATATTTTGTCACATATAAGCTGCACCGCACTGTAGCCGCTCTATTTCCTTCACAGATAGCCACATCGATGGCCTTCAACTCAAAAGCTGCATCGCAAGAATTTCTTCGTGTGATTAAATCCACGTCGGTCTTATGTCCGCGTCGCTGGAGTCCTGTCGACTCGCTGATTGGATTGTCTATTTTTTGATTGGGATCAGCTGTTTCAGGAGTCTGGAGGTGCCGGTTCCGGTGGAAGAAGGCGAACCGACCGACTGACTGGCCGATAAAAAGCCGAAGGTTCATGCTGGCACTTTTCTTTTGACATGTTTAGGCCTACTTGGCCTGGTCATCTTTTTAATTGACCTAATTAGGCCTATGCACATGTTTTTTATGTGCAAGTCATCAATAAATCTGATCAAAGTAATTTACAGTTTACACTTGTGTTATTTATGTGTCCTAGTCCATTTTGTTGCATTATTAATTTTTAAATGTAGGCTACTTGCATGCACAGGTCGATGTCACATTTTCAGTACATTATGGTACATTGCTTTTGGCTGCCATGTAATTGTATGCCTCATTGTGAGACTATTGCATTGCATTTCCTTTTTGACATGTAGGCTTTCATAAATAATATCAAATAGCATGTCATGGTTCATGAATGGAATGGAAATATTCAAGTAAAGTATGACAAGTAGCTCAAAGTTGTACTTATTTATTAGTACTTTTTTTGTGTGTTTTTTTCTTTGGTGCCATTTTGTAACATACAGATTTCTGTGCTTTGTTCAATACAGAGGTTAACTTTTGACAAGAGCAGTCATCAAGCACAGCATGGCGTTTGCTCTTTGCTCTACAGACTGTATTTGTGTAGCACCTCTCTCACTACAGTAAAACCCAACCAGCTGTAAGCTTGTCCGTTAAAGTATTGAAGGAAGCATGGAGGCTCAGATACTGCCCTGGTTATCACTGTGTGGATGGTTTGTCAGGATCACCTCCTTGTAGTCTGGTACCCTGCAGTCCAAAGACATTAATTTCGGGTTGACTGGAAACTAAAGGAAAAGATGCAATGCCACAAATGACCACTAGATGTCTCTAAAAATCTCCTAAATGTGTGAAGTCAAAAAGTCCTAGCTGTGATCTCAAACTATCTAAATGATTACATTATATTAAAATAAGATATAAGATATAGACCTAATTATGTACCTCTAAACTATATGAAGAATGAATTGATGGATTGCAAAGAAATCCTACAGGTTGACACCACCAAACCAAATCTATTCTAGTGTGATGGAGTCAAAGAGTGAGAGATGGAGAGATTCAGCAAGCGAGCTGCTGCTACAGTTGTGTTTTGATATCTTTGAAGTTCAAGTTAGGATTAAGCTCATGGTCGGCCTGTGCGTCTTATTTCTGCCAACATCAAACAAGAGTAAAAACATACTGAATAAATGTAAGTAAGTATCTCTTTTAGTGATGTATAATAAACATGTTCTTTATTTTTTTCTTTATGGGGGCATGCAAGGCATATAAATATGTCAAAAAGAAATACATGACAGGTGGAATGTAGACAAACAAGGTTCCTATTGGCTATTTACCTGTTATTCCAGACTGTCTTCCGTTGGCAATTCCTCCAGTCCTTGCTGACTTCTTGAACCATTTCCCACCAATAAGGATGCATAATCCATGCCACAGAACCCGCCTGCACATGAGGAGGACCAGCAGCACCACCACAAGAGTCCCCGAGAACATGATCCAAACTGCAACACATACAACAAACATATATACAGCAAATAAATCTAATATTCATTCAGTCAGTTTGTCTCAAACATTTTGCATGGTTGGTAAATGTTAAAATGTTTGTGCAACTGGCCCAGGCCTGAAAGATTCTTCCGGGTCCAAATCGCCTGTGGAACAAACAGCCTGGCTAACAACTGGAGCTGGCAGCACCTGTCATGTCCCTGGTCTTTTAAACTGTACTTATGTCTATACCTGTATGTACAATTGAGAGCAAAGTGAACCAGAGTCGAAAATCTGTTTATGGTACAGTGTTACACCATGTTGCTTTAAAGAAAATATATTATGACCCAAGGATGTGTAGCAATCTTCTTTACCAACTACCTCTGTGACTTTTCATGTAGAATGCTATGAGATCAGGACAGTGTGTTTGCAGCCACAATTGTACAGTTCATTACATTTAGCTCCTTTCTGTATCGCGATGTATTTTAATTTTAAGTGTGGCTATTTCAAACATGTACACTTCAGCCTTCAGACATGAGCGTAGCACATGTGTATGGTACTACACAGTGTATTAATGCTCTTGTTGTTGCTGAATGGAAGCAAATCCTTGCAGCCAGGTTCCAAAATCATGTGGAGAGCCTTTCCTTTATGAGCAGAGGCTGTGTGTGTGTGTGTGTGTGTGTGTGTGTGTGCCTGTGTGTCCTCTTCAGTTTGATAACAATGATAGCTCTGTGGAGGGCCGCTCCACTACAACCCTTGATAGAGAGATACAGAGAGAGAGGGAGCAGGATAGAGAGAGTATGGGAAAAAAGGAGGCCTGATTTGTGGAGTGTGCCTCACACCCTCCTGTGGGTGTCCCCCCCACCCCCCTCCCCTCTCATTCCTTTCTTCTCAGCCACTCTGATGTAATCCAAAGGCCTCTGCAGGAGCAGCTGCACAGCGAACCAGCCTTCCCTCCTTCCCTCTCCCTTTCTCTAAATCTCTTTCTCTCTTTTCTTTGCACTTCCAGAGGCATGCAAGGCGAGGCGAGGCAAGGGATAGGAGGGCGCTCAGACACAATTGGGGTCTTTTTCCTGCCCTGAAAAAAGGGGGCTATCGCCTCACATCTCCTTCTGTTGCCCCTCTACTGTACTATACTACAGGCGGGTGGGTGGGTGCAGTGGCACTATGTCTTGGTGTCTTGGTGTTCTGAAAGGACAGCATAAAGAGACAACTTCACATAAATACCAGAGCCAGACAGCAAATTTAGCTGCAGACAAGCAGCGGTGGCAACAACGTGAGAAAGGATGCAGTAATACTGAGTTTACACAATACCTGCATCTTCAGTTGTACATGAACATATGGGGCATCAATCAAACCCCAAACTTCAGCTAGTACACCAAAATGTTATTTATCAAGGTGGTAGATACACATACCACAACATATTCCCCCGAGGCATTGTTAATATTCTTTTTCTATTCTGATGTTTAGGTTTATCCCTATTCTCTGTTTCAAACTAAAGCTCTGCTAGCAGCCCCTACAGGCTGCAATTCTCATTACCAAGGACCAACAGTGAGTTATTCTTAGTGTCAAGTTGAAAATGTTAGTTTCTCCTGACGGTGGTGCTACAGGAAAGGTTGTTGTAGTTTTCTGTTCCATGTTGGTTTACACACGTGGGGCCATTGTATGCAGATAATCCTCCGTAGTTTTACTCTGTGTGCAGTGTTAACTTTTCCTCATGAGGTGGAGATTAGTCTTATTGAATGACAAAAATAGATCAGGTTCAAACAGAAATTGATGTGCTCAGTAAAGTCAATTTTATCATTACGTTTTGATATTGACTGGTCATTAAGTTTGTTACACAGAATCATATGGGAAGTAATTGTAGGAAACTGTTTTGGAAAGGACAGGAACTTTCAAATCAAGGAAATCTAGACAAGGTGACTGGATAAACCATCTGTCTATCATGACCTATCCTAGCAGGGCAGGCCCTAGGCTGGTGGCCCTAAGCAAGATTTTTATTTGTGGCCCCAAAAA
The DNA here is from genome assembly GCA_023373845.1 of Nibea coibor. Classification (NCBI taxonomy): domain Eukaryota; kingdom Metazoa; phylum Chordata; class Actinopteri; family Sciaenidae; genus Nibea; species Nibea coibor. Next base: position 1,362,746 of record CM041738.1, read on the forward strand.
ACGCAAACAATTTGCACATACCAGTAATGGCTGAATGGATGTACACATGCACACAACAGAGATGGACAAATCAACCAACCATCAATTATCTGCGGGGTACACCCTGAAGTCACCAGTTCATCACAGAGCACATAGAGACAAACAACCATTCACACCTACGGACAATTTAGAGTGACCAATTAACCTGTTAAGGTTCATGTCTTTGGACTGTGAGAGGAGCTGGAGTACCCGGTGAGAACCCACACACAATACATTTACAATACAATACATTCACTTCATTTTATGCAGCAAGAAATTGGAATTTCTAATCGTATCAGATAATGACATGCATAAGACCAGAAAGGGCTACAGCGCCACCTAGCATAACGGACTCAGCAATGTTTATCCGATTCTCTGAACGGCATGTATACTCAGACAAGTGATCCGGTCTGATTGTCACCCATGCAGACACTAATAATATAATATAATGAGTGGTAAACCCTTCTGGTGAGACATTGATAGAACTGTAGTGTTAACAGCCATTAACACTGGCAGACTCAGTTGGTTTTGTAGGTAAAAAGAAGTTAAAAAGCAAACTCAAAAGCAAATGTGCAGAGATTTAAATATTCAGTATTCAATATATTAATAATACCACTATATGTAAGTATACAGGAAACAAGAAGAAATGTTTCTTTCAGTGGCTTCAACATTTTCAACATGAAACATTATTACTAATTATGCAGACTGTGAAAAAAGTAGTAGAAGAAGAAAAGTAAATTAAACATGTATCTCACCTTGTAAGAGCAGGTTAGAAAGAAATGACAGCAGTGGATTGTGCGTTGTATGACAAAGCATTGACTTTCCAGTTCACACGTAGCTTTAACCACTGGGGAGGGACACCAGGTCCTTGATTTGACTTCTCTGATAAACTATGTCAATAGTCTGCTGATACTAGACCAGACTTTAAAGTACTTCAAATTTGTCACTGGAAGGGCAGTCAAACAGTTTGACTTAAACAAAGTGATTTATATAATCACTAGTGATTTAAACTAATGTCACACTACACTATGTGTATTCTGTCTGGTTTTCTTGGAATAAGTAAAAAATGGTAATGGTAAATGGACTGTACTGTACTGTAAATTAAAATAATTCATCATTATAATCATCATAATTATGATTGTTAACTGTGTGCCTGTCTGAACACAGGAAGATGCCATCTCCAGGGGCTGAAGTGCACATCATCTTTGGAGTTAACCCAAAATGGAATGGAATAACACACACATAAACTCCAGCATTGGCTTTTGAGACACCCTGGCCTTTATTTGATTAAACACTGTAGCCTACACTCTACATTTATTCCTAACCTAACTCCCCCCACTAACTTGCAGCTCCTCTATCATCATACATTGACTTGGTTGCCTCCATTGTTTTCTAGTCCACTCAAACCTTACGCACACGTTACACACAGCTGTATTCAGGTAATTACGCTACTCTTATGCTCCATTTTGGTGCCCTGCATTGCATTGCATTTCATTACATGATTTGGGCTCACTACTGCTAGTGCTGGTTTGGGGAAGTAATCCCACGTCATGCACAAAGCCGTACTCCCTCACCACCAGTTGCCAATTTCCCTGATATTGTCTCAATGTGCGCTTACACTAGAATAACACTCCCACACTCCCAGATATTTAGTATATTAAATCGTAAAATGGATATGCTGTGTCATCACAGACTAAGGAAACATGCTCTCTTGAAATACAAGGTTCTTGATAAATGACTAGAATCATTTGAAATTTGCCTTGATGGACCAAGCCGTCTGTTTTTGTTTTGTTCTGTGTGTTTTGATCTGGTTTGATAACTACACGGCTCATGCTGAAGCTCCGGGTTGCCAGGTATGAAATGTACTACAGCCGTGGAAGCAAATAAAGTAAACCAGCTGACTGAATGTTGACTGACAACCTAAGAAGTTCCTTGAGCAGATACATGGTAAAAATCTGAGATCATTTGAAAGTTTAGAGAAGTGTTGCCAACTTCAGAATCAACATCACTTTCATTGCCAGGTATGTGAACACACGAGGAATTTGACTCCAGTTTCACTTTGCTCTCTTAGTACAAACAGATAAAAAAAAAAAAAGTAGACATAAACAAGAACAAAGACAAAAGCTGTTTAAACAGTTTGTGACCAGGGTGTGTTGGGTCTGCAGAGATGTTACCTGCCTGTTTCCTGACTCTGGATGGAGGGCAGGCTAACACCAATACTTTTCTCTCTCTGCTGACGGTCCATTGCAGTCTGACTGATTCATCATGAACCAAACAGTGATTAGTGAACATTGTTGCAATATTTAGCGACTTTTAGACCCCCCTAGCATTTTTTTTTAAAGCGACTAACTACTTTTTTTGTTGTTATTTGATTCGTTTTGAGACTGATGTGAAAGCACATATTGTCTTTTCAACGTGTAGTGGGGAGTCACAGGCAGCCAAGTCCTCGCACAGCAATCCCTCCCAGCTGCAGTCAGTGCAGGAGATGTTTACCCCTCTATATGACTGCAAATGAATCGCGTGTGTACAAAGCTGCTGCTGACTGATCCCAGAAGAAAGTTTGTTTTAACTCCTCTCTTCTTCCATTACAAATACATGCTGATTATGCAAATAATCAGCATGTATGCAAACTTCTTTATTTATTTTTGGTTCCTACCTATGGCGTGCCGTTTGTAAAGCGGCTCGCGCTGGAAAAAACAGCAACATTTTGTCACATTTAGCTTCAAACAATGTTTAACAAACTGGTGTGAATTTTTGAGTCACTTTTTTTGCACATTTACAACCATATTTGCCAACTTAGAGATATTTAAACCCTAAATCTAAATCTAAATGTTAAATATAAATATAAATGTTAAATATAAATATAAATGTTAAATATAAATATAAATGTTTCGGGTGAAACTAAATATTTAGCTAATATGCCAATTCAAATGACGGTAACCAGAAGTACCAAAATAAAAGCTTGACGAGGTCAGAGTGTGTTTATAGTGGGAAATAACAAATAAAACCCATCTTATCTGGGGAAATGGACTCTTGGACATTGATTATTGTGATAATAAGTACCTAAAATAACAAACACGTTTGGAGAAACTATTTTAGGTGGCTATTATCACAATAATCCATGTCCAAGAGTCTATTTCCCCGCTCATGTGTGACGTCATTACATAGTCTTCTGCTGTCAAGTCATTTAAGATTCAGGTTTATTAGTCATGTGCAAGTAACACAGGGTCAACAATACAATTAAATGTGTTTGGCATTCCCATCGTTTAAGGGTCAAATCACTTTCTACCAAGAGGTTGGCTACAAGCCCCTCACACTCGTCCACGCGCATGCATGCACGCGACGTCACCACGCACCATGTCCGAACGAGCCCTCACACATGTACTGACACGCATGCGTATGAGTGACATCACCATACATCCCTCCGCTGCTTAAGGGCTATTCACTTTCCATCACGAGGCCGACAAGCTGCCCACGTACGTGCGCACGCACTTATGCACGCGCACACACGGGATGTAATTAGAGGGAGTGCTTTGCTCTGTAAAGTGAAGTCATCATTGATGCAATTTACCCAGTTACCTTCAAAACGTGATCAAATAGTCACCTCACTTTGCAGACTTATCTCCACACTTAGTACCATGCCTGTGTCAAAGAAACCTACCCAAACAAACACAGACAAGACTTTCTAATACTTTTAGGCTCGAGTATCAGTCAACCTGAGCCACTAAGCCACTAACTCGCTCATAACAGTAAAACTAACACGTATGCACGCACATGCATGCAAATAAAGGCAGTGCTTTGCTCCGTAATGATCATGTGTAGTCAGCGTTGACTCTTCATATGCAACCTACCCAGTTACTTTAAAAAAAAAAAATCGTTATTCATTTCCAAAAAATCGTTATCAAACCGTTACCTTGCATTGCAGACTTATCTCCAGATTTCATTTCAGTACCACGTCTGCACTAAGAAACCTACCCAAACAGTAGTGGAAAGCGCACTTCTTTCTTCATACTAACTTAACTGGCTCGTAGTAGCTCGGAAGACTGACCAGGATCACGCGATCAACATAGGTTCATTAACAAGCCTATTTCCCCTGACTGTCAAGCCTGGACTCAAAAGAGGACTCAGATGCAGAGTTTGGCAGAGAGCGGTTTTATTCAGCTCACAAATATCCTCGACTGAGTGAGGCTATGAAAAAAGGCCTAAACTAGGGAAAACAGAAAATCACTCCTAAGGAGGAAAAAACACTAAGCTTCTCTATTTAAGATTAACAAACTCAAAATCACTCTCAAGGAGGAAAAACAAAAGGCTATGAAACTTAAACTTAGGGCGCTCCAACGAGGCTGAAAAAACACTAAGCTATACACAAAGAAACAAAAAGGCTAGGCTACAAAGTTACAACATAAAATCACTCTTTCGAGGAAGGAAAACACAAGAGCACAAGAGCTATGATGCTAGGACTGTGGACTATGAAAATACGGCTTAGGTGAACGCTACGAGAGATGGAACACTTCGGCACGAGACAAAGGGAGACGCAGACAATATATACACCAGGTAATAGGGAACAATCAGGGCGGGGAAGACAATCAGACCGGTGACACATGAGGAAGGGCAAGTGACCTGAAACGAGAGGAGAGTTATCTTTCAAAATAAAACAGGAAGTGACAAGACAAGACAAAAACCCAGCTTGACCTTGACCGCGGTGTGACACTGACGCAGCAACACATACACAACCTTTAAAACATCTAGGCTCAAGCATCAGTCAACCTGAACAGCTAACCCACTAATATAACTGTAACATGCTAAACCGCTAACTCGTTCAGAACAACTGTACCAACCGTACCAACCGACCGTGCCGCTCACTTCACTTCCGAGTAAGCAACCATTCTAAATTCAAAGCCATGCGCCAGCTGCCACCCACTTGCAACAACCACAGCGGTTGACCACGGCAGGGGTGCCTGGCACCGGGCTGCCAGTGCCACCTGCTGCCCACTTGCAGTAAAACAGCAGCGGACTGCAGCGGGGGTGTCCAGCACCGAGATGCCAACACCACCTGCTACCCACCTGCAGCAACCACAGCAGCTGACTGCAGCGGGGGGGGCGTCTCGCACCGTGATGCCAGTGCCACCTGCTAACCAAATACAGCAACCACAACAGGTCATCGTGGTGGGAGCATCTGGCACCGGGATGCCAGCGCCACCTGCAGCAACCACAGCAGCTGACTGTGGTGAGGGTATCTGGCACCAGGATGCCAGGGCCCACAGCCATTCATTAGCCCACGTATACAACTAATACATGCTAAATTTAATCGTCACAGCACCAGCGCTTCCTTGTCACACCATACCTTGGTTCTTCCTTTCCCTGAAAGTTGCTCGAGATAAAAGCGGAAAACCCAAACGACTAAATGTAAACGTTAATCCGCCGTTCAACCATAGTAGTTACCCGGGCTCCCATCCCCGGGATGTTAGTGCCAACAGCCGTTCGCTTCAAACATCCATAGCAGGATCCCCTAACATTATTTCCTGCACCTGATGCTAGTACCTGACAAGTGTTTTATTCAAAAGCTACTCGAAATCCTTGCCACAGACCCACTATATGTCACCTGTTTCATACTCTCCAAGTCGCTCCAACATGGTCATAATTATTTGGTTTCCTAAGTCATTTGAATTCTGACCCATCCCTGATCATCATTGAAAATCGCTACTCAAGTGTTCAGATCCACACTGTCTCATTCCAAGTAGCTGGAAGTGGTTTTAGGGGTCCGTCATGCCCGGATGCTACATCAGACCCAAGAACTTTACGAGATCATACTGTTAGGTTGACCACATTTGATTTGGAACCAAAAATAATAAATAAATAAATAAACAAATAAATAATAATGTATTACCTGCCCATATCAGTTAATACATTCTTATTTATTTATTTTTGGTTTCTACCTTTTCAGTGAAGCGGGCTCATTGTTTGTTTTTTGTTTCTACATGGTACCCTTTTAATGATACACTGCCTGGCAAAGCATGGCAAGGTAGAAACCATACAGCAGTTTGTCTCCACACACATTAAAGTAAAGTTAATATAAAGAGTTACAACGTTAAATGTAAACAAAGAAGACGAAGAAAGAAGAAAGGACAAGATTCAGCCCCTTTGGTAGTGTGCAGCCTACGAGGTGTGGTTTATTGGTACATAGCTACAAGCTCTGCATCAGCATATTCATTTATGTGATTGTTTGCTTTCCTTTGCTTCACTTCTCATGAGTCTGTCTGGGTTCCCTGTTTCATGAAATGATCTAAGGCCTCATGCCTTACTACCGAGAGGAGCTACACCAATGATGTTGTTTAGTAGGGAACACCGATTGTGAAATTCCGGGCCGATACTGATACCGATGTTTAAAATCAAGATACACAGAGCACCTCGAGTGGGCAGAAGTCAAACACAAAAAGAAAAGAGAATACGGTGGATTTTCAAAATAAATGTGTCATAAAAACTGACAAAAGTGAAACTACATAGTAGTAGAAGTAGAAGTAGGAGTAGAAGTGGAAGTACCTACATAGCATATTTACACATGTAGAAGCATGTTTAGAAGAACATACACCGGGAAAATGGCCAAATTTGAGCAAGTAAACAAAGTCTGGCAGGCTAAACGCTCGGGCTGTAACGCAGTGAGACTGGCAGAGAGTGTGACTCACACTTCATCATGAAAAGTGACCAACACATTGTAAAAGTTACCAATCTACCCGGCTCTCACTGTGGCAGGCGAAGACAGTTTTCTGGGGTTCACGTTATTGTGAGGATGGAGGACTGGGCATGTCTTTGTGACTTTCCACATATAAGTTTATTTTCAGACAGGAGGGGATCGAACTTCTTATTAGTGGACGACCCGCTCTACCAACGAGCCACAGCCGTGTGTGTGTGTGTGTGTGGGTGGAAAGGTGTGAAAGCAGGTTGGGTAGTGTCAACCATGTGGTTGTTAATATTTTCAGAGCAAGGTGAACCAGCTACTGCTTGTGATCCATAGTGCTGACCATTCTTGGATGGTTATGTGCTTTGTGTCTGCAGTTAAGCACGTCAATTAGTTCTTAGTTTCCAATCATCAAGGTCTGCTTTAAAGAAGCATGAGACATGACTCTAAAAATCCTAATCTGAAGTTCGATATTTATCATACTAAGACACAAGTCTGATTTGACTGAAGAAGAATTAAAGAAAAATAAAGAACGTTTTCTTTGTATCTAGTAGTTACAAGGGCAGACTGCAGCGTTTCATTTGCTCTGTCGCTATGGTGATTTGCTTAATTTTTGTTATCCACCGAAAACACAAAGACAGATTCCTTGTATGTGAAAACAATGATTCTAATTCTGAAAATATGTTCTCCATAAAACCAAAATCAGTTTCATGCTTCAAGCGGTTTCATGCAGCAATTGTGCAGAGGACCCTGCCCGCTAGATATGCTCCACTCCCAATTCTTGTTTAATTTGGTAAAATCACTGGGTGATATTGATGACTGGTTGTATGTGGCTGTACAGCTACTGAGACACAAAGACAAATCTCCTTACATGCAGATCTCTACCATGGTTGATGTGTCAAACGTCAAATGTGTAAGAAGAAAGTGTGTGTACATTTAGTTCTTATACTGTGTAGACATGCATAATTCTATATCCAGCTTTACCAGTTAACTAATTAATTAACTTTACATATAAGATGATGTAATACTTTTTAAGCAATCGGTGCAGGGTGGTGACGACATGGCACTGAAGGCTGGGAATGTGTGTGTGTGTGTGTGTGTGTGTGTGTGTGTGTGTGTGTGCCGGGTGTAGCACCATGGGTGGCCTCGCCTGTTCAGCTGCCTTTTTGGCACCATGCCTGTCTGGGCAGCAGCATTTTAATCAGACGGACTCAATACCAGAGAGAGCCTTCTGACTAGTATCATGACAGTCAGTTCAGGCTTATTTTGCCAGTCACATGACTAGTGAGCATGCTGTCCTGTTCGTCAGTGCCAACACTCCACCTCTGATATGATGGATAGGATGATATGTTGTATAATCTGGCATGGTATAATTTATAGATTATAGTATAGATTTCAAAGGTCTCTCCAATAGGACAAAAGTTCAGGGATAACAAGCTGACAGTCATTTCTGCTAAAACTATCAGTTAGCTACATATATTTCTATACAAGAATGTATTCTTATTCTTATTCTTCTTATTATTATTATTATGTTACTCCCACCATGTAAGAAGAAGGTTCTTCATTCCAACAGCTGTCAGGCTATATAATTCTTAATTGTGAATAATTTATTCAATTAAACTATTTAAATAATCTAATCCTATCTTATTTCATAACCTGTTTGGTACCAATGTTGTCATGTTGGCAGTGATTTTTTATATATATATATATATTCATAGCACATACATAATCAAATACTGAATACATGTATAAACACACACCCATTTTTACTTTAAATTTCAACTAAAACTAACATTCAATTCAATTCAATTCAATTCAATAAACTTTATTTGTCCCCGAGGGGCAATTAAAAATTAAAACATTTTATTCAATAAAGTTTATTGAATAAAACTAACATAAATGCTGTACACTAGAAGTTGTGAGTGTGTGTGTGTGTGTGTGTGTGTGTGTGTGTGTGTGTCTGAATGCAGGGATTTGCAGAGCAGATTTCATGGTTAGTTGATTATAGAAATCACAAGCCCAACCCTTATGACAGCTGCAAGAGGCACTGCCCCCCAACACACATACACACAGAGCCTTTGCCCCAATTTTAAGTTCTGTCCTGTCTCCTTTTACTGTCCATCTTCTCCTTTCTCAGTCTATTTTCTCACCCTTTTCTTTCTGTCTTACGTCCGTCCACCTCCCTGTACTTTTTCCTCTTTCCCTCTTACAAAATGCTTTCCTTTCCTTCAGTCTGTAATCCACCACGACTGGTTGAGTTAAAGAGAGAGGGGCAGATAGAGAGAGACAGTGTATAGATAGATAAATAGAGAGAGATAGATAGACACAGATGTACAGCAGCAGTAAATCATTAACTAACTATAAACTGTAATGGAGATATGGTAACAATGATGACAGTAATAATATATGTAGTGGACGTCAGCAGCAGACCACAGCAGCAGCCACGATCCATGAGAACCTGCTGGACGAGAAAGCACAGAAACTCCAGGGAAGAAGTTTAGTTAGTAACATGCATTAAAATTTAAAAAATCCCATTAGTGATGGGAAGTTCAGTTGTTCTCAAAGATTTAGCTCTTTTGGCTCGCCTCCCTCAGAAGAGCCAGCTCTCAATGGCTGCAAGCTTAATTTAGCAATTATGAATGATTTGTGTGCTACTAAGCAAGTTTTCATTCATTTTTTTTCATAAAATGCTTATTTTTATGCATTTTTTTGTCTGTGCAGATTTGTTGTTGACTCTGCACTCACTTGCAGTCTCCAATATCATTGAAATGCAGCCAGATGCTGCTACTTTTTCAGTTTTCACCCGTTTTTCTCATTACTCACTTTTTTTAGAGACTCACTGTCTCTATTGCTGTTGTATGTACCTGGCACATGCCACTAAACTTGATGCCTTTTTGGAGTGTCCACACAATGATAACTAGATATGACTCTAGTTTGATTGCCCCCCCCACGTGGCGTGCCCATCATCAAAATAAAGTCCTGTCCCGCCGGCATGATTTCTGTGAGTTGAGCCAGATACTCGACTTGAATTGTTCTGTCAATCATTATCTCTCTTACACCTTTTCTTTGGATGTTACTAACTACACCTCTTCCCCGGAGTTTCTGTGCTTTCTCGTCCAGCAGGTTCTCATGGATCGTGGCTGCCGCCGTGGTCTGCTGCTGACGTCCACCATATTTAGCATTACATGCCATATATAGTCATTATTGCTACCATCCCCACTACAGCTTTGTTGGTTAATGACTTATTGCTGCTGTGCATCTGTGTTCCACTGCTACTGCAATCACCTCACCATTTATTGTAATTCATTGTAATTGTACAATATGTTTGTGTTGATTGTTCTGTACATGTGACATCCATTGCACGTCTGTCCGTCCTGGAAGAGGGATCCCTCCTCTGTGGCTCTTCCTGAGCTTTCTTCCACATTTTTTCCCTGTTAAAGGGTTTTTTGTGGGCAAGTTTTTCCTCACTCGAACCGAGGGTCTAAGGACAGAGGGTGTCACTCCCTGTACAGATTGTGAAGCCCTCTGAGGCAAAATGTGTTTTGTGACTTTGGGCTATACAAATAAAATTTGATTTGATTTGAAGTATCCAGTAGAGAAAAAACACTTTTATCGAGTATGAGTATTATACAAGTAATACGAGTCAATATCGTATAATAATGTGCTCGGACTGAATGAAAATTCATTGGGTAGCTGACTGTGTCTGCGCTAGTCAGAGTGCCCCTCACAGTGCCCCTCCCTATTGTATTGCTGTGTCCCTCTGCTCACTCACACACAGAACAGCTCTCTGTCTCTCCCTCAGTCACTCAGGTTTGCGGGTCTTTTCCGTTAACGTTTAGGGTTTCGTCAGCTTCAGGTTTGTTTTTACTTCGGTTTCTACTTACTTATTAACATGGGTGAAAGTAAGCCAGTACGGTCCGCATGGCCGCACTCTGGGTCAGAAAATAGATCCCCTAGCAACATGCAGTCTTGAAAACTACTTTGTTTAAAAATTCCATTTAACTCATTCTGAATAGTTTCTGAACTGTCCGTGCTGTGTTTTAGTCCATGCTGGACAGCGCCTTGGTTGGGCATCTCCCTCCCTCCCTCCCCTCGGAGAGAGCCTGCGCCCAAGCTCTTGTCATTCGTGACAAAGAATTGGCTTTTAGAGCCGGCTCGTTTGCAAATGAGACATGACTACTCTGCAGTCCAACCCATCCCAATTCATCTCAACTTTAATTTGAATCATTGCCCTATTGAAAAAAAGATTATCCCACGTAACAGACCTCCATGTCTTAAACTAATGATGGGCTGTTGTTTCTTTTTACTTATGAGTAGTTCTTGCCGTAATATGAATTACTACAGTAGTTGAACAGGGCTATTTACTGTATGCATAGGACACAACGGATGGTTAAACGCATTAAGAATTCCATTAAATTAATTTTGACAGTGCATATCTGATTATTGAAATTCCAGTTGAGGACTTCATGAGGGTGATTGAGAGACTGCCAAAAGTTTGCATAGCTGCTGTCAAAGAAGAGGTGGTTACCTTGAAGAGGCTAAAATATAAAATATTTGTTTTATTTATTATTTATTTATTTTGATTACCACATAATTAGAGATGTGTCTTCAGTACTAATTTGCAATGTATGATTGGTACTATAAATATCTAAGATGAAATAAAATACTTATACTGAAGTAAAATTCAGTTATAGCAATGAAGAAAATGTATAAATGCTGTGTAGTCAGTGCAGTGCAGTCAGTGCTGTCATGTTGTCTGAAGCTAGACTGAAATCTGTCCAAAAGGCCAGTTCAATTTAAAAAAGTATTGAGTTGAATAAAAACAGCTCTCTTAATAGTTCTTTCCTCCATGCAGGCGACTGTGTATTGCAAAGACAAAGTAAGTTGACTGTTGTAATGCTAGATTTTTGAGTAAGTACTTGCCCAACCTGCTGTTTTCTGCTGTATTAACCCACACCTAATGTTAGAAATTTTATTTGAAACTTTGAGGTACCTAAACTGTATGAGTTCAGAGTGACTGGCAGTTTTAGCAGAAATGACTCTCAGCTTGTTATCCCTGAACTTTTGTCCTATTTGTTTACTGTGTCTAATAAGTGATCCATTTCTTAGTGATTCCATTTCCATGTTGAGATGGAGTTTTCCTGTAAGCTTCCTGACCGTATTCTGTACATGACAGCCAACAAAGCTGGTATTTTCCATCATCTCATCATGGTGGCCCTCCATTTATATCTCATATTGAACTATAGATCACAGAAAGGTCATCAGCCTGGCCATCGTCATCAGAGCCGTTTCTTGCCATATGCAGACTATGCCAATCATCTGATTAGTAGGGATGGGAATGTCAATCTAAATATCTATATGTCTATAGTATCGATACCAAGGTGAGTATTGGTATCAGATCGATACTAGCGTGATACTTCTCTTCTGTCAGCCAGCAATTTACTCGAATTTCCTCAGAACGCCGCCTCTCTGCACAGCACACTCCTCAGTATCAGTATTGACGATACTAGCCCTGTATTTACTTGGGATCGGATCTATACCAAAATTCCCAGTATCGCTCACCCCGACTGATTAGTGAATGACCCACTCTACCGCCGAATAACCGTAGGCACCAATTACACCAGCATCAAAATGGAATGTGTGTGGTGCAGAAAAACGGAAAAATAAGAAAACTGTTCACATAATAAAGGTAAAACTTTTGCTCATGATGTGGGGTGGAAGGGGGAGACATAATGTTCAGCTAGCTTCAGATAAATGTTACAGTAGCTACCTCAGCTAGCGGGCTACAATTGTTTGCATGTAAATAAAGTCAGCTTTATCCAGAGTTTGCTTTACGAAATTGACTTAAGTGACAACCGTTGTGCCAGATTATGGCTCACATTACACTTGGTAGAGTGTGCGTGGTCGGGCCAACATACACAATATCTGCAATATTGTTGTCCAGTGGGTGTTGTATCTCAAACATAGACCTATGCTATTTTATCAAAAGTAGTAGTAGTAGTAGTAGTAGTAGTAGTAGTATAGCAGTGGATTATTCATATAGCAGTATGAATTTTAAAGGATCACTGTGCTCAGAAAATTTGTCCAATTCTCTGCTCTATTGTATTTTTATATACTGTGGTTTGGTTACTGGACAACTTTGCTGACTTAGTTGAAGTTGAACAAATCTGCCTTTATTCTCACAGTAAAGTTAAGTTTTGATTGCATTCTTTTCTAATTCAAAAGAACCATTGTATCACCAGTTTAAGTCAATTTAAAGTGTACTATACTGCATAAGACTAGTTCTACCCTCAGTAACAATACAGGTTAAGACCATATCAGTTAGATGCAAGTTGTCCACTTTGTAATGCACTGCAAAATATATGCTTTATATCATATAGTGCTCATCACTCGTTTACCTTCATATGTATTACTTTAACAAATATAATATGGAGATAAACACAGAAAAAGTCTGAAAGTGATGACCTTGAAACTGGTAGCTTTCAAGGGACCCTATATTGTAATGTTTAATATAAAACACATTCAGAATTTTTGCATTATTGCAACACAGCTACAGTTATATGATTATAAATATTTGCTTCTGATCACTTTTGTTCGTTAGGAGGAGGAGCAGCTTTTGTCTTTGCAGAAGCAATTTTGGGAGATCCAGTCCAAGCAGAGTCAGAGGGATCTTCAACAGCTCCTGACCGGCAAACAGCAACATGACTATATAACTATGCTTATTAGTTTTTTGTTTTTTATTGCTTGCACATTAATATGGAGGCGTGTCCATTGTATTTGTATTTATTTAAGTTATGTTTTTTTTCTAACTGTTTTGGATTTGTGGGAAAGCTTTTTTATGTTATGTTATGTTATGTTATGTTATGTTATGTTATGTTATGTTATGCTTTCAAAGTTTATGATAAACATTTTTCAGAAACCATTTTTCTCTCCTTCAGTTTGACAAAAAAGGGCCCCCCAATACCATCTTGCATAGGGCCCCCAAACACCTAGAAACGGCCCGATCATCATTCCTCTTAGTCTCCATTAATCATGTCAGACTCTTATACCTTGTATAGACTCGCCTCCTCAGCCCCCATACCTACCAGCCCCCTCCTTTACCCAAGCACGCTGACCCTTGACCTCCAAGGGTCACCAAGGCCTGAGCGCCAGTACAGACTGCTTTATACAAGGCTAGCTCTGAGGTAATGAGCTTGCCGAAGCTTAGCTTAGCTGTGCTGTGCTTTCGAAAACAATAATTAGAGCATATCTGCACCAGACAACAGCCTTAAAGGTGCTATCTTTCCCTCAGGGTGCTACAATAATCCCACGTTTTAGCAGGATGAAGACTGTGGCTGCAAATACACCATCCCATTAATCTGTAACAAGGTTGCAGTCCCCCTAATCTGCTTGTACTCCATAACCCCATAGTTATACCATTAATATTGTATTATAACCAGTCTTACTATGACACTCTACCATGACACATACAGACATTACAACCACAACTAATGCAATGAAATTTAATAATATAAACATAGCTACTTCAATATGCACCATAACTGTGATGGTTGCACCAGCTAACAAAGCTGATTTGAATGTTGGTACCCTGCTGCACTCATCTCCTCAAATTTACTGACAACATTAATGACCACAAGAGTATGTACCCTAGTGGTTTTGGTGATGATATGACCTTTGCTGTAGCGCCACCATCAGGTCAAACTTTGAGTTTTAGAGTTAGTGCACTTTGAAAATCTTTCATCCAAATCTTTTCTAATTTGGGGTGCATATTCATGACTCTCACAGAATGAACCATATTGATTGACGTTGGTGACCTGATTTGTACACACCTGCCAAAATAAGCAAGCCAATGTAGGCTTCTAAGTCAGCTACATCCAAGTCTCTCCAACTGTCCCCATACACACTTCCCCTCTAAATTTGTCATCCCAAGCACAATATTTTCAATTGATGGTGTTATGAAGAGTCTGAATGATGATTCGATTTCTTCAGTGTGGCTGATTGCAAATCTGGTGGGACCTGGAACCATTTTGATAACATTAGTAGCACTAAGTCTACCCTGCTGTTGATGTGGGGAAAGGGACCATGTTATCTTTCCAGTAGGAATGTATCCTTCAGCATCTGTATAAAACACTCTGGGTTCTCAATTGACTCCAATGTAAACCCATTTGCGGTGGTAAGAGACACTCAGAGCAGAGGCTACAGCTCTCCATTCACTCCAATAATAACCCAATCACAGTGATACATGACACTGCAAGCTACAATCTGATTGGAGAACAGAGTACTCTCTGCCCGGAACTATTTTTCTCACTATTTTAAGGTTTTCTCTTAATGATATCATCAACATTTCTCAACACTATCAAGGGTCACTGATAATTCAACAATAAGATAGCTTCATGTTGTAGCCCTCGCTATGATTTTTTTCTCCTTCGATTCTGAGAATTAAAGTTTTATTGGTATTGTTATGGAATTTTCTATTCTTGTAGTGTTCTGAGTGACACATACATACTTTTAAATGGAATATAATAAAAGCACAAACATACAGACATTATACAAGGTTACATGAAGTCACATGTGGGCCTTGAGGTCCTCAGCAGTATTAGCTGTTTGTCTTTGGCTGGCAGTAGCAGGTGCCATCCTATCTCAACACTGTTGTGGCCAGGGTCGAAGGACTCTGGTGCTGCATGCTTAGACATAATAGACAGCTTGCCATTGACATTCCAATCTGCGTAAACAGACATCTGTGTCTCCAGACTTAATCATGTTGACGAAGACACCATCCTTGGTAAAAGCATTCTCTTCTACCTAATTCTGGGCGTATAGTGTTTGTGATGTTATCTTGGGGTTTAAAGTCTATCCACCAGCATGAGTTGGGCAGAATGTGAGACCGACTCAGGCACTTCTGATGCTTTATGAGAATGTCTCCATATAACATAAGACATAAGACATCAGAGGCTCCTGAACACTTTCTTTCTTCCCGACTTCACCACTGACCTTTGGCTTCAGCAATTTCTCCACATCAGGTATGTTTTGGATAGCGCCCTATAGTACAGATAGGCATATTTATTATTACCCATAATCCTCAACAACCGTTGCTAAGGAGACGACAATGCCCCAGGACAATACCGCATTGAAATCACACAATGTTTTCCAAACTGTAGACAAACTTTAGATTCATTCACCACTCGGGTTTTGGACACGCTGAGCTCGAGACGTTCCAACCAATCACTCGCCACCAGTGTTCGCAAAGGTCGATGGGAGAATGGAGACACCCCTGATTCTAATGCAGGTACGTAAAAAATATATGACGTATGTTTCAGTCTTGAAAACTTTTTTTTAAAAAGAAAGGGTTTCAAAGCAAACAAAGGTGTCAGGTTTCTGAAGCAGCTTAAGGCATTTAAAAATGGCTAACGTCATGTTGCTAGCTAGGTAGAGCACGGTAAAGACTGCCTGTGGCTCCTGCAGCAATTTACTCCACGGATGCAATCTGCTGATGATTGATGCAGTCAGATTAAAGCAGTTACACGTTGCTAATATTAAATGTCCTGACGCAAAAGAACCTCACCACGTGGTGTGTAATGTTGAATTGTAGTGTGCAGTTAATGTACAATAAGACTTAAGTTAGCACTGACTATGCTAACATTAATTGCTAACGTTGTTTGCACATTTCAGACTTGGCTAGCTTCATCGTCCCAGCACAAACACTGAAAATAATTTGACTGCTTTTGAAATCTCTTTCCTGTTATTATTATTATTGTTATTATTGTTTATTGTTATTATTATTGTATTATTTATTCATTTTAATTAATTAATTATTATTTATTTATTTTTGTAGTGTACAGAAACAATTGTTCAAGAAGCCACACTCTTGTCTAATTTATTGTAGCGAGGAAAAAGTAGACTCACATTTCTACAGCATGTTCCGCATCTCAAACCCTCAGTAATACATTATTACTTATATTGTTTCTATGAAATCAGCTCCTATTTACTTCATTTGCAACTCTATGTTTAATCATGGACTGTATGTAAAGTGTTGCATTTTGTTTGTTGTTATATTGCATAGAATGAGGCACAGAGGGAACCTGATCCAGAGCCTGTCTGTTGGAAACAACGTGGCAGACATGGGATGTTACTCCTCAAAGTCTGTCAGAGAGAGACGCAGCAACACGAGGAGGTTTGCAACCTGCATCAAACGTTCTAGCAGAAAATAGGTACAGTTTATAAGTCCTATGCATTCCTCACTATTTACTATGGGTGGGTGCTGTTATTTGGACAATTGGACTATTTTTTATTTTGTGTTACCTGTAGAAATGCCAGACTTCACCTTGCAGACTTGTGGCTCTCACAGATGGATGGACAGACAGATAGATGTCTTTACAGATTTCTGTGCATATTGCACTTTGCTATCTTGTTTGGGATTATCCTTGGTCCATGGTATATGTGGGCACCTGTCAAAAGGTCATTTGGATTTACCAGAAGGCTTGAAATCAACGTGAAGAAAAATGTCTTTGTTGAGCCATGACTGAATTTGTCATTTTGTTTTCAGCTTGTAATGTCAAATTTGCCAAATTTAATGAAGTCGCATACATTCAGTCCATCAATGTTTATGATGACATACATATACTACTGGACATGAATGTTCTGCTGTTTCTGTCCTATACTTTAAAGACTGGCAAAATATCAGCAGATACCAGATCAGCGGTTAGCTTCTTGGAGTGAGTTACTGTGAAATCTGAGGCTGAATGTTGAACTGAGTGATTACAGTTTTATGTACAGTACTCACACTCCTTAATGTTACTCTCACTTAGAAACTGATCAACTGATAGAAGAATCACAGTGACAAGCGTGTATTTTTGTGTTGTTGTTTTTTCTAAATAGCAATAGGAGGTGACACGAGATTCATGAGGTCATCTTGAGTGAGACACAATGCTTGGCAGCTCCCGTTGATGACTACAACAAGCTGTCTGAACCATCAAGACAAACTGTGTCCATTGATACCCTCATCCAGACTGACATTTGCCTTGGCAAAACATAAGAAGCAAAAGTATGCTGTATGCTCTTGATGTTAAAATATTTCAACTGTATCACAAATATCCATTATCTGAGCAGTTGAGGTCTGTAACTAACACTGCCCTCTCCACTTTAAAGAAAGGCTTGATTACAGGATCCTAAATCCTTGTGTTCATATAGTGAGCTCACTTTCATTACTGACTTTATTGACTTTGTTTTTGATATTCTGTTTTTACAGCCTCTATTGCTGACATGTCTGAGGATGCACAGAAGGGACTCACTGATTTCAGCACTTCTGATGAGCAGGTGCTAGTTCACCTCCTGGGCACTGCTGGGGGTGCCCTTGAGCAAGGTACCGAACCCCTGACTGCTTGCAGGGCGTTTCTCAGAGGGGCTGCCCATCACTCCACCATCTCTCTCCACAATGCATGCCTGTGAGCCCTTGTATGTGTGCATGTCTGTGAGCATGCATATGAGCCCATATATGTGTGTTCAGGGTTAAAATGCATGTAAAATAATAACTTAGTGAAAAAAGAGTTTACCCATTGAAGGATTAATAAAGTATCTCATAGAGGACTGAGTGTGATTGAGCTACAATCAATAAAATAATTGATAAAATCAAAAGTTCTTTGTTTATCTCTGTGATTTTTACTTTTTAGGTATAGGTCATTATCAACAGATATTTAGGAGCAGAGGGGGAGGATATAGTGATATAATTTTTATTTCTGTAGTACAAAATTTGTGGAAGTTGTGTCTCTGCGTGTGTGCTTGTCTGTGTCGGTCTTTATGTGTCTGTGTTACTGTCTGCCAGTTAGTGGCTAATAACTGACAGACAGTAACACATACAATGAGCAGTAGTAATGTCCTAAATGAGCTGAATCTAGTGATACAATTTTTATTTCTGTAGTACAAAATTTGTGGAAGCTGTTAGGTGTATGTGTGTGTGTGTGTGTGTGTGTGTGTGTGTGTGTGTGTGTGTGTGTGTGTATGTGCAGCTGCTGCCGTGTCTAGTAAGACCAAATGATTGGTTTTCGTCGGTGGATCTGAAAGACGTGTATTTCCACATTCCCATTTACCCCCCTCACAGACAATATCTTCGATTTGCCTTTCAGGGGGTGTGCTATGAATACCGTGTTCTCCCATTCGACCTGTCTCTCAGCCCGAGGGTTTTCACGTGGTGCACAGAGTCTGTTGTGGCCCAGCTCAGATGCCGGGGCGTACGGCTGGCCACATATTTGGACAACTGGCTCCTGTCATCCAGAAAGCCAGGGTTCACACGCACATTGTCATGGAACACCTAATAGATTTGGGTTTTGTCATAAATACGGAGAAGAGTCAACTCTCTCTGACACAGGAGATATGTTTTCTGGGATTAAAACTTTCATCCTCTGATTTCTACCTGGTGATCAGGCAGATGAGAAGGAAAACTAGAAGCCATGCCTAGTGACATACACATTTCAGAAAGAAATGATCAACCTTTTACGCTATATTCCTTTGATATCTTTAGTTATTACTTATACTCAGATTAAAATTTTACACTCTCTTTGCATGAGGCTATCACCTGGAATGTGGCAGGTGTGCCTTGTCAAAAAGTTAATTAGTGTTAATTAATAATTCATTAATTTCTGGCAATGTTAATGTGTTTGAGACCATCCGTTGTGTTGTTCAGAGAGGTGTTCTATTTCTGCTGTGGTCTATTAAACTATTATATTAATCCCTATTATGACAAGCCACTCAACTAAGTAAAGAGAAACAACAGCCCATCATTAATTTAAGGCATGAAGGTCAGCCAGTCCAGAACTCTACAAGAGCAGTCACAAAAACACTCTTTGAAACTGTCTCGAGATAGGAAGACCAAGAGTTACCTCTCAAAGTATAAGTTAGCTGAGGATAAGTTAATTCAAATCAAATCAAATCAAATCAAATCAAATTTTATTTGTATAGCCCAAAGTCACAAAACACATTTAGCCTCAGAGGGCTTTACAATCTGTACAGGGAGTGACACCCTCTGTCCTTAGACCCTCGGTTCAAGTGAGGAAAAACTTGCCCACAAAAAAACCCTTTAACAGGGAAAAAATGTGGAAGAAACCTCAGGAAGAGCCACAGAGGAGGGATCCCTCTCCCAGGATGGACAGACGTGCAATGGATGTCACATGTACAGAACAATCAACACAAACATGTCGTACAATTACAATGAATTACAATAAATGGTAAGGTGATTGCAGTAGCAGTGGAATCTGTGATAGAGATAGAGAGACACAGATGCACAGCAGCAGTAAGTCATTAACCAACAAAGCTGTAGTGGAGATGGTAGCAAGAATGACTATATATGGCATGTAATGCTAAATATGGTGGACGTCAGCAGCAGACCACAGCGGCAGCCACGATCCATGAGAACCTGCCGGACGAGAAAGCACAAAAACTCCGGGGAAGAGGTGTAGTTAGTAACATCCAAAGAAAAGGTGTAAGAGAGATAATGATTGACAGAACAATAAGACCTTAGGCCCATTTTATGCAGACTCTAAGGGATATCGAACTGCTTTACATTGATAGATAGAGAGAGAGAGAGAGAGAGAGAGAGAGAGAGAGAGAGAGGGTTTACAGTAAGGCGTGGACGTCAGCAGCAGACCACAGCAGCGGTCACGATCCATGAGGACCTGCTGGACGAGAAAGCACAGAAACTCCGGGGAAGAAGTTTAGTTAGTAGGGGGGGGCAGCATAACTAAGGGATGACCTGAGCCAGCCCTAACTATAAGCGCTATCAAAAAGGAAAGTCTTAAGTCTAGTCTTGAATGTGGTGACCGTGCCTGCCTCCCGAACCCAGAAAGGTAGTCTGTTCCAACTAAACTATGGGAACCACAAGGAACCCAGCATTCTGAGAGCGCAGTGGCCTAGAGGGGTAGTAGGGAACTATGAGCTCTTTTAAATATGATGGTGCCTGGCCATGAAGAGCTTTGTATGTAAGGAGAAGAATTTTAAATTCTATTCTAGATTTAACAGGTAGCCAGTGCAAGGAAGCCAAAATGGGTGAGATGTGATCTCTGATCTTGGTTCCTGTCAGAACACGTGCAGCAGCATTCTGAATTAGCTGCAAAGTCCTAAGAGACTTATTGGGGCAGCCTGATAATAGAGAGTTACAGTAGTCCAGCCTAGAAGTAACAAATGCATGGACTAGTTTTTCTGCATCCGCTTGGGACAGGATGCGTCTGATTTTGGTAATGTTGCGTAAGTGGAAGAATGCAGTCTTTGAAATTTGTTTTATGTGGGCATTAAAGGACAAATCCTGATCAAAAATAACTCCAAGGTTCTTTACGGTGGAGCTGGAGGCCAGGGTGGTCCCGTCTAAGGTGGCCAAGTCTCCGGAAAGAGAGTTTCTGAGGTGCTTGGGGTCCAATTACAAGAACTTCAGTTTTATCTGAGTTCAACATCAGAAAATTGTAGGTCATCCAACTTTTTATATCCCTAAGGCATGCTTGCAGTTTGGCTAAATGATTGGTTTCATCAGGCTTGATCGATAAATATAATTGGGTGTCGTCAGCATAACAATGAAAATTAATGGAGTGATTCCTAATAATGTTCCCTAGAGGAAGCATATATAGACTGAATAGAAGAGGCCCCAGTACAGAACCTTGTGGGACTCCATGACAGACTTTGGTATGTATGGAGGATTCATCATTGACGTGAACAAACTGAGATCGATCTAAGAAATACGACCTAAACCAGCTTAGGGCGGTTCCTTTGATGCCAATCTGATGTTCCAGTCTCTGTAAAAGAATTTGATGGTCTATGGTGTCAAATGCAGCACTAAGATCTAACAGGACGAGTACAGAGATGAGTCCTTTGTCTGATGCCATTAGGAGATCGTTTGTGACTTTGACTGTGACTTTGCGGTCTCTGTGCTATGATGGACTCTAAATCCTGACTGAAAATCCTCGAATAAACTGTTCTTGTGAAGAAATTCACACAGCTGATTAGCTACAGCTTTCTCAAGTAACTTAGAAAGAAAGGGAAGGTTTGATATCGGTCTATAATTAGCTAAAACCTCTGGATCTAGAGTGGGCTTTTTAAGAAGAGGTTTAATTACAGCTACTTTAAAGGACTGTGGTGCATATCCTGATAATAAAGACAGGTTAATCATATCCAGTAAAGAAGGGCTAACTAGAGGTAAAATATCCTTGAGCAGCCTGGTTGGGATGGGGTCTAGGAGACAGGTTGACGACTTAGATGAAGAAATTATTGAAGTTATTTGATGAAGGTCAATGGGAGAAAAGGTTAGCATTCTCAGAAATCAAGTACACATCAAGAGCTACAGAGTCTATAAAGTCTGATATAAAACAGATGATGAATTGCTAATCTTGCAATTACTTCTAGTCAGAAAACACATAATGAACAGAACAGAGTTACAGAGCCATTAAAGTTACATTACTTAGTAATGTAAACTTCATCCTGTACCATGTCAACAAAACTGGAGAAAAAGAATTACTGATTGGGGCATCTGTGTGGATGTATAGTGGATCATCCACTAATCAGAAGATTGGTGGTTCGATCCCCGGTTTGATCCCACCAAGATACTGATTGGTTAGCTCAAACTGATGACACACTGATGACCTAGCATTTGGCATCAGTGTATGGATGTGTGTGAATGAGATACATATTGTAAAGATCTTTGAGTAGTCGGAAGACTAGAAAGGAGATATAAGTACAGTCCATTTACTGAGCCAGTTATTACGAGGACTGAACTGACTTTGTCTCAAAGTAACTTGTTAGTAACAAGTAATATTTTTACATGAAAAGTATTTGTTTTGTTTTTATGCTTCAAGATGTTTGTCAAAGCTGCATATTATCTGTTTGAAGCTCTTTGAAAATACTGTATATTATACTGTTGTATACTTTATATTGTGTCTCAACACCGTAACACTTAAAATAAAAAAATGACGTAAAATGTCTGGCTGCAAAACAGAAATTAGTTGTGTCGCTTACAAGGATTCTTAACCAAACTCATTCAATTAAAAATGACTCTTTTTAACTCTACTTATAAAGACATCACCTTGTTTATATTCATAGAAATGAAGATATGGAAATCAGCCAGCCTTCAGGAGCAATTTGGGGTTCAGTATCTTGCCCAAGGACACTTCAATATGCAGACTGGAGGAGCTAGGGATCAAATGTGTCCCCCATCAAGATAAATGATTTCTGGTACACAAGTTTCAGCTGGTAATCAAGCTGTCCGCTCACTGACACGTCTTCCTGCAGATACCCAGACTTTCCTGATGTTGTTCAGGTTCATGTTGTTCTTGACTGAGGCATGACAAGGAATGCCTTCCTCTTCTGACGGGTCCAGAAACACCTGAGCTTCATTAGGTCACTCTGCAAAACAGATATAGTGCATTCACCCACCTACATTACAGCCATCAGGATTCATTTGGGTTCAGTATCTTGCTCCAGGACCCTCTCTACCATGTGAACTATACCCATCCCCGAGAATTGTGGAAGATGGGTGCATGGTTGCAAGGATGGCAGGTCGCTTTAACAGCATTCCAGCAGTCAAGACTGCCGTCATTGTCCTGTGTGTGTGGGAACCGCTGAACACTTCCTTTAACAGCGATTAACAGGAAACCTAAGATGTTGGATTATTGACCCTTCTCACATTCACCTCAACCTGCTGTAAATCAAGTCATTACACCTTACTCCTCCCTCTCTCTCTCTCTGACACACACAGATACACAGGCTATGAACATGTCACGCATAGGCATTACTTCATGACAAACAAAAACAGTATAATTATCAGTGACATTTTCAAAAGTACAGTATTTTTCACGCTCCTCACCGCAGGGAAAAAAATGTAGAAATTCCAGACATGTTCTATGACTAAAATACTTTTAGAAAATATGTCTGATATGGCTTTTCCACAAAAAGTTCAATGGACTCAAATGACATCTGCTCCTCCTTTGATCATATGTTTCTCTGATATCTACTCAGAAGCATTAACTGGTTTGTTTGGTTACTGCTTGTGTGAATTCAAAATCAAATTAGGCAATTAGGCAAATTAGTCATTTCATCAGTCTTAAGTCATCAGTGTCTGGAAGCCATGGTTCAGTTAATTCTCACCATCATGTTGCAGGCAGTCCGGACACTCACAAAAACCTGACCTATAAAAAGTCATAAAAAACACTTTAGTCACCACTTCATTTAAATGCATCAATTCATATTTATTGATTTTATTGATCAATCAGTATTAGTTATAAAAGGTTGTTGTCCGTAGTTTACCGCATATGCTGCACGAGCTGCACTCTGCCGAGGCTTGAGGAAGTGATGTCATTTAACCCGGATGTTTTTATATGACTCAGGCCGACTTCATTCATTAAATTATCTTTGTTTTTTTTTCCTCTGGTTACAACAGGATTGGAATTTACCATCACATATAAATCTACACCAATGGAGCCAATGGGTAGCAGTATGGACAGCATTGTAGATTCAAAAGAATGGGTAGGAACCTTGTCTCTGTGTTTAGGAAGGTCATTACATTCTAGGCTAAACTCTTGGTCTAAACTACTGGTCACATGACTCCCCCCTCTCTTAACATCGTGTAATTCCCGAAGGAGACACAAACGGAACATAGAACAGTTTGATGAACTGTTGGGTTTTCACCATCTGATCAGCTTCTTCTTACATTTTTATTTTAAATATGTATATCTGTTATTTTATTTATTGACTTGTCTGATAACCTATTATTGCATGATGTTAAGTCTCTGGGCTCTATATACTACTAATCCATTCAGTTCTTTGGATAAGTACATATCTATGGTTAATTAGTAGACTATTAGGCAACTAACTGGCAGATAAAATAGAATGGACACAGAGATGGACTGTGGTAGCTGGTGTTTGTTTATTCCAATTTTTCCTCCTTTGCCATGATATTTACATCTTTACAGAGATTAATAAATTATTAAATCAATTAGAAAAACGTTCCAATAAATAAATGTAAAGAGCATAAATTTAGTGGAGTTAACAGAAAGGCAACTGAATAGTCCAGTGCCTTGTAAGTCGAGTCCATGTATGGGTTATGTCGGTATAGCAGTGGGAGTCATTTTTAAAATGTTTGTAAAGCCTTTTAAAGGTCCAGTGTGTAGTGACATCTTGTGGTGAAACTACAGATTCCGTGTAACCAGCAGGATAGTGTGGCTGATGATGGCCTTTTCGCCCCGCTGCGTGTGAAGAATATACACCACTCCATATATATTATACATGTATTATTAGATGTGACAATTAAACTTGAACTCTTGTGACTTTCTAGTTCTGCTCAGTTCTCTTCAAAAACAAATTTGTTTTGGAAGCTTTGTAGCCTGAGTGCTATATTAATTTGTATTACTGCACTGTATTGTCATATTATACTGTCTAGACAAGTCAAAATTTCTATGAAAAGTGGAATGGTGAAAACTGAAAACTGAATGGTGTTCATTTGTCAGTACTGCTGCTCTCATGGAAGAATTATTGTGTAAAAATGTAATTAGTGCTCTTCAGACAATGTTTTGGAGTGGCCATTGTGGTCTCTGGTGGCCAGGTAGCTTTCAGGGTCCCAGTGACACATAGGACATATCAAGAGACAATGTTTGATGAGTTTGCAGTGCCTGAAAATGTGCCCCAGAATGCACCTGAACCAGGTCTAAGACAGAACCAGAGAGCCAGAAGACCAGTGTAGGGTAAAGAGAAAAGAGATAGGGCTATGGACTGAGTATGCTGTCCTTAGTACACTAAAGGTTGAGCTACTGTTATGCTGTAATGCTGTACGGTTAAATTGAATCATTTCATACTGTTCTGAGTTCAAGAAAATGTTTAGACTACTTGAGGCAACATGAATACTGGAGGTGAATGTGTAATCTTATGTTGCCATTCACAAAAGTAATAGTTATTAAGTGATAATGCTACTTTTGTAGGCTTTGGATTTAAAGATGAGATATTATGTAATATAAGAGCAAACAGTTATTCATCTACTTATTTTGCTGATTCATGTTGTGTCTTTGTGATACTCAGTAATCCAACAATAGGTACTATACAGATTGTTATTTCACACAGAAGGCTTTATTTTATTGATTTAAAGGAGTTATTCCTTCAAGAAAATTGGTGAATGTTGTGTTATTGCATTGAAATTCAGACAGAGGGCGATCAAGGACAGTAATGTGTTGTGTTTCTGGGCATTCACCTCAACAATAAACTGGACTGGACTGACAACACCCACGCGCTCTACAAGAAGGGCCAGAGTCACCTCCACCTACTGAGGTCCTTTGGAATGTGCAGGGCTCTCCTCAGGACATTTTAGGACTCTGTGGTGGCCTCAGCCATCTTTTATGTTCTGGTCTGCTGGAGAGGGGGCAGCACGGACAGGGACAGGAGCAGGCTCAATAGACTGATCAGGAGAGTGAGCTCTGTCCTGGACTGTCCCCTGGAGCCATAGAGGAAGTGGGTGATAGGAGGATGTTAGCCAAGCTGACATCCATCATGGACAACACGTCTCTGAGCAGCTCCTTCAGCAGCAGACTGCTACACCCACAGTGTAAGAAGGAGAGGTTCCACAGGTCTTTCTTACCAACTGCTGTCAGACTGTCAACACCTGCACCACCTGATAATACTGTAGTTTCTGTTCCTGTTTTCAGTTTACCTACTACTCATCATGGCCCATCATGGCTCATCATGGTGTTTTCCATTCCGATAACTTACAATGTACAATATTACCATGGTCACTTTACCATTGCAAAATATTATTTATATCATGGTGACTTTAATTGCAATATTATTTATATCATGGTCACTTTGCATTACAATATTATTTATTTATATCATGCCACTTTTACTGTCAGCACCTTTTACACATTGTCTGTTGCTTGTTTGTTGTTTTGTTTATATTGTGTAGATTATAAGGGGTCCGTTTCACAAAGCAGGTTTATGGAAAACTCAGAGTCTGTTAACCCTGGAATCACAGAAACTCAGAGTTTTCCGTTTCACAAAGGAGGGTCAGTCAAACCAGAGAGAGAGGGGTAACTCTAACCTGTTTCACAAAGAGAGGTAACGTAACCTCGTGGTCAGTTGCCGTAGTAACAGACTCCGTGACTCTAACCTGGTTGGGACCAGGTTTTCCTGAGGAAACCTTGAGTTTCTCTCTGTCTCTGCCCACTTTCAGAGCCACACACTCCTTTTGATTTCCTCATTCCTGCGCTGTCAGAACTCGCCAGCTGACAGATTTAAGTCATTCTCTAATTCCAGTAGGCAACGTTTGGTGTCAACTTTTTACCATGAACATGGCGTGTTCTTTTGACGGTGGATGAATGTGCAGCAATCCCGCGCAGAGAATTAAATATCTGTCGGGAGAGAGCCCTCCCGGACAATTTTCTTTTTGAGCGGTACCGTTTTACTTCGCAGTCCATCATTTACGTACACAACCTCATCCGTCCGCACATTCCAAACATCTCCAGTCACAGTCATGCTCTCACATCGCAGCAGATGTTATGTGTGGCGCTGCGTTTTTTTGCCAATGGCAGTTTTTGTACAATGTCGGAGATGCTGAGCACTTGAGCAAGGCATCTGTATGCAGGGCGATCAGAAGAGTCTGCCTCGCCCTGAAAACGCTATTACACACATTTGTCATCTTCCCTGGACACAAACCTGTCAGGGCCATCAAAGAAGAGTTCCACAGGATCGCTTAGGATCCTTTAATATCAGGCTGTATTATGACATTGTGCTGCCACCTCAGACTTGGATTAGTAATTTTTATTTGTTTTAGGATTTCCCAGTGTGATTGGCTGCATAGATGGCATGAACATCCCCATCACGGCTCCCTCACATAATGAGGCTGATTATGTGAACAGGAAGACTAAGAAGGTACATGTAGACTAAGAAGTTTCACAGTGTTAAGCACTTCCTCATAGTTTAACTAATATCTGTCATTCTCTGCACTGTCAAGATCATATGTGATGCTGCACACATCAAATCAAATCAAATCAAATCAAATCAAATTTTATTTGTATAGCCCAAAGTCACAAAACACATTTGGTAACACAATAAATGGTAAGGTGATTGCAGTAGCAGTGGAACACAGATGCACAGCAGCAATAAGTCATTAACCAACAAAGCTGTAGTGGGGATGGTAGCAATAATGACTATATATGGCATGTAATGCTAAATATGGTGGACGTCAGCAGCAGACCACGGCGGCAGCCACGATCCATGAGAACCTGCTGGACGAGAAAGCACAGAAACTCCGGGGAAGAAGTGTAGTTAGTAATATCCAAAGAAAAGGTGTAAGAGAGATAATGATTGACAGAACAATAAAACCTCAGGCCCCGTTTATGCGGACTCTAAGGGATATCGAACTGCCTTACATTGATAGAGAGAGAGAGAGAGAGAGAGAGAGAGATAATGATTTACAGAACAATAAAACCTCAGGCCCCGTTTATGCAGACTCTAAGGGTTATCGAACTGCTTTACATTGATATGCATGATAAGAGAAAGAGAGAGAGAGAGAGAGAGAGAGAGAGAGGGTTTACAGTAAGGCGTGGACGTCAGCAGCAGACCACAGCAGCAGTCACGATCCATGAGAACCTGCTGGACGAGAAAGCACAGAAACTCCGGGGAAGAAGTTTAGTTAGTAAGGGGGGGGGGTCCCCCGGTAGTCTAGTCCTATGGCAGCATAACTAAGGGAAGGCCTGAGCCAGCCCTAACTATAAGCGCTATCAAAAAGGAAAGTCTTAAGTCTAGTCTTGAATGTGGTGACCGTGTCTGCCTCCCGAACCCAGAAAGGTAGTTTGTTCCACAGAAGAGGAGCTTGATAGCTGAAAGCTCTGGCTCCCAGTCTACTTTTGGAAACTATGGGAACCACAAGGAACCCAGCATTCTGAGAGCGCAGTGGCCTAGAGGGGTAGTAGGGAACTATGAGCTCTTTTAAATATGATGGTGCCTGGCCATGAAGAGCTTTGTATGTAAGGAGAAGAATTTTAAATTCTATTCTAGGTTTAACAGGTAGCCAATGTAAGGAAGCCAGAATGGGTGAGATGTGATCTCTGATCTTGGTTCCTGTCAGAACACGTGCAGCAGCATTCTGAATTAGCTGCAAAGTCCTAAGAGACTTATTGGGGCAGCCTGATAATAGAGAGTTACAGTAGTCCAGCCTAGAAGTAACAAATGCATGGACTAGTTTTTCTGCATCCGCCTGGGACAGGATGCGTCTGATTTTGGTAATGTTACGTAAGTGGAAGAATGCAGTCTTTGAAATTTGTTTTATGTGGACATTAAAGGAGAGATCCTGATCAAAAATAACTCCAAGGTTCTTTACGGAGGAGCTGGAGGCCAGGGTGGTCCCGTCTAAGGTGGCCAAGTCTCCGGAAAGAGAGTTTCTGAGGTGTTTGGGTCCAATTACAAGAACTTCAGTTTTATCTGAGTTCAACATCAGAAAGTTATAGGTCATCCAACTTTTTATATCCCTAAGGCACGCTTGCAGTTTGGCTAAATGATTGGTTTCATCAGGCTTGATCGATAAATATAATTGGGTGTCGTCCGCATAACAATGAAAATTAATGGAGTGATTCCTAATAATGTTCCCTAGAGGAAGCATATATAGACTGAATAGAAGTGGTCCTAGTACAGAACCTTGTGGGACTCCATGACAGACTTTGGTATGTATGGAGGATTCATCATTGACGTGAACAAACTGAGATCGATCTAAGAAATACGACCTAAACCAGCTTAGGGCGGTTCCTTTGATGCCAATCTGATGTTCCAGTCTCTGTAAAAGAATTTGATGGTCTATGGTGTCAAATGCAGCACTAAGATCTAACAGAACGAGTACAGAGATGAGTCATTTGTCTGATGCCATTAGGAGATCGTTTGTGACTTTGACTAGTGCGGTCTCTGTGCTATGATGGACTCTAAATCCTGACTGAAAATCCTCAAATAAACTGTTCTTGTGAAGAAATTCACACAGCTGATTAGCTACAGCCTTCTCGAGTAACTTAGAAAGAAAGGGAAGGTTTGATATCGGTCTATAGTTAGCCAAAACCTCTGGATCTAGAGTGGGCTTTTTAAGAAGAGGTTTAATTACAGCTACTTTAAAGGACTGTGGTACATATCCTGATAATAAAGACAGGTTAATCATATCCAGTAAAGAAGGGCTAACTAAAGGTAAAACATCCTTGAGCAGCCTGGTTGGGATGGGGTCTAGGAGACAGGTTGACGACTTAGATGAAGAAATTATTGAAGTTATTTGATGAAGGTCAATGGGAGAGAAGCAGTCTAAATATGTATCAGGTTTTGCAGCTGTTTCCAAACTTGCTGTATCAGAATGCAGATCAGTGCCTGTCGAAGGCAAGGCATGATGTATTTTGTCTCTAATGGTCCTAATTTTATCATTAAAGAAGCTCATGAAGTCATTACTAGTTAGACCCAGAGGAGTAGATGGGTCAATAGAGCTGTGGTTCTCTGTTAGCCTGGCTACAGTGCTGAAGAGAAACCTGGGGTTGTTCTTGTTTTCCTCTATTAAAGAAGAGTAATAAGCTGTTCTGGCATTACGGAGAGCCTTCCTATAGGTTTTAAGATTATCTTGCCAGACTAAGCGAGATTCTTCCAGTTTAGTGGCACGCCATTTGCGTTCAGAATTACGTGCCACTTGCTTTAATTTGCGAGTCTGCTGGCTATACCATGGAGCTAACCTCCTCTGTTTAATATTCTTCTTTTTCAGAGGTGCAATAGAGTCGAGAGCTGTCTGTAATGAGCCTGTAGTGCTCTCAACAATATGATCTATTTGTGAGGGGCCCATGGGAGCAGACAAGTTCTCTGCTACATTGAGACATGGCATTGAGTTCAGTACTGAAGGAATCACTTCCTTGAATTTTGCAACAGCACTGTCAGATAAACATCTGCTGTAAGAGTTTCTACAAAAAGGCTTATAGTCCAGTAATATGAAGTCGAAGGTTATTAAAAAATGGTCAGAAAGAAGAGGATTCTGTGGATAGACTGTAAGATGATCAAGTTCAATGCCATATGAGAGAACGAGATCAAGGGTGTGGTTCAGACGATGAGTCGGTTTATTTACAATCTGACAGAAGCCAATTGAATCTAATAAAGAGATAAATGCAGTACTAAGACTGTCATTGTGGTTGTCCACATGAATATTAAAGTCACCTACAATGATTACTTTATCTGTTTTAAGGATCAAGCAAATTCAGATAAAAATTCAGAGTAAGGGCCAGGAGCACGATATACTATAACAAATAGGATTGGCTGTAATGTTTTCCATGTTGGGTGAGTCAGGCTAAGAACAAGACTTTCAAATGAATTAGAATTTAGTTTAGGTTTAGGATTTATTAATAGACTTGAGTCAAATATGGCTCCAACTCCGCCACCTCGACCATTACTTCGAGGAATATGAGTGTTACAATGACTGGGAGGAGTGGATTCATTTAAGCTAACATATTCACCCTCCTGCAGCCAGGTTTCAGTGAGACAAAATAAATCAATATCATAATCAGATATTAATTCATTGACTAAAAGAGCTTTAGAAGACAAGGACCTGATATTCAAGAGTCCACATTTAATGCTCTTGTTTTGTACTGGTGGAGATGTTGATTTAATTTTTATTAAGTTTTTATGTTGAACTCCTCCTCTGTTTGTTTTATCTTTAAACAATGTAGGTGGACGGGGGACAGACACAGTCTCTATACTAAAGTACTGGGTGGGCAACTGCTCTAATGGAGGCGCAGAGAAGCGTGTAAGACTGCAACCTCTAATCACCTCTAATGTGGAGGCCAAGTGGCCTGGGTCTGTTCATGACTCAAGGATATACCGTGAGTCAAACCTGAGTGCCAGACTGCAGCGTGGTGAGAAACCTGAAGGTTTGCAGTATAATTCCCTTGTCTCCCTCCTTTACAACACCCCATGCATCCACTCTACATCACAGGAGAGTTTGATGGCCTTCTGCTGGGTGACAGAGGTTACCCATGCCAACCAAGGCTGCTGACTCCTTACCCTGACCCTGAGCCAGGCTCCCAACAAAACTTCAACCGTGCTCACAGCAGGACGAGAGCCCAGGTGGAGATGACCATAGGCCTGCTGAAAGCCTATTTCCAGTGCCTACGTCACCTCAGGGTGACCTCCGAGAGGGCCTGCGATATTATTGTGGCATGTGTTGTTCTTCATAATATTGCCACTAGCTATGCAGGATGGCCGAGCAGTCAGAGACACTATTTGCATGAATCACTTTTGAGTTTAAACCACCACCACGAGTAAAAACATGAGGCACATTTCAGTTAGTTTATTAGGCTTGATTGTTTAACACAATATAAATTAGAAGACATTTTTGAGTGTTAAAAGAGCATTATGTTAGGGATCAAAGAAGTTCAGAGTCAAGCAGCCACATAATTTACTTTACAATGTAAAATGTGATCAAAATGAGGCGCCCCCATGAGATGATGCAGATGTCTCACCTGTTTGAGCAAATTTTTTTTTTTATATTTCATCTTAAGTTGCTGCCAAGTGCGCTTCTCCCCCACTGGATTGCACCTACATGAAATAAATTAATAGGCTCCATTCATGTAATTTGCCCTTCAATAGTCATTGTGAGGGGCGGCCCGTGGCGTAGCGGGTTAAGCAACCGCCCCATGTGTGGAGGCTACAGTCCTCGCTGCAGCGGCTCTGGTTCGACTCCCGCATTGGACACCCATTTACTGCGTGTCACTCCCCCTGTCTCCTGTCCATCTTCAGCTGCACTATCATTAAAGGCATAAAACGGCCAAAAAAAATAATCTTTAAAAAAAAAAAAGTCATTGTGATTGCAAAATATTACATTTAAACTTACGCATTGACCCGAGCAGCAATGCTCTCCCAACCTCTCTCCCTCTCTTTAACTTCTTTCTTAAGACATGCTCAAAATCTCCATATGCAGTCATCAATATGTCAATAACTCCATTGGGGTGAAAAATGCTGCCCTCTTCCTGTCAGTTCCCCTGTTTAATCATTGAATCTGGGCTCCATTGATGTTGGCTTTAAATGTCTGTGGTGCACATGTTTAACTCCAGGTGAAACTACTCTGAGTTGATCAAACTACCTCAAATCAGCTGTTGTGAAACCAAAAACTCAGAGTTTCCTATCTCAGAGTAGATCAACTCAGAGTTAAGGATCTGACTCAGAGTTTGTTGAACCTTCTTTGTGAAACGGACCCCTGATCCTTCTGTCTGTTTTTGTTGTTTGTGTCCTTTCTGCTTTATTTCTGTAGTGTATATCACAGTTTGCTGCTGTAACAAGTAAATTTCCCCATTGTGGGATAAATAGAGTATAATCTAATCTAATCTAATCTAGGCTCCGTTTCACGAAGCAGGTTTATGGAAAACTCAGAGTCTGTTAACCCTGGAATCACAGAAACTCAGAGTTTTCCGTTTCACAAAGGAGCTGCACTATCATTAAAAAAAAAACGGCTAAAAAAATAATCTTTAAAAAAAAAACATCGCAGCAGATGTTATGTGTGGCGCTGCGTTTTTTTGCCAATGGCAGTTTTTGTATAATGTCGGAGATGCTGAGCACTTGAGCAAGGCAACTGTATGCAGGGCGATCAGAAGAGTCTGCCTCGCCCTGAAAACACTATTACACACATTTGTCATCTTCTCTGGACACAAACCTGTCAGGGCCATCAAGGAAGAGTTCCACAGGATCGTTTAGGATGCTTTAATATCAGGCTGTATTATGACATTGTGCTGCCACCTCAGACTTGGATTAGTAATTTTTATTTGTTTTAGGATTTCCCAGTGTGATTGGCTGCATAGATGGCATGCACATCCCCATCACGGCTCTCTCACATAGTGAGGCTGATTATGTGAATAGGAAGTCCATTCACAGCATTAATGTGCAGGTACATGTAGACCAAGAAGTTTCACAGTGTTAAGCACTTCCTCATAGTTTAACTAATATCTGTCATTCTCTGCAGAGGGCCTGCGATATTATTGTGGCATGTGTTGTTCTACATAATATTGCTGTTTGAACAATGTTTTTATATTTCATCTTAAGTTGCTGCCAAGTGCGCTTCTCCCCCGCTGGATTGCACCTACATGAAATAAATTAATAGGCTCCATTCATGCAATTTGCCCTTCAATAGTCATTGTGATTGCAAAATATTACATTTAAACTTACGCATTGACCCGAGCAGCAATGCTCTCCCATGCCCTCTCCCTCTCTTTAGCAGCTGTTGCAGTGTTGCACTTCTTTCTTAAGACATGCTCAAAATCTCCATATGCAGTCATCAATATGTCAATAACTCCATTAGGGTGAAAAATGCTGCCCTCTTCCTGTCAGTTCCCCTGTTTAATCATTGAATCTGGGCTCCATTGATGTTGGCTTTAAATGTCTGTGGTGCACATGTTTAACTCCAGGTGAAACTACTCTGAGTTGATCAAACTACCTCAAATCAGCTGTTGTGAAACCGAAAACTCAGAGTTTCCTATCTCAGAGTAGATCAACTCAGAGTTAAGGATTTGACTCAGAGTTTGTTGAACCTTCTTTGTGAAACGGACCCCTAATCTACAAGTTGTTGCATAAAGAAGAACAAAAAAGTTTGGGGTGTCGTTTAGCTCAGTTCATAGAGCAGCCACCCCATGTGTGAAGGCTCAGTCTTTGCTGTGGCAGCCCAGGGTTTGAATCTGGCCTGTGGCTCTTTCCTGCATGCCATTCCCCATCTCTCTCTTGCCACACATTTGTCACTCCTCAGCTGTCTCTATCAAAATAAAAGCTTGAAAAGGCCAAAAAAAAAAAAAAAAATACATTAAAATAAAAATAAAGAATAAAAGATTAAAAAGAAGAACAACAACAAAAAAGCAAGAGAAGATGAAGCACAGACAGTCTCTCTAGCTAGTTCTTTTATTTTAACCGATACAACATAGCACATAGCATATATTTTTACTCTAAGTCAGTGACTGACAGCTGCCACTAGTTAGCTATGAACTTGTTAAGGACCTTCATGTCAAACCAGTTTTGCTGACAGGTGATGTATGGAGGATGTAAAGAGTGGGAATCCATTTTGTAAATGATGCTAACTACATGTGTGTACTACCTGTAATTTTCTGAGGTTAAATGTCTGTCTATCTACAGTGGTATGAAAAAGTTTGGGCACCCTTGATCGTTTTCAGGATTTTCCTTTATAAATCATTGGTTGTTCGGATCAGCAATTTCAGTTAAATATATCATATAGCAGACAAACAGTGATATTTGAGAAGTGAAATGAAGTTTATAGGCTTAACAGAAAGTGTGCAATAATTACTTAAACAAAAGGAGGCAGTTGCATAAATTTGGGCACCACAACAGAAAAATTACATCAATATTTCGTAGATCCTCCTTTTGCAGAAATAACAGCCTCTAAAAGCTTCCTATAGCTTCCAATGAGGGTCTGGAGTGTGGTTGAAGGTATTTTTGACCATTCTTTACAAAACATCTCCAGTTCAGTCAGGTTTGATGACTTTCGAGCATGGACAGCCCGCTTTAAATCACACCACAGATTTTCAATAATGTTCAGGTCTGGGGACTGAGGTGGCCATTCCAGAACATTGTAGTCGTTCCTCTGCATGAATGCCTTTGTAGAGTTTGAGCAGTGTTTGGGGTCGTTGTCTTGTTGAAGTATCCAGCCCCGGTGCAACTTCAACTTTGTCACTGATTCTTGAACATTGTTGGCAAGAATCTGCTGATACTGACTGGAATCCATGCGACCTTCAACTCTTACAAGATTGCCAGTACCTGCACTGGCCACACAGCCCCACAGCATGATGGAACCGCCACCAAATTTTACTGTGGGTAGCAAGTGTTTGTCTTGGAATGCTGTGTTCTTCTTCCGCCATGCATACCGGCCCTTGTTATGTCCAAATAACTCAATTTTACATTCATCAGTCCACAGGACCTTATTCCAAAAGGAAGCTGGCTTGTCCAAATGTGCTTTAGCATACCTCAAGCGACTCTGTTTGTGGCATGTGCGTAGAAAAGGCTTCCGCCGCATTACTCTCCCATACAGCATCTCCTTGTGCAAAGTGCGCTGAATAGTTGAACGATGCACAGTGACACCTTCTGCAGCAAGATCATGTTGTTGGTCTTTGGAGCTGGTCTGTGGGTTGAGTTTGACCGTTCTAACCATCCTTCGCCTCTGCTTCTCTGAGATTTTTCTTGGCCTGCCACTCCGGGCCTTAACTAGGACTGTGCCTGTGGTCTTCCATTTCCTCACTATGTTCCTCACAGTGGAAACTGACAGCTTAAATCTCTGAACCAGCTTTTTGTATCCTTCCCCTAAACCATGATGTTGGACAATCTTTGTTTTCAGGTCATTTGAGAGTTGTTTTGAGGCTCCCATGGTGCCACTCCTCAGAGAAGATGCAAAAGGGAGAACAACTTGCTACTGGCCACCTGAAATACCCTTTGTCACGATTGGCTTCACCTGTGTATGTAGGTCAAGGGTCAGTGAGCTTACCAAACAAACTTTGTGTTCCAATAATTAGTGCTAAAGATACTCAAATCAATAAAACAACAAGGGTGCCCAAATTTATGCACCTGTCCACTTTTGTTTAAGTAATTATTGCACACTTTCTGTTAAGCCTATAAACTTCATTTCACTTCTCAAATATCACTGTGTTTGTCTGCTATATGATATATTTAACTGAAATTGCTGATCCGAACAACCAATGATTTATAAAGGAAAATCCTGAAAACGATCAAGGGTGCCCAGACTTTTTCATACCACTGTATGTTTCTGTCTCTATACAGTTTGTTGTAGACCTGTCATCAGATGACTTCTGTTATGATTTGATGCCATATGAATAAATTGAATTGGATATTGACTTTTTTTACTTATTACTTTTACTTATTATGTTGTTGCCTGTATGTTTGTCCTAAACAGGATAAGTATAATCTAGGTTTGCTCAATGTTATGGGTAACAGCAAGTGCAAATGAGTCCCCTGTCTGCAGCCTACAGGAGGACTGCACAGACAGGGCACAGAAGGAGCATGACTGTTTGGCCTGACCTCACCTGACACTCATCAGTTCAGCTAAGATTTTTCAAAAAATGAAATAAACTTTCTCACTGGAGAAAGAAAGAGAAAGTTTGAGTGAGTGAGAGTTGGACTCCGCCAGGGCTGCCCTTTGTCACCGATTCTGTTCATAACTTTTATGGAGAGAATTTCTAGGCGCAGTCAGGGCATTGAGGGCCTGTGGTTTGGTGGCCTCAGGATTGTGTCACTGCTATTTGCGAATGACCTGGTTTTGTTGGCTTCATCAGAGCGTGACCTTCAGCTCTCTCTGGAGTGGCAGATTGGTGCAGCTTCTGCAGTGATGCAGACTCTGCACTGGTCCGTCGTGGTGAAGAGGGAGCTGATCTGAAAGGCGAAACTCTCGATTTACCATCTATCTACGTTCCTACCCTCACCTATGGTCACATGCATTTCACCGCTGAGGTGAAAAACAGAAAAATTGATTTGTCTGCCTGAACTCGACCAGGCTTGGCACAGAGGACGCAGGAGTCAACTCAGTTCAACTTAGTCCTTATATTTGACTTCTTGTTGAATAATCAGCAGCTTGAAAACCAACAACGTCTCTGTGCTCCACTGACTCAAAAACCACACCCAGGTGCTCACCCAAGGTTAATCACACTCGTGCCTCTTACTCTTTCTCTGAACACCAAGTGAATACTGGGCCCACTACTGCCCTCTGGCACACTCCATCCACCATATAACCACAGTAAAAAATAACATATGATTATGATAACCTTATCAACTAAAGACATGACTGCAGAAGTGTGTGCGGCTACCAACCTGCATGTATTTTATGTATGCATGCGTGTATGTGCACCCAATTTTGAGCATTTACCACATCCCCACGGTGAAAAATAAACAGCATATAATGCATAACCCAACACCTCCCACTTGAGCTCCTGGTTAATGAACCCAAGGAGGTTGCACTGGTCTTTCTGAAGTTTTACTTAAAGTTGCTCCTCAGTGGGAAGCAGGACCACTAGCCGACTAACATCCCTGTGAAGGATGGTAGAGGGGATTTTGGATGATAGTCCTTTTCTTTGCTAATGCATTGTCTCTCTTCTTCTGATTAGAACAGGGTAGCTCGGAAAACTCCTCACATTCACATCCCTCACAATTCCGCTTCGGTCAGGATTTACACAGACAACTCCCAGCACACCACCTCTTCCAGAACCTGTTGACTTCCTTCTGGATCTTTTGAAGTCTTTTATATGAGGAGCCTTCAGACTGAAAGTCTCCTGGATCTCCTTTTGGGCTGGCTCGACCAAGTAAGAGAGAGTTGGGGCTGACATGCTCCACATAGTCTTCACAACTTTGAACTCTGGCATCTATGGGTCGCTCATTCACCAGATTTGCTGCCATGAAGACGAATCTCTGGAACTCCCCCCATGTAAAGACTCCATCTCCACCCAGGTTATTCAAGGCTCATTTTACTGCTGCTTCTGCTGCTCCATTCTTGTGGGGGGAGTCTGCTGGGTGGATCTTCCAAGACCACTCTGTCTCATTACTTGCAGCTTCAATCTCAAGCTCAGGTTTTTTCGGTTTGCTTAAGAAACTCTGGAGCTCCCTCAGTGCAGGTTTGGCCCCCACAAAATTTGTCCCAGCATCTGACCACAGCTTTTTTGGGTGTCCTCTGAGGGGTGAGAATCTCTGATAAGCAAAAGCAACCCTTCTGATGACTGGTCACTGACAACATCAGTGTGAACAGCTCTTGAAGCCATGCAGCAGAATACAATGCCCCAGACTTTCAGTTTGGTTCTCTTCTTTATCTCATCTTTGATCACATATGGTCCAAACAAATCAACAGTTGTGAATTCAAATGGATTTGAAGGACTCACCCTTTCCGGTGGCAGTTCACTCATAATTTGCTGAAATTGGTTGGCTTTAATCTTCCTGCAGATAACACAGCTGTCAACCACTTTCTTTGCGAGTCTTCGACCTTTAATAACCCAGGCCTCTTTGCACATCCTGAGAAGTGTTCCTGCCACACCCTCATGGTTTCATTTGTGGGCCTCTCTGCAGATTTGTCTTCAGTGAATATCTGAACTCTGCCTCCACAGACTAACAATCCAGATTCTTCATCTTTGTATACTACCAGCCTATTAAGAGCTGTAACTGGAAAAGTCTCCTCTTCCTGAGCTTCAAGGAAGAGACATCTTAGTGCACCTTCTCCTTCTCTCACTGTTAGCACTGTCAATTTGTTTCTCACTTGTTCTCTGCGTTTCTCTTTAATTTCCAGCCATTTCTTAGCAGCTCGCAGGACCCAGGCAACAATGTTGACTAGCTTGTGCCAGCTACTGAATCTCCTCACTTCCACAAGACTCTTCAGCCGAGATTCAGCAGGTGTTTTCTCTGAGATTGTGGAGTTGTTATTTGTAGTGAGATCTTCAAAGCTTGCTTGAGTTAGTTGGTAAATGTTGCTCTCTTTTTACCTGAATTTTAATCACCGCTGCTATGAAAGCTTTTCCCTGGAGCTTGTTTACACTCTTCCTAGCATGAGCAGCAGCTTCCCCAGCTGACTTCTTAGGCCATTCCTCCACTAGCCACTGGCCTCTACTGACCTGAGAAACTCTGGTCCGTTTTGCCACTCAGATCCTTCCTTCAGATCTCCCGCTGTGCTTCCACGTGTCATTATATCAGCAATGTTCAGCTCTCCAGGAATCCACCACCAGTCTTCACACACGGTTTGCAAAGAAGGTCTGGTATCCATAGCTGTGTCTTTGGATGATGCCCAGAACAGTTTGACTGTCCACTAGATGGAACCATTTCTCCACTTCCAGCCTTCCATGTCTCTCAAAATGCTTCCTGAGCCTAGCTGCAAAGACTGCTCCACAAATCTTGGCCTTGACCGCTTCTCCCTTTTGATCCAGTGGAGTCAGCTTGGCCTTTGCTTCCACAAAGTGGACGTCAACTCCCCTCTTTTAGTTTACAACAGTTTAATGGCTTCTTCTCTTAGACCTTCTGACAGTGGTTTATGCCAGGTCTCTTGAGTCATCTTTCCACCTCCAGCTTCTTGGAAGGCCTTCCTTACAAGAATTGCCCCCTTCTGTTTGACCGGTGTTCCCAGACCAATTGGGTCATAAAGTCCAGCTACCTGACTTAGCAGGTCAGTGGATCAGGTGTTTTCTGTTTCACATTCTCCTTGTCAAGATGCTTTCCCAGTCTAACCTTTCTTTTCCTTGTGGAGAAGTTGATTGATGTCATCATGTAAAGCATGTCCTCCTCCATCTGATACCCGACACCCAGGGCCTTGTTGTCTTCATCCCTTATTTGGTTTGGAAGGACGATTGTTTTACCTTGTGCAGCTGCTTTCTGCTTCTGTGGGGTTCTCACTGCAGGGAGCTGCCTCCCACTTTGGCCTGACCACACCCAGGCTTTGAGAAGGAAGTCTCCTGCCTTCAAAATATCCTCCACTCCTTGTGTGATTTTGATTAATTCCTCCAGACTGTTGTGGGACGTTAGGATGTCATCCATGTAGCTATCCTCTTCCAGGACCCTGCGCTCCTCCTCCAGGTGAGCAAAGATGGATACTCACATCTCACATATAGCGAGCTGTGCAATGCACCCAGCTGGTCTATCCCCTATATTGACCTGTGTGATGGCATATTCTTTTATGTCTTCCTCAGGCTTGTCCCTCCACAGAAATTGGTGCAGATGCATCTCACGTCCCTCCAACCACAATGAGTTATACATCTTTTTGATGTCACCAAGGGCTGCATAAATAAAGGGCTGCTTCTAAATCTCAATAGGACAGCTCTAATTGGGTTTAGAACATCTGGGCCTTTTAGGAAAACTGCACTGGGGTCGTTACTGAGTGAGGGTTTGGTGCCACCAAGTGGCTCTCATACCATACAGGCCCCTTCCAATTTCCTCTCATCTCCTCAGTGAGCTCCATGGCAGCGCAATGTTCAACCATCTCTCCAACTGCCTTTCTGTTCTTAAAGATGTGGCTTCCACTGCACTTTTGTTGTTGGAGAGTGAGGCAGGATCTTCAATCCATGGATACCTTGCATCCCAGTGTGGTGAGTTCACTCATGCTGGTGGATAGACTTTAAACCCCGAGATAACGTCACAAACACTATACGCCCCGAATTAGGTAAAAGAGAATGCTTTTACCAAGAATGGTGTCTTCGTCAACATGATTAAGTCTGGAGACACAGATGTCTGTTTATGCAGATTGGAATGTCAGTGGCAAGCTGTCTATTATGTCTAAGCATGCAGCACCAGAGTCCTTCGACCCTGGCCACAACAGTGTTGAGATAGGATGGCACCTGTTGCCAAACAACTAATGCTGCTGAGGGCCTCAAGGCCCACACATGACTTTGTGTAACCTTGTGTAATGTGTCTGTATGTTGGTGCTTTCATTATATATTTATTTATTTATTTATTATATTTTATTATCCCATTTAAAAGTATATACGTGCCACTCAGAACACTACAGGAATAGAAAATTCCATAACAATTATCATTATAAATAACTAGTAACACACGGTGCTAGAGGGGAGGAAGATAAATAAAGCCGTTTACACAGATACAGGCTATTTCAGACTATAGTTGTTGTCTCACATATTTACTGTAGCACACGAAAGCGGAGACTCTATGTCAGATGAGTTTTCACATGTTAAACTTTACAAACGGCGGCTTAAAATGAAACAAAGCTCTGTGACACAGTCAAAAATGCACTAATAATGTGGCATTGGATGAGTCCAATGTAACTAAAGCTCTTAAGTAGCTGAATGTTAGCGCAGATGCTCCAGTGCTGATCCAATGCTGGGTGGGTCATTATACTGTCATTGGTTATGCGGGCGCACAATGTAAAAGTACTACTGGCTGTGTAGAGCGTGACAATTTGTCAATAAAAATCAGCTTTTAGCTAATACCTTCGATCTACATTGATCTCACAAGTGGCCTTAGTGAACTCTGAAAGATGGAAATCCGTCTTAGCGACGAAGAACTTTGATCTATGTATTTTGTGCCATGTAGTTTGCCCATGAGTTCTCCTACATATGTTGCACATGGGCCAACCAACACACAGAAGAGGGGTGATAAATGATGTCATTTGCTTAGAGTGGTTTGTGCATTACATTAGTTTCACAAACCTTTGTAGATAATTGTATGATGTGCCAACAGAGCAGATAGAAGAAGAACACAGTGAAGTATGACCAGCTGGAACCCCTGTCAGGTTCTTTTTGTGCATTTGCAAATAGGCTGCACATATGCAAAATTGTTAAGGCAATAAATATTTGTTAGTCATAACTAACTGATTCTTAAAGCAAGTTGAGAGTTTCACGATAAGTAGGGTTGTGAACGATAAACCGATGCGACCGGATATTCTGTTTAACAAGTGAGAGATACGGCTGCGTCAGTAGCAGCCTCCTCAATCGATACAAATTAGCCATGAATTCCTAAGAAAATATTGTACTGTACAGTAAGATAGTCACTTTCATAGAATGGGCTTCTTTATTTTATGAAATATCTACAGTAAATATTAACCATAGAAGCAAATTGTGTCGTTCTTACGCCGTATTGATTCGTATCGAATCGGTCTGTAATAAAACTATATTGTTTTTGAATTGTATCATAACCTATGTATCTAGATGTATATTGAATCATTTATCACAGAGAGATGTGTAATCATAACAACAAAGGAAAGAAGACACTAGAACAGTTCTTAAGTGTCTGCTAAAACAGGTAATCCCCAGGTCTGGGGTGCCACAGAACATAACAGTGATAAAAAAAAAATACAGTTTTTGTATTAAAAAAAACATGCAGGATTTGTCAGAAAGTTTAGTTACAAGTTTTTAGTTTCAAGTTGCAGTTGCATGTTTTGTATCACCCACAAAGTTCTGGTCAAGTTGAAAACACTATTATCAAAGAATAGTTGACCAAAACAGTACTAACAAAATACCTGAAATGGCCTGAAGCACTGCCTATTGTGCTGTATTGCATTCATAGCACACCAAGTGCTCCCCACAATTAGTGGGGAGACTAATGTCCACAGGGACAAGTCAACCTCTAACACCAAACAAAGTTTCTCTGCTTTGGACAGATGAGTTTATGACTGAATATGTAAAAAGATTAACTGACATTTTGATCATCATTACAGGTGTCTGAACAGTTTCCAAAACCATCGGAGGAACCAATTCATCCTTTTAATGAAGGGAATTTTGTATTGATCAAATGTCTAAAGAATGTTTTTGTCTCCCAGATGGAACCAGGTGTTGGTGACAGCGACTTGTATTTCCTGCGCTCTAACCAAACTGCCTATTAACTAAACTAACCAAACTATTAACCCGGTGATGTTTGACTGTCAAGGCGGTGCTGAGTGCACCCAGGTAATGAAGGTCACTTTCACAGCTGCTGTACCTTTGACTGAACCTCTGGAGCTGTGGTGTTTGACTAAACAGCCATTGAAAGTGATCCTTATTATAAACTGTGGGGTGTTTATTGCCAAGATGTTCCAGGGGAGGTGCAGAATGGTAAGATCTGTACTCTGGTGAAACTGACAAGGACCATAGTTTTCTATATATTGGTCAATTTTCTTCCATGAATTCACTCAATGTAGCCAAAGCTAAACCAAAGGTGCCTAATAGAGTTACAGGTAATGTAACTCTATTAGCCTCAGGTCTAAGAGAAGAAGCCATTAAACTGTTGTAAACTAAAAGAGGGGAGTTGACGTCCACTTTGTGGAAGCAAAGGCCAAACTGACTCCACTGGATCAAAAGGGAGAAGCGGTCAAGGCCAAGATTTGTGGAGCAGTCTTAATTCAGCCTCAGTCTGATGATTGATTATGTGAGTGATGGTAATCAAAGTGACTGTTAAAACTAAATATGCCTTCTTCTATACACTCTCCAATGACCAACCTGATTCCATTTTCCAGAGCAGAATGTGAGGTGTTTGTGCAAAATAAAGTTGAAGAAACATACTTTTTTTTATTTTCAGACAAAAAAATACAGCTAATAGCTTTATTGTGATGTCTCTACCTTTTTATGTGATTAGTGTTGAATAAAATGTGTGAGCTTTGATAATTTAGGGATTGCATTGTTAAGAATAAGTTTAAAATCTACTCCAGAGATAGGTTTCACAGTAATATGGTATTATGATTAAACTGAAATGTTACAGTTATGTTATGATTATTCTACGAAGATGGATTCCATGCATGCATCGTATGTGCTAGTAACCTCTCCATGGTGGTGACCCTCTACTGTACATAATGTACATCGGTTGAAGATTTTGCAATATCTTGATGATTGTTGTGATTGATTTAAAAAGAAAAAAAATGAAATTTATTCTAGAATGTTAAAGCACTTGTTTTATGGAACCCCTTCTAATTGCTAGGGTTGTATCTGTTAGGTGAGATAAGAAATGTGATCTTTCTCCTCTCCCAGTGGTATATTTGCACGTGATCTGTGACCTCCCTGATGACCTCCTTTAACAGTTTGGTGTCGTAGGGGATCTTTGCTCACTTAAAGGCCCATGTTGACCTGAAAGTGGAACACACACCACACATCATGGGGATGGGATGAGGGGGTACATAAGAGGGGTCCTTAAAGTTTCTCACTGATTGTATGAATTAATCTAAACCGACTGTTTTGTTTGAAAGATAATTTTTATTGATTGTCCTTGTCCTTGAATAATTTTGAGTTCAAATACTCCTGATTTCTGTGTGGTTACAAATGGTTTGTGATGTTTTGTGATCCCATTCTGACTGTACTCCCTGGTGGTCTCTAAATTTGGTAATTATATATCTTAAAAAGAGGGGATTGTTATGGAATTTCTATTCTTGTAGTGTTCTGAGTGACACATATATACTTTTAAATGGGATAAAATAAAAGCACAAACATACAAACACATTACACAAGGTTACACAAAGTCATGTGTGGGCCTTGAGGTCCTCAGCAGTATTAGTTGTTTGTCTTTGACTGGCAACAGTAGGTGC
Source organism: Nibea coibor (assembly GCA_023373845.1). Classification (NCBI taxonomy): domain Eukaryota; kingdom Metazoa; phylum Chordata; class Actinopteri; family Sciaenidae; genus Nibea; species Nibea coibor. Next base: position 1,407,421 of record CM041738.1, read on the forward strand.
CATCCTATCTCAACACTGACCTCACCGTTGACCTTTGACTTCAGCAATTTCTCCACAATACTGTGGAGGACACTGCACCAATGAGACGTACTGTCATTCTCTACTCTTGGACTTGAAACTTGTTAAAAATCATTTTTATGTCACACTTCAAAGCTATTTCATGCTGTCAAAAACAAACAAGAAATCTGTTAGATTGTTTATCATGTCTGGTCCATTCCACAATGTCATTCATGTATTTAACATAGCCCTTGTTTTTCTCATTTTTCTCTTGCTGTTATCAGCCTTTCCTTAAAGGGCAATGGCATTTCACAATGTCCATGTTCATTTTCCTTAAGTTTAAGAAAGATGAGATCATCTTGAGACACTCTTTTGTCATCCCAGCTTACTTTTTACTTAGTTTTCATTTTGTAATGCACAAATTGCACCCAAGGGATCTTGTTTACAGCAAACATCAGGGATCTTCATCAGACCAAGGAGGAAGCCTTCAAAATCTTGGGGACAGATCTGAGGAGGATTTCATGGGGGGTTGGTTTCAGTACTTTTTGTCTTTCAAAGCAAGTGTATTTAAAAAAAAAAGAAAGAAAGAAAAATTATCTATTATTTTACATAGTTATTGCTGTATTGGTTTCTTTTATTTGACTGGGGGAAGTGTGCATTACACTATGTACTTTGCTACTTTTAAAAACACTACTACTGTGTTTGAATTATATCAAAACCTCTAATCTCTTTTGTAATCAGTTACCAGGGGCACCGGAAACAGAATGCATCACGCCCAATGGTACCGCCTGCTTACATTTGGTGCCCATGTTATCCAACTGTGTTGTTGAGACACAGACACACAGACAGACACACACACACAGACAGACACACACAGACAGACACACACACACACACACACACACACACACACACACACACACACAGACACACACACACACGTCAGGTTGTCAAATAAAATAGAAATCTTTATTAACCAGACCTGAACATGACATTTGTTCTTTGATAATGAGATGGACTACAACCTAAGATAAGCAGACATTTTTATTCCGTGTTCACATCATACACAGAAAAGGAGAGGAGGGCATCTTCCAAGTGTTCACCCGTTTAAATCACACCATATTCTAAATCATTTCTATTTAAAAATAGAAAGGCTTGTTTCATTCTGTTGTATTCTGTCACTGTACTTTAAACTGTACATTAAAGACAATCAGAGGAGAGGACTGCATGGTAACGTTGCTGTTATATTTGGGAGACCTTAAGTGAGTGAGAGATACAGCAGAGCAGCAGCTGGAACAGATGTGAACAGTTGGCAGAACAATAAAAATAACAAACACTGCATTATTTCCTCACTCTTGAGTACACCTTTGTACTTATCTACAGATATGTCATGTTGTTGTACAATGAGAGCTCAGTCTGAAGAGTGTTATTTATCCAACAACCACCGTCTCATCATCTGGAAACTCATAGTAGGGAACCTCCAGGTTGAGAGGAGCAGGACCTTTTCTAATTCGGCCTGAGGCATCATAGTGCGAGCCGTGGCAGGGGCAATAGTAACCTCCGAAGTCGCCAGCATTGGCAATGGGAACACATCCCAGATGTGTGCACACCCCAAGAACGATGACCCAGCTAGGGTTGATGACACGGTCCTTGTCATGCTCGGGGTCTCGCAGCTCTGCCATGTTCACGGCGGCCTCTGTGGCGATCTCCTTCTCAGTGCGGTGACGGACAAACAGCGGTTTACCTCTCCACTTGAAGGTCATGTTCTTACCTTCAGGGATGTCACTCAACTTGATTTCGATTTTTGACAGTGCCAGGACATCAGCGGATGCACTCATAGAAGAAACAAACTGAGTAACCACTGTCTTGGCAGAGTAGACACCCACCATGGTTGTGGCACCAGTAAACAGGTATGAGAAGGTTCTTCTGTATTCACCGCTATCCTGTGAGGACTTGTTGGGGTCGAGGACCTCTGGGCGCCTGTAGTCAGAAAAATCTGGTACCCTGATGTCTGTGTGGGCAAATCGGACTCCTGCACAGCCTGCAGACAAGAATAAATAGATGGATAAACCAGGGTTAACACCAACAACCAATATGTAGCTGCCAGTCTCGTCAGTATATGCTTACAGGGAGCAGCTGACATCACTGATGCCTGAAATTCACCTTTTAATGTATATAAATGTCATTTTATTTCAGGTTATTGTTATTCATATTGTGAAACTTGACTTTGTCTTCACACACACAGCAAACAAGTTTTTCATGTTTGCAGTTTGGATGGAGAAAAGAAAGACTCTCTGATCACCAGCACAGCTTTGATGCAGCTCAATTTAGCATTTAGTCCATCACCCATTATTCTGTTGATGTTGGATGAAATTTAATGATCACTTATAAATACTGCTGATCAGCATTAATTGCCAGGAGGCTGAGATGCAAATACCATGATTTAATGATGACATCACTCAAAATAAATCCATGTATGTTACCGACAGCTTACAATGATACGTGAAAGAGAAACCAGTGTCATGTTAAAGAATCTCTCTCTCTTGAAAAGTTTCAGACTATACACTGTGTTTACTCTGCACATTGAATGCTGCCCAAATGACATTACATCGACCAAACAGACAATCAATTGAGAAAAATCTACAGTCACCTTTGTTAGTTGATGTTTCACTTTAAAGTCTGAACAATGTTTTGCATACATGCTACATATATAATACAATGCAGACTTGTTTCATCTTTACAAAATGTGCAGTGTTTAAATAATTACACTACTTTTATGAAACGTGTTGCCTGAGGAAACAATCCCATGTCAAGCCCTGAGCTCAAAAGGTCACTATATCAGCCAGGGTTTCCTGAAGTACTGATCCTGGGGCGCTCTGGTAGCCCACCTTATAAAGTGTCTCTGTCACTCTTCGGCTGTGATTATTAAAAAAATAACAGTTCAAAAAGCCTAAAAACGTGCTAATACTTGGATACTTTCTAAGCACCATGTGTTAAAATGATACCATCTTTGTTCATTATATGTTCAATACGGAGGATAGTGAGAATGCCACGACGTCTATGAAAGGGCTCTGTAGTTTATACTCAGAAAAACAGACAGGCTGTCAGTCTGTCACTTTGTGTTGACCTCAAGAGCAGGCCGCTCTTTAGCCACCCAGCTAATGTTAACTAACAACACAGCAAAGGGCTTCACGAAGTTATGTTCAACTCACTGGGGGGTGTTTCTCAGTCAAAGTGTGACGGTACAGCACGGGTCAGTGCACAGACAGCACGTAGTCTTCATATTAAGTTATCCAGCTAACGCCGGCAACCAATGACGGACTTACCATTGACACTGACTGTCACAGCAGGCCCCGTCTTTGGGCTTTGTCCGGTCAGCGATTCGCGGCAAAGGAACTGTTTTTTCGGGTTCAACAGAATCTTTTCTCCGTTTACAACAACGCCAGGTACCAGAGCTTTCAGGGGACTAGCGACCGCAACCGCTGTAGCCTGCATGTAAGACGAAAATGCCCCTGACCGGGTAGCAAGAGACATCATGGTTCCGGCTTCACAACGACCTTGTGTGCCTTGACAGAGAAGGGGACGTTAATGCGTAATTACGTTGCACGTCTACTTCTTCTTCGTCGTCGTCCTAGTGGTTTATTGAAAGCCCCCAGGAAGTGCGCCAGGGTTTGAAGTGGTCAAACTGTGTAAGTGGGTAAGACATACACGGAGTAGAGTGCAGTTTGAGCTACTTTCTTTTATAGGTCCAGTGTGTAAGAATTAAATCTCAATATAATATGCATAACACATGAAGTTTATTATCACCTGAGAAATTATGGTATTGTTATGTTCTTGGTCCCTTATGATTAGCATCTTTAAGGTCCTCTTATAGAATCCACCATGTTGAACCACCATGTTTCTCTCTTCTACACTAGCTCAGTACAGACAAAGTCACCATTGACAGGCTTTCACAGTTTTTCACGCGTTTCATGGCCACTGTTGGTTCTCTTTCACACTATGAAGGACAGGATGAGGCTAAGGGGCTGCAAACAATAATTGCTCTAGATACAGGTACTTCTTATAAGCTGGACCCTTGACAGCAGTGAAAACTATCCAGACAAATATCTTTTGTAGCTGGTTCTTGTTGAACTGAAAGTTAGATTATCAACAATTATTATTAACACTTATTGACTTTAGCTCTGCAGAGAGGGCCAAGAAACAGACAGTGTGAACAAACTGTGAGATGTTGAGATCGTGTGTATGTTTGTCCTCACACAAACACACTGTACTTACTCAAGTACTTCCTTGCAGTTAAATTTAATTCCTTCAGCCCACCCTTTCTGTAAACCCTTTAAAACTCTGTAAAACCTTTTAAAGATGAACAGTTTGTCCTGACAAAGATAAACTCGACATTAGGATCAATTTCCCCATTACACGTGTACTTTATGTACTTATACACAACGCTACTGTCCTTTTTTTCCTTTGTTTTTTTAAAAAATATTCTTTTTATTGAACATTTTCAAAAATTATTAATTAACAGTCCAGTACAGTGTATACATCTCAGGTAGTTGCAATATACTGTAAGTTCCCAGGTACCTCAGCACTTTGTCAAACTTTGCTGTAAACAGATCACTCTGACCGTTAATACGAAACCTGTCTTTCCACAGAAAGATAGTCTGAAATCAAAGACTTCCACAAATGTATTGAAGGAGATTCATCTCCTACCTATTTGTTCATAACAACCTTTCAGCCAAACATAAGCAAACAATGTACAGTGTTCTTATGTGATTTTAGTGATTCAGGAACATATCCCAATAAACATAATATTGGATTAGACTGTATTTTGCTGTATTTGCTGCTAATTATCACATTAATCTCATCACACTGAATCTTTTCACATTCCCAGAGGCAGTGAAATCTTGTCCCTAAAATAGTTTTACATTTTGGGCAGTTTGGAGAGGCCCCTGCTGTATATTTACTATACATATATGGATATGTATAAACATTTTGTAAAATATTATATTGCATTTCTCTGAATCTGTTACATATGGATATTTTCAAAGGCAAAAGTAAAATTTCCTCCAATATTTCACTGTCTATCGTTGATCATGATAATCTGTAAAAATAATGTCTGTTTTCAGACATTGCAATCTTGAGTAAAATTTGGAAAGTGACCTTGTTTAAGACTATCTAAAAGAGTCTTTTCTAAGAAGTTAAAGTCAACTGGTAGATTGAGAGTATCCATCTTAGTGTGCACATAGTGTCTAACCTGGAGGTATTTGTAAAATTCTTTTGTTTGTAGTTTGTATGTAGCCTGTACTGATTCGAATGATTTAAATTTTCCCCTGTCCCAGAGGTCATGAATATGGTAAATTCCTGCTTCATTCCAGTTCTGAAAGTTAGGTCCAGTGCCCCCCTGGTTAACTCAGGATTATCAGTCAATGTTGTTAAACATCTCAATTTGTGTTTAGTCCTGAGTAATTTCCGAAAGGAATTCCAAGTATTACACACGTTAAAAAAAATCAAAAAATTATCTTTCGTCATAATTGGAAATTCACTCCTGCGTTTATCAAGTAAATTGGCTGGAGAGTACAGTTTCGAGAAGGTTGCTTCAATTTCAAACCAGGGTGGTTTTGGTTTAGCAGTTGTCCATATTGAGATAATTCTGGCTTGCATTGAGGTCATATAGTTTGTAATGTTGGGCCCCATCCTCCTTGTTCTTTTGGTAAAATATCCAACTTAATTTTAGGTTTTCTGCCAGCCCATATAAAGACAGAGAGAGCTTTATTTATATCTTAAATATGGTTTCTCTTCAAAGATATGAAGAGCATTGATAGGGGGTAAATAATTGTGGGGAGAATTATCATCTTAGTAAGACTGCTATTGTCCTTTTTATGTTAATGGGCTTTAAATGTGATATGTATAAAATCTTACACAGAATTATTCTGTGACCAAGAACAACATCCAGCTTTTTCACATAGCTGGAGTTAAGCCGCAGCGCCTCGATGTGCGTAAAAATACTACAAATGAATGCACAGTGAAACTCAAAATGGGGACTAAACATATACAGCAAATATGATAGATAAACAGACAACAAGACCTCATTGCAGTCAGCAGAGTGAAAGTGATATACAATATTAAAGAACTGGAACTTACAGATCATTGTTGGTACATATTTCTCAACAATGTGACTTTAAAATATATATAAACACATATAGCCACCACTCTCAACTGCTGCGCTTTTTCAGTTCAGTTTGCTTGTATAAAAAAGTCTGAGTGGTAATGTCAGAATGAATGAATCTCTTTTTGCAGAGCACATTAATATTATTCTCTACTGTAAATTACTCATAAATAATATAGAGGAACAGATGATGAAAGTCTTGAAGTCACGCTGCTGTTAGTCTGACAGCTGTTGAAATGAAGGACCTGTGGTAGCGCTAGTTCTTGGATGGTGGACATAGCAATCTGCTGCTTAAGTATGAGTATGAATTTGATGTTGAGGTAACACTTAACAACAGCGGATTAACAGCCCAGACAGGCAGGCAAAATGTGAGTGTTGTAATCCTGTGCCACTTGAATCAGTGTTGGTCCTGTCAACAGGGGTGTCAAACTCATTTTAGTTCAGGAGCTCAATTTAATTTCAAGTGGGCCAGACCAGCAAAACATACAAATAAATAAATCATTTTGTTTTAGTACATTCTAAAAATGTTTGTACAAAACATTATGAACCTGAAAAATAAGTCCAATTTCATCCCTGTGTGTCTACAGGCACAGAACATGATAAGTCTCATAGTGGTGTGTGGAGTGGAGTGGGATATTGTATTCTACTGAAACCTGCTGTGAACACACAGGTCTCACTTTCACCTCTGGAGATAAACAGGAAACTATACAGCAGGGGTGACCAAACTTCTTTTAAAGAGGGTCAGATTTGACAATGTGAAGATACCCGGGGGCCAATACTAACATTTTAAAAACACAGTCTGTCCACTTTTCTCCTTTTTGACTAAGACATGTTTGTCACATGTTAATGACGGAGCAACAGAGTGTATAGCTGACAGCAGAAAAACACGTAGAACAGACAATAAAGACCAAGCATCAAGAGTTTGCCTGCCTGACAGTGTCATGTGAACTCCCAGTGGACAGATTTGATATAGCAGCCACTTTTGTTGAAAACATAGAGTATACTGTATAGTGGTGACTGAATACCCCTCACCCCACCCTCTCATTTCAAGCATAAAGGAGAAACTACACTGGCCAAAAATCCTGACAAAGATGAAAGAGCAGGTGTCTGGTTTGTCGATTCTAGGCTGCTGTAAAAACATCTTGGTTCAACATGGCTGATTCCATGGAAGAGGACCTGCTCCCTCTGTAGATATAGTCTCATTCTAAGTTGACATAAATATAACAATTCTTATTTTCAGGTGATTATACACAATCAATATCTCCCCTTAAATGTTATACACTGGACTTTTAACATAATTCTTTTTTTTTTTAAATGAACACTGTAATAAACAAAAGCAAATGGTTCAAGCTGCTACATTACTGGGCATTATTGGGTGGAGCAGGGAAGGCATTTTGCCCAGAAGAAGACATAACCTCTGCAGCCACTGGAATCTGAGACGGTGGCAGCTGCAGGACAGTGTGGGGACCTGGCTCCATCACACCTATCAGCAGGGTTGAAATGTCTGTTGGTGGAAGAGGGGTGCCAGCAGGAGGAGCATGAACCTCTGGTAGAAGTTTGTGGCTGTCCATTGCTTCACAGAAACAGATCCATATATTTTAAACAGTAGAAAGAGTGTGTGATGACAAAAAATATGTTTATTCACTGTGTTTGTTTGCATTTATGTGTGTTCTACTTACAATATACCAAAACAGTGCAGGTTATGGTCTATGCCTTCAGGTCGTGTCACCATTGGTGGATTATCATACTGGAGATACGAACACACAAAGAACAGGTTATCAGACAAGCTGCAGTGTCATCTGTCCACCAGATGTCAGGATTTCTCCTCACTATAAACTGTAATAACTGTGACGGAAGAAGGAAGAACACATCTGGAGAATCTACACATATGTGACCAAAATATGTCTACATGTTTCTGCTGAGGGTCAAAGGGGTCAGGACTGCGTATTCATGTGAAGGTCAGGTGACCAGAGCACAAAAGTCTAAACAAGGGTCAGAATAGTGTATTTTTGTAGCATCAACTTATTAAAATCATGGAAATGTATCAGAATGTTTCATGAAAATCAGACTGGCCAACACAGGAGCACATTATTGTCAGTGTAGAGAGAGTTGGCCTGCTCAGACACTTTCCATGTTTCATCTTTCAGTATTCATCTTCACTAAATCACCTGTATGATAACAAGGAGGCTGTATTATCAACATATATTGAGTCAACAACTGAAGATTCATCACAGTGATGAGAACCATCACCACGTGTGCCGTGTACATAAAACTGAAATCTTCTTTTGTTTCTTATCCAGAAAACTGTTGAAGCAGAAAACAAAAGTACAAATAACCTGAAATGAAACACTCAAGCAGATGAACAAATACTTTAAAATATTTGAACCATTATTTAACAATTTAGAACAGGGGTCTTCAACCAGGGTCCACAACACCTAGAGGGTCCACAGAGGTACTGCAGGGGGTCCACCAATTTTTCTCATAATAATTGACAGTTTTCACCAAAATAATGGTAAATGTGAGGGTACATACAGATAATTGAGACACTACAAACAGCAGATGCATTTGCACTCCAAATGGATAAATAAGTGGACAAACAGCTCAAGAGCATGGCTCTTTCCATTTAATAACCATTTAATAAATCATATTTATACATGAACTTTTTATCAATTATTAACATATATAGGCTAATAACCCATATGTCTATAAATAGGTTAATACAGTGAAATAAAATGTGGGGGTCCCTGTTCTGTTTGTCTCTTGTTCAAGGGGACTCCTTGAAGACCCCTGCCTCAATGAGCATTTGAATGATGATGATGAAACATCATAAAATAATGTTTAGTGAACAATTTTGGCAATCACTGATGAATTTGCCACATATGTATTACACTGTCATATACATTATTATCCTCAAACTGTGAACAGAAAATGACCAGGGGAAGAAAAAAGTGAGGGAATAATGGTAAATGTATAGAACCTTACCTGTCTTCTGATCACACTCACCCATTTACAGAGTTGGAGAGGTGTAACATTCATATTACACAATTCACAGACACTGAAGGCATTAACTTGACTAATTTGCCCAAAGATACAACGCTGTGATCAAACCACCAATCTTCTGATTAGTGGATGACCCGCTCTACTTGCTGAACCACAGCCCGCCATAATGACATTTCCCTCTTTGGAGTGAAGGGGAAATGGTTTAGGTGAGGATGTGTGGGAACTTCCACTCCACCAGCATGGCTTTGTTTTTAACATCTTAATGTCTCCACACCAGAAGTCACATAAGTTACATAATTAATAATAACTAACAATAAGCTGTTATCAAATCAAGACCGTGCAAAGCTGCTGAAGTTATCATCAAATGACTACTGCTTCACTACAAGAATCTAAATCATAATTCATTTATTTATTTGTTTTTTATTTACCACACAGTTTCATGCGTTATTTAATAGTTTTGATGTCTTCAGTGTTCTTCCACAATATAGAAAAAAAGAAAAAGAAAACCACTGAATGAAAAGGTGTGTCCAGACCTCTCACAGGCATTGTGCATGAACACAACAATTTCCAGTGAATCAGACTAAATAATAAGAATAAAATAAAATAGAATAGAATAGAATAGAATAGAATAGAATTGCATTCAGATACAGAAAGATTGGGTATTGGCTAGAAGGAAGCTGTTGCTGGTGGTGTGAATCTCTCTTATTTAACAAAGGATCATGGTTACTAAAATGTACTATTAAAAACACCCACTAATTGTGTTTATTTTCTTCTTTTTTAAAGTGACAAAGTAAGTGAAATGTACACTGGATTAGGAGAGTGCTTGGGCTGCACAGTAGCTTGTCAATGCACCAGCTGTAAATAGACTACACTAGTCTACTATATAGACTGAATGTGGCACAGCCTTCAGGGGCAATTTAGGCTTCAGTGGTAATAACAACAAGAAGAATAATGATGAGACAATAAAAAAACGTAACTGTAACTGTTACGTAACTGTAATCTGTAACTATTTATCCTCATTAGGGTCATGGTGGGGCTGGAGCCTATCCCAGGTGACTTTGGGTGAGAGGTGGGGTGCACCCTCGACAAGTCACCAGCTTATGGCAGGGTAAAAAAAACATAATAAAAATAATAATAGTAATACACACACAAGAAGTCAAGAGATCAATAAATGGTGTTCAATTAAAAAAATCCTGTGACGTGAAGTATGTCAAATATTTCATGGGTAAAAAGTCAAAAGAGACTGCAAGCAATAGATAACAAAGTCCTCCTCATTCATTAAGTGACACAGAGGTCATTTACCTTTCCACATCAGTGTCACAGTGGTCATTTACCTCTCCACACCTTTACTATGAAAATAAAACCCTTTAACAACCAAATATAACAGTGCTCTCACTGTGTGTGTGTGTGTGTGTGTGTGTGTGTGTGTGTGTGTGTGTGTGTGTGTGTGTGTGTGTTTTACCTGGTAAAGAGTAACCAGGTAAAAATGTAACTGTCTAAACTTAGTTTAAAGGCTCTACAATTCTTTTGTGAATGTGGGTCTCTATTAAATATAAATATTGATGTTACAAATACATGAAAAGTCTGATCAGTTTACAACGAGACCACCAAACTGCTTTACAACAACACACAGCACTTTCCTCAATAAAGACAGTCTGAGACTGAGCAAAGTACTGAAATGATCTGCAGACTCCTCCCCATGAACTTTGGATGGCATTTGGTTTTTTCATCTCTCTGCCTGCTGAACAGTGAGACTTTCCTTCTTATCTCAGCCACAGACAGAATATCATCTAAGTGAGTATAAGTACAAATAACTAACTCTACATGTACTTCTAATTTTATGTTAGACATAAGAAATTAACACCGCAATGTGATAATACAAACAATGGACTTTAATCAGGATGTGATTATTAACTATGTCACGTATGTCAACTATGTCATGAACTATTTCATATTGTTTTTGCTGATTTGATGTTTTTTTATGTAAAGTATGTCTAAGTAAGAATGTCTTTGAGTATCTAGAAAATGTATTATTATTAGTAGTAGTACTTAACAGTATTATTGTCGTGACAAAACACAGTATTTATATTAATGTTGTTTCATTTAATTGTATTGTGGGATGAACTAAAAATACATTTTCTCTACTTCCAAGGCCAGGAAATTCTCTTACAGGATATCTGAAAATAATTTTGATTAATTCCTCTGTTTATCATTATCTTAATAACTCAACATTCTATAGCAGTTTTATTTTCACAGCAGATGTCTCAGCAGGTAAGGTAGAGTGGGACAGGTTCTGATAATGTCTATATAATAATGTCTATGCTCATAACTCTGGTACTGCTTGAGTAGAACTCCTCCAAAAACTGAATGATAAACTTGAACAGCTCAGCAGTAGTTTAGTTATGGTGGTAGAAGGAGGTTGGGACTGTACTACACATCCTTCAGCTGAGAGAGATGCAGGAAAACGTCATCCATAATCAGCCTCCTTTCTGTCAGTGTGGTTTCAGGAAATGACCTCACAAATGTTTGGAGGAAACATCATTTAGTAGTCAGGTACATGTGAGTGAAAGCCACCTATAGGATTTCAGATCACCATTTATTTATTTATATTTTTTAAAAAAAGATTTAAAGATATTTCTGTGGCTTTTTTTCAAGCTTTATTTTTGACAGACAGCTCAAGAGTGACAGGAGTGTGGAAAGAGAGACATAAGGAACGACATGCAGGAAACACCTGCGAGTCAGATTTGAACCTTGGGCCACTGCTGAGCCTTCATACATGGGGCGGATGCTCTACCAACTGAGCTAAATGACAACCCTGGATCTCTATTTATTGACCACAGACATTCTTTACCAGCACCATCAACGTTTTTAGCCGTTTTAATAGTTTTAAAAGGTCAAAGCTCTCTCTCTCTCTCTCTCTCTCTCTCTCTCTCTCTCTCACACACACACACACACACACACACACTCCCTCTCTCTTGTTTTTTTTTTTCTGAACACACCTTCTGTACATTATATGTTACAGAGAACATAACTTGATATTATACTGTTAGCACCCTAACCCCTAACCCAGTACAAATGAAATGTACAAATTTCAAAAGTTTGTTTGTTTTTAATGAAAAGTTTAAAATAGCTGTGATTACTGATGACAATGCTTCATCTTCTATAGATATGTTTGACACATGGATCTTATTGTCTACTCTTCTGTTAGGTATGTTCATTCTTCACTGAGACATATTTAGAACTGTAAATTATAACTGTAACTGTATTTGTTTAAATCAATTAATCTAAACCTGTCCAAAACTCCCAGCACCTACAGGTGTGAGGGCGTTCATGATCCACAACACCCAGCACAGCCTGTGTCTGGAAGACTCAGTAGCTACAGGTGAAGTCCTGCTGAAGAAATGCAACCTGGACAGGGAATCTCAGCAGTGGCTCTGGATCAATGAGGCCATGTTGATGTGTACTGGATCAAACAGATGTTTGTCAGCCATGCAGACAGCGCCTCTCCGGACAGAGGACTGCCTGGAACCAAACATGGATGCTACCTGGGTAATGTGGGACTGTGATAGGAACAGACTGATCAGCAGGAACACATCAATGCTGCTGTCAGTAGATGGTGGGCGTCTGATTCTCACACATGACAACAAGCAATCAAAGTGGAGATCTTTGAATGAGGGGGACATCTGCCAGGAAAAACTCAGTAAGTCAGTGAAGGTTAATGGGTGGTTCTTCCTGCATGTATTTGTTTCCACACAAGTAAACCACACAGGTGATTTGTTTATTTGGAGTGATGTTTGTGTTTGATGAATGCAAGCCCAATATTCACTGTCCTTGTGTAATGTTAATGAAGTCATGCAGGTCACAAGGTTCCCATATTTAGACACTCACTCTATATTCATAACCATTTAGTCTCTACCAGCACAAAGGGAAATGACTGGTTCTTTAGTTGCTAAATGCTTTGCTGTCACCAGCTTATCTCTGTATCTGTCTGCTGTTTGGTGTTGAACAGGTGAGTTTTTAGAACAGCTGCAGCAATGAGAGCTGTCAAGTGTAAGAATATTGAAATAGTACTGCTTCTAAGCTAAGAAACTGTTGCATTTATATGTGTGACTTTTTACAAATGATCAGTGAACTGACTTGGTTCAGTTCAATTCAATTTGATTCATATTGCACCAAAACATAAGAGAAGTTTATTTTATGACACTTTCCATATAGAGCAGATTGAAGAGATATTGCTCAGCATGAGAGTGATGATAATTAAAAGGTGAGTTCTGTGTTTGTATCTGATGTGTGTTTTAGGATCCAGGAGATCATCTGAGCCAGATGAGTTTGACGCTGCAGAGGAGCAGACAGGCAAGCTAGCTATGACAGAGGAACAGAGAGAGTATCTACGCTGGTACTATCGCACAGAGGATCGTAAGTGCTGCTGCTCGTAAATCTAAAATCACTGTTACATAAAAAGTATAGTCAGCGTTATGTCAGTGATTACATGATCAACACTGATTAACAGCATACTGTCAACTCACACTGACTATTTTAAATGAGGGCATTCAAGATACCTTTATCATAGATCTTCAAATAAACTCATTTGTATACAGGTAGGAAAACACAATGCTCTGATGTTTAGCCTAGAGGGAACTATGTTGTTAAATTCTGAACTGTAGTCACCATTAGTAACCCATAAGCAGCTTTCTCATATAGCTCCCTTTCTTGTCCAGGTGGGATAGGTTCATGTGGATGATGTGTGCTATAACATCTTCTGTTGGTAGGGTGGGATGGTAAGCACACTGTAGTAGGTGCTGCTTTCTGGGTAATGAGGAACTCATGTCATCCTTGACCAGCCAGTGAAAGCACTTCATCACTACAGAGAGTTCCACTGGACGACAGTCATTCAGAAACTGGAATGATGGCAGACTTTTTTTATCCATGTGGGTATGACAGACTGGGCTGTAGGACAGGACAGACTATCGACAAACAATAGTTCAATAACAATAGGTCAGCACAATCATTAGCAGGATACTAATGTACATGTACTAACTCTTGCTGTTGTTTTATGTTAAAGCACTATACTAATATTATAATATGAGCTGTACATCTAACAAAGTGTTCTTCCCATTCCTTTCCACAGCTAGTATGTGGAGGTTTGTGCTGCTGGGACTGGCCTTTATCTGCCTCCTTGTTGGCTTCATGCTGTTGGGCATGGGAACCATGGCCAACAAGTATGATCTGAAGTTATACAATGTCAAGACTTGAAAATATTTAATATTGATAATATTGATATTGTAGGTGACATGATTTCCTGTCTTTTTCATTCAGGAACAGAAAGGAGATTTCAAAGTACAGAGCAGCAGCTGCTGTGGCTCAGAAGCATGAAGGTGCAGAGCTGCTGGTCATTTCACCTCACAGGGATGACAGCAAACCCTCCCCATCCAACGGGGAGGTGAGTGAGCTCAAAGCAGGAAACATAGTGGTGACATGGAAAGATGGCAACACCTCCTGTTTGTACTCAGATCCTGGAGCAGAGAAGGAAAAACAGGAACGGGTGTCAGCTGCTGAGCCTGAGGCTGATGAGGCAGTGAAAATGATGGAGTGAAGACAGATTACAGATTACAAATATATTGTCTCAAATACAATCTCAACAGTGTTAACATGCTCCACTAGAGTAGTTTATGAAGACTTAGCAATTGACCTAACAGCTTCCATTGCATGCAGTTTAACTCTTCCCCATTTTAAAAGATGAATTAATCCGTGAATACCTTGCGTCCAAATTCACTGTGTGGATCTAAAGATCAGTCCATTAAAAATAAATAAAAAAATAAAAACATATAAAAGTTCTTGATATAATAATATATAGATATGATACTACAACTTCTAATACTCAGAGACCAGCGTTTATGTTTCTCAGAGAAATAGTTGGGACATACACTTTTGTAATCCTAGATTAGATTGGAAAGGGGGGAAAGCAATGGACACATTGTACTTTATTTGTTTAAGCTGTACACAAAAATAAATATAAGTGAGGTTCTGGTGTGATGACCTAAACTAAAATGTGTCTCTGACTGGCTTCTTCTCCATGACATGCTCTATGGCATCATCATGGCTCATGGACTATTGAAATAATTTAAACTGGTGGTCAGAACATAAACATGTAGGATGGTGACATTGTCCAGGAGAGTCTGTGTTCAGTAACATTCCACGTCATATCTGTATTCTCATTGAGAGCATCTGTATATGTTTTGCTTCCTCTGCTTCATGTCTACCCACTGTCTAGCTCTATTGTACCACCAAGTCTTTAACAGTGTCAGTGTGGGGTCAGAATATCTTGAAGCCTTTGAGCAGGGTGAGTGTGGCGGCCCTCCGTTTGCTCTGAGCTCTGGACGTCTTGACAGTGACAAGTTTGGCAGTGGCTGGAGCCGGCAGGTCCCTGTAGCAGGGGGTGGTGAAGGAGGGGACACTGAGGAGTGCTTTGTCCTCACTAAGATAGACAGCAGGTACCAGACGGCCACTCCCACACCTGCGCCTTGCCCTCCTCACTGCCTCATGGAAAACATGCTGCACAGAGAGGAAATCCAAACAGGCTGACACCTCGAAGAACAAACAGCCAAAACGAGTTGCCAGGGCCTCGGCATCACACCGACTCACCTGCCTGAGAAGAAATCAGGTGTTACTACGTTCAATCTGTCATTAAATCTGTCTATCTGTCTTTATATCACAGTGCAGTGTGTTGCGCCATTATCATGTGACATCATGTGACATCATGTGATGTGGTTAAACATTACTATTTTTCTAGATTATAGGACACCCCATACACACCACAGCAAGTAGTGTAAGTAGAAAACTTACAAATGCTGCACAAACCATTTGTTCTTATCTTATCACAAATAAGATAAATTAGACAAAATTTTAGAACAGGATGTGAACATAGTTACTTGTTACCATTATCACCTGACCTCATTGAAACTACTCAAGATCTGGGACAGTGACGTTACTGAATAATATCTGTAGAAGGACTTTCTACAGCACTTATATTATTATTTTGATAGCACATGGATACAAGCCTGTATCGGTCCAGATCCAGCTTGTTCCCCAGCAGAAGGATAGGAATGTGAGGCTTGAAGGTTTTGTTGTGCAGGGCCAGTGTCTGCAGGTATAGTTGGCAGCCTTCAAAGCTCTCCCTTTTTTCGATGCTGTAGACAACAAGGAAGCCACTGGCCCACGACAGATAGCGCTCACTGTTCACTGGACCTTCCTACACATAAACACAAACCAAAAACACACACTGCACAATCATGTTCATGGTTTAATGCAGGGATGTCAAGGCCCGTCGTCAGATTCCATGTGGCCCGAAGCTTCTTATTTAGAATATATTATTTCTGGCCTTCTAGCATTGTCAGATACTGTATGGCTGGAAGATTTGGCTTTTTTGGTTGATAAGATGAAGCATTTGAACCTTTAAGGACAACTGCTGCTGTTATATATCTGTAGATGTGACACAAAATGTTACTTTGTGAAGGATTATGTTAAAGACAAGAGTAAGATTGATACGTTTTAAACCTAAATGTTAACAGACTTTGCATTACTCATAATAAGTCTTGTATATTTAGAATGAGCATGATCTTAAGATTTGTATCAACTTCATGCAAGTTTAATATGTTCGGGTTTTTAGATTTGTTCACGACTGATGGTCATTTAAAAAAGATAATTGTGACAATGAAAATAAAATTGTTATAGAACATTTGCATGTAACTTTTATTGTTTTTCTTGTTTGTTCAGTTTTACTATTAGTTAGAAAAATGTTCACATGCACATTGTCAAATATGGCCCTCTTTAAAAAAAAGTTTTGAACACCCCTGGTTTAATGGGTATATTTGCATATGTTGTTTCGGATTAGATTGGACTGCACTGGATTGGAGAGTGTTTCAGTGCCTGTATTTCACCAGCAGATGTCAGGACTCACAGAGAAATGGGTCTGAGACTTGGTGCTCTCCTTTACGTTTTTATTCTAATTCTACATCTCTGTAACGGAAGAAAAAATATACATTAGAAGAGATGGCATTCATCCCACTTTGTGGATCTCAAATCTAGAAATCTCGTTGAACTGATTGGATTAAACATCAGATCCTAAAGCTGTAGTAGAAAACAAATTAACATAATTGGGACTGCAATTGATCGAGAGTGCTGCAGCATGTGAAACCAACAGGAACCAGGATCAGCGGTCATATATAAATAAAATTGAATTCAAACTGAATTCAAATTGCTCCTGAAGGTTGAGTCATCAGTGTGTGTATGTGTAAGAATGATGCACCTTGTATGCCACTGCCATCAGTGTATGAATGTGTGAGTAAAGTAGTGTAAAAGCACTTTGAGTGGTCAGAAGACTAGAAAGTACAGTCCACTTACCATTTACCATATCTTAAACTCATTGTACACTATTACCCCACTAAAACACTGCACTTCCAGAATGCAGGACTTCTTGTGGTTTCTATGGGGACTTCCCATGAAGCTTTTCTCTTCTTCTCTCTCTCTCTCTCCATGTGTACACATTCATCTCTCATTAACTGATGTTACTAACTTAACTTCTTCCCCAGAGTTTTTGTCATCTCATAGATGATCATTATTATTTTTTGCCACTGTCACCAAGTGCTTGCTCATGGTGGGAATTGTTGAGTGTCTGTAAATAATATTACGGTCTAGTCTTGTTCTACTGTATATGGATAGTGTCATGAGATAACTTTTGTTATTACTTGCAGCTAGGAAATAACTTTATCCTCTTCAGTCAGTCTGCACTTAGAAGTGCATTATCGCACACAGGTGAACTGGGACCTGAGAAAGACCAGATGCTTATGATAATAAAATAAAAATGAAATAAAATCTTTCGGGTCATCACACTACAGAATGGTTATTACCATATTTAGCATGTTGCTGTTGTTGTTATGGAATTTTCTATTCTTAGGTTACACAAGGTCATGTGTGGGCCGTGAGGTTCTTGGCAGTATTAATTGTTTGGCTTTGATTAGGAACAGTAGGTGCCAGTCTATCGCAACACTGTGGGGGCCAGGGTTGAAGAGAACTATTTCTGCCTTCCTAGACATAATATATAGCTTACCATTGACAGTCTATGTAAACAGATATCTGTGTCTGTCAGACTAGAATATGCTAACAATGACCCTGTCCTTGGTAAAACCATTCTCTTTGGCTAATTCTGGGCGTATAGTATTTGTGATGTTATCTTGAGGTTTAAAGTCTATCCACCAGGATGAGTTCTGCAGGATGTGAGACCAATTCAGGCACTTCTGATGTACTTTGAGAGTGTCTCTAATTCTCCTTGGCCAAGCATCAATAAATAATACAGCATAAGACATCAGAGGCTCCTGAACACTTTCTTTTCCTCCTGACCTCACCACTGACCTTTGACATCAGTAATTTCTCCACAACAGTTAGGTTAATATTTGTATTCACACAGCATGTAGCAGACTGCATATGAGCCTTTTTCTATCTTCACATGGTTTGGAAAGCCCTTTTCTGCTTTTCATAGAAACAGTAAAGAATAATATAAAATAGAAATAGGCTACACAGACAGACTTGACTTCAAAAGCAGTCAGCAGCAGAGAGTATATGAGTAAAACCTTGAAACCCTCCTATCCCACACTGATGGTCAATGCAACAGTGTGTTCATACCTTGTCACAGGTGTCCATCACCCTCACTGTGACTGGCTGCTGGTCCACAATTTCCTCAGATGAAAAGATGTCCTCTACATGACAACCAAAGACACAGAGGAGACATTTTCATAGATATAACCCAATGTTGTCTACAATGATGAAAGGAGTAGTCAGGTCCTATAAGCAGAGAAGGCGCCACTCAAATGTGTTTTTTCTTGCTACATCACTGTGAGCTGTACCTACAGGATTTATGACATCACAGTGAGTTCAACCCCAATCAGGGTCAAATGAGCTAAATAAATGATTCTAGATGTTTTAATCAGGAAAAAAAGAAAGAAAAGTCTGTGTGTCATCAGATCATTTATTCATTTAAACTGGGAAACAAAAATGGATCTGACTTTTCAGGTTGAAGTAAATGGTAAATTATACAGTGTCTTTCTAGTCTTCCGACCACTCAGCTCAAGCTCTTTTACACTACATATCTCATTCACACATTCACACACTGATGCCATGCAACATACTCATCAGTTGGAGGAACGCATACGCATTCACACATTATCGGGATCAAACCACCGATTCTGATTAGTGGACAACCCACTCTACCTCTGTGCCACAGCCACCCCCTGAAGTGAGTAATTAAATAAAACAGAAAAACAAAACCATAAAAACAAGCCTATTTTTTGTTTTTGCAGGCACTCCAGGACCTTCAATAGTACGAATATGTGGTCAAATACAAGGATAAAGACTGATAGAGATTATTCAAGTAAAGTACAGGACACTGGATCTGTAAAAAGGCTACTTTGTCTCAGGCGGGTAGAGTGTGTCATCTACAAATCAGATAATCAGCGGTTTGATCCCCAGCTCCTCCAGTCTGCATGTTGAAGTGTCCTTGGATACTGAACCCCAAATTGCTCCTGAAGGCTGTGCCATCAGTGTGTGAATGTGTATGAATGGTTAGCTCCTCAAACTGATGAGCAGTTGGCACCTTGCATGGCAGCCAATGCCATCAGTGAATGAATGTGTGTGAATGGTGAATGAGATATGTACTGTAAATGTGGTCACTAGACCACCAGACCAAGACTAGAAAGGTTTTTATGAGTACAGTGCATTTAGGCCTATATGACTGTTATTACCATGAAATAAACGACAGCTTACCTAGATGCGGGTCATATTCAGTGATGAAGCGCTTTGTGAGGAATTTGACAATCAGTGCTGTAAAACAAAGACAAACACAGGCTGTAACACTGTGAGACTGAGGAACTGTGCAGCCCCAGGGGAGCATCGGGTCAGAAAGCCCTGAGAAAACCTACTACACTACATAAACAATAGCATGGAAAGCAAAAAGCAGAGATATATGCAGATGTGTTCATTTGACGAGTAACAAAGAAAAAAAAAAAGACTTCGACAGCTGAATAAGGTTTTTGATGCTGATGAATCATTTCCATCCGTGCAAAATAAAACAATACTGTGAATGCCTTAGCCATACTTTTACTGCAACAACAGTCAAAAACTGTTTGCCTTTCCAGGGGTCAAAAACACCTAACAACAACAGGCACTTCCCACCTTTATACCTGTGACCTTTGATAGTCACACAGCGCCACCTACTGTACACACAGAAGCAACAACAACAATAACAATATTATTCGGTTCCTCTTGCAGCAGTCATGCATTGTATTATAACAGTCCTATACGGTCTAGACCTGTGTTGTATGGAAAGTGTCATTAGATAATTTTGTAATGATTTGGTGCATGGTAATATAAATACAACTGAACTGAATTGAAAATAGGACCTGATTTTCCGGAGCCCATCACACCAAGTAGCACCAGGTTGCAGTCGGATGGACTTCTGTCAGGAGCTGCTGCAGAGTTACATGTCTTCACTTTCCCAAACATCAGCGACATGACTGACGTAATCCTCAAACCTGTTTCTGAACAAGTCTGTCACATTTGTTAATGGCTAGAAATACATTCCATTACCTATAAATGAAAAACAGGCGTTTTTCATTAAGGACAGTGTCGGAAAAAGAAATAAAAGGTTCCGTCTAGGCATCCAAGTGGACTAAAATCAGTTTATTCCACACAGCGAGCAGCAGTCACCATGTGATTGTCCCACGAGAGGAAAAGCAGTCTGTGTAATGCACTGATGCACTGACCTTTCCATTTTAGGAAAAAGACTTCAGATCTGAACTTTAGTGAACCACTAGCTCATTCACTGAGCTCAAACCACACACACACATACACAAACACACACACACAGACAGGCGGATGTGTCTTTACCAGGGTCCAGGGGCTGTTTTCACATCATTTACACACAATCAAACCAAACTAAATCAAATTTTATTTGTATAGCTCAAAGTCACAAAACACATTTAGCCTCAGAGGGCTTTACAGAGAGTGGGGACTCCCTCGTCCTCCTGGGGGACTTCAATGCTCACGTGGGCAGCGACAGTGAGTGAAACGGCCCCCCTGACCTGAACCCAAGTGGTGTTCTGTTATTGGACTTCTGTGCTCATCGTGGATTGTCCATAACAAACACCATGTTCAAACACAAGGGGGTCCACGTGTGCACTTGGCACCAGGACGCCCTTGGCCGCAGTTTGATGATCGACTTTGTGGTTGTGTCGTCAGATTTGCGGCCATGTGTTTTGGACACAGAGAGGGGCGGAGCTGTCAACTGGTCACCACCTGGTGGTGAGTTGGCTCCGATGGTGGGGGAGGACAGCGGTCAGACCTGGCAGGCCCAAACGTTCTGTGCGGGTTTACTGGGAACGTCTGGCTGAATCTCCTGTCAGAAAGAGCTTCAACTCGCACCTCCGGGAGAGCTTCACTCATGTTCCAGGGGAGGTGGAGGACCGAGTTCGAGTGGACCTTGTTCCATGCCTCCATTGTTGAGGCAGCTCACCGGAGCTGTGGCTGCAAGGTGGTCGGTGCCTGTCGCGGCAGCAACCCCTGAACCTGCTAGTGGACACCGGTGGTGAGGGATGCCGTCAAGCTGAAGAAGGAGGCCTACAGAACCTTTTTGGCCTGTGGGACCCCTGAAGCAGCTGACTGGTATCGACATGCCAAGCGGAACGCAGCTTCTGCTCTATAGGGGGATCACACTTCTCAGCCTCCCCAGCAAAGTCTTTTCGGGGGTCCTGGAGAGGAGGGTCCGCAAGATTGTTGAACCTCGGATTCAGGAGGAGCAGTGTGGTTTTCGTCCTGGTCGTGGAACTGTGGACCAGCTCTATACCCTTAGCGCGGTCCTGGAGGGTGCATGGGAGTTCGTCCAACCAGTTTACATGTGCTTTGTGGACTTGGAGAAGGCGTTCGACTGTGTCCCCCGGGGAACCCTGTGCTCTGGGAGTATGGGGTTCTGGACCCGCTAATACATCCGTCCATCCGGTCCCTGTACTCCCGGTGCCAGAGCTTGGTCCGCATTGCCGGCAGTAAGTCGGACTTGTTCCCAGTGAGAGTTGGACTTCTGTTCATAACCTTTATGGATAGAATTTCTAGGCGCAGTCAGGGCATTGAGGGGCTACAGTTCAGTGGCCCCAGGATTGGGTCACTTCATCGGAGCGTGACCTCCAGCTCTCTCTGGAGCAGTTCGCAGCCGAGTGTGAAGCGGCTGGGATGAGAATCAGCACCTCTAAATCTGAGGCCATGGTTCTCAGCCGGAAAAGGGTGGAGTGTAATCTCCAGGTTGAGGTCAAGATCCTGCCTCAAGTGGAGGAGTTCAAGTATTTTGGGGTCTTGTTCACAAGTGAGGGAAGGACGGAGCGGGAGATTGACTGGCAGATCGGTGCAGCTTCTGCAGTGATGCGGACTCTCTGGTCGTGCAATGGATGTCATGTGTACAGAACAAATCAACACAAACATATTGTACAATTACAATGAATGATAAAAGCAGCAGTAAATCATTAACTAACCACAAACTGTAATGGAGATATGGTATGGTAATGGAGATTTGGGAGATATGGTAGCACTAATGACAGTAATAATATATGTAGTGGACGTCATGCAGGACCACAGCAGCAGCCACAATCCATGAGAACCTGCTGGACGAGAAAACACAGAAACTCCACGGAAGAAGTTTAGTTAGTAACATGCATTAACATGCATTAATGAGACAGGTATGTTTACTGATGGTGACGATAATGGTGATGGGAAGAGAGAGAGAGAGAGAGCGAGAGAGAGAGAGAGAGAGAGAGAGAGAGAGAGAGAGAGAGAGACTGTGACTATGTTTGACTATGTACAGACTCAGCAACCACAGCCTGGCCTTAGAGAGAAGCTGGCACAGACAGACGTGGCTGCCCAGAGAAGACAGACTGTGCACCCACTGCACATAACATTAACAATAACAATAATGCATCTTCAACCAATACCGTGCCTGACTAGGCATAACCCTGAAAGAGACAGACGCGGGGGGGTGCAGTCTAGTCCTATGGCACCTTAACTAAGGGATGACCTGAGCCAGCCCTAAATATAAGCTCTATCTGTGTCTGATGGTATTAACTATAAGAACCACAAGGAACCCAGCATTCTGAGAGCGAAATGTTCTAGAGGGGCATGGGCGCAGTTAGAGGGGGGGCACTGGACCCACCAGAAATCTGAGGGGCTACCCTACCCCCAGATAATTGAGATGTTATGGCACCGCACAAGAAAAGCCAGTTGCATTTTGAAGTCTGTGACTGCTTGGTCCCTCCTGTACAGTAGATGGTGCAATGCAGCCTAGCACAAGGTGCTGCAATCCGCTTTACAATTAGAAGACATGGGAAAAGACAAAAAAGAAGAAGAAGGAACTGTTCAGGAAATAGAAAAGGTGGCACACTCCTTGTGAAAACTCAGCCAGAGATGGATTTTATTCTGGATTTTAAGATTTTAAGACTATTTTTTTTTTATTCATGGATATAAATAAATTCGGCCCGTGGATCTATTGGCCAATCGATTTTCGTTTCATAAATCAGAATGATTTGGCTTCGTCTCCAAAGTTTTTGCGTGTGTGTGAACAGATGCCTTCCACACTTTCTTACTTAATAAAACACTGGCATCTTTTGCGTCTTTTGTAGAGGCTAACCGCGGATTACAGAGAGACAGTAGATATGTGTGAAGATTTGGGTTCCTTTATTGATTTTAATTTGGACCAATTCAGGGTTGCTGGTATGGTAGCTACGAGTGCTCTGTTTAAAGTAAATTGACTTGCAAAGCATACGTTTTCTTGACACCCCCTATTCATTTTGTACATTTAATAAACTACAAATTACATACAAACTAATAATGTACATGAATTAACACGATCATAAAGAACATGTAAATGCACCAGAAATAATCACTGACTAGTTTTCCTTCATCTGTAGTCCCTGGAAGGTTAATGTTGAAAGAAAGAAAGCTATACATATTAAACAAAAAGAAAAAATGTACAATTCATGACATGGCCAAGAACAAGACTATAACAACAGGTGCAACACCATGTAGGCATAAATAATAATAATAATAATAATAATAATAACTATTATTATTATTATTATTATTATTATTATTATTATTATTATTATTATAACAACATGAATAATAACTAGAAAAATTTCTAAATAAGTTTTGAGTGTGCCTGACTCTGGCCCCGTCGCCCCCATGCATTAAATAGCTGTCAGCGTGTTTGTGTGGTCTTGTGTCTGTCAATGAGAGAGTTTTACAAATTTTGGCTACTTATAACGCCCCCTAATGGTCAAAGGTCACCAAAATTATTGGGTCTCTCAAAGAAGTTGTAATGAGCATGTCTTAGAAGTTTGAAGTCAAAACATCAAACTCTTGCAGAGATATGGCCTCACTTCCTCTTCGGCAGCTTTGTTGCTAAAATGGCCGCTAAAATGTTGTTAAAATGGCCACCAGATTTTGATGCAAATGCACACAGTCCTTTAGTAAATGTACTGGGATGTCTGAGAGTATCAGTCAGCACTGGAATCAAGGTTAAAGTCCAAAGCAATATGAAGATATGAGAAAAAAAAACATTTTGGATACTTATAGCTACCCCTACTGGTCAAAGGTCACCAAAATGCTTGGCCATCTCAACGAAGTGGTCATGACTCTGTGTTAGAAGTTTAAAGTCAAAACATCAAACTCTTGCAGAGATATGGCCTCACTTCCTGTTTGGTGGCTTTGTTGCTAAAATGGCTGCCATATTTTGATGCAAACACACACAGTCCTTTAGCAAATTACTGGGATGTCTGAGAGTATCAGTCAGCACTGGAATCAAGATTAAAGTCCAAAGCAATCGGCTTGGTTGCTAAAATGGCTGCCAGATTTTGATGCAAACGCACACAGTCCTTTGGCAAATGTAGTGGGATGTTTGAGAGTATCAGTCAGCACTGGAATCGAGGTTAAAGTCCAAAGCAATATGAAGGTAAGAGGGAAAAAAAAAACTAATGGTCAAAGGTCACCAAAATGCTTGGGCCTCTCAAAGAAGTGGCCATGACTCTGTGTTAGAAGTCTGAAGTGAAAACATCAAACAGTTGTAGAGATATGGCCTCACTTCCTGTTTGCTGACGTCACGGATGAGTTTGATTGCGTGCCACTGGTAAACGGAAGCAAAATTTAAAAATCCACGTGATAACTTCATGCAGCTTTGTCTGAAGATTCTATGTGTCAAGTCTCGTTGAAATCGGACAATCTGCATGATCTGAGATGGTATTTGAAGGTTTGTAATGAAATTAAAAATGTCAGAAAATACAATATGGCACAAATACGTCATAGTGCGCGTTGATCTCATCTTGATCCCAAGATTCCAACCCTTATTTTGAAAGCCTTTTCTCGTGTGTGTTGTGTGTGGCCTTGAGTCTGTTAATCAGAGTTTTACAAAGTCTGTTATTTTGAAGGGACTCTATATTATATATATATATATATATATATATATTGTGTGTGTGTGGCTTGACCATGGTGAGCTGCAGGTCAGAGCAATTAGTCACAGCTGCATCATGAATTCTCCCTCAGAGTGAAATACACAGAAAGTCTCTGAATGAAGCCCCTCGGACCCCCTCGAATAGGTGGTGTCCTTGCCAAGCGGGTCATTTTGACTCCTTGTTTGTGTATGTGCGACAAAAACTCTGGGAGCAGAAGCGAACCGAAGAAAACACGGAAGAAATGGAAGACGAATAATCAAGAATAAGCCCACGGGATATTAATGAGTGTGCTCTTTCAGGTTCACTCAATAAGAATAAGCCGGGTGGATAGTAAAGAGTGTGCTCTTTCAGGCACACTCAATAATAATAATAATAAGAAGAAGAATAAGCTGGGTGGATAGTAAAGAGTGTGCTCTTTCAGGGACACTCAATAATAATGACTTGTTGGAGCAGCCTGATACCAAAGAGTTACAGTAGTCCAGCCTAGAAGTAATGAATGCGTGGACCAGTCTTTCTGCATCCGCTTGAGACGATGTGGCTGATTTTGTCAATCTTGCGTAGGTGGAAGAATGCAGTCCTCAAAATTTGTTCATTCTTTTGGGCATTAAAGGACAAATCCTGATCAAAAACAACTCCAAGATTCTTTACGGTGGATCTGGAGGCCAGGGTGATCCTGTCCAAGGTAACTAAATCTCTAGAAAGAGAGTTTCTGAGGTGTTAGGGTGCAATTACAAGAACTTCAGTTTCGTCTGGATTTAACATCAGAAAATTGTAGGTCATGCAACTTTTTATATCCTTAAGGCATGCTTGGAGTTTAGTAACTGATTGGTTTCATCAGGCTTGATCGCTAAATATAATTGGGTGTCATCTACATAACAATGAAAATTAATGGAGTGATTCCTAATAATGTTCCCAAGAGGAAGCATATATAAAGCATCTCTGTAAAAGAATAAATAATTAACAAATTAACAAATAATATTTGTGATTATGCTTTTTTTCCCTCCATAGCGGAGCAGTCTGAACTTTTCTGTCACCCTCTTTCTTTTTGAATTTGAATTGTTTGGTTTGTCACATTGCTGAATAAGCAGTCATGAAATGTTTGAATATTCATCTACAATAACAATAAAAACAGTAACGATAATTCACGCATGGTGTGTGAAAGATACATGATGCTGAAATGGATTATCGTTTTTGTATTGTATTTGTATGTATTTTTCTTGCATTCTTGTGTGATAATCAAGTCAACTTCATCACTGCTGCCATATGGGCAGTATTGAAATATTGTTTCCCTTATATCCCTGATGCAAACAAGCAATAAATATGAAATATAAAATATATACAAGTATAAAGACAGCTGATGTATGGCAAATATAAAAAGATATGAACAGTGTAAATAAATATAAAATATAAAAATATAAAAAAATATATACAGTGCAAAGAATTTAGATGCAGATGTGCAGTGGCACAAGGGAAAAGTATTAAGTTAGTTATTAAGTTAGTCTATTGCATGTCCTGTGATTTTCTGTGACAGCTGAAATACTGGTATGTACAAATGCGATCCGGGAAAACTGCCTATTGTTACAGTGTGACTGTTCCTGCTGTTCAAGGACAAGCTTTCAGCTGTTCCACAACTGTCAATGACAAAAAAGAGGAATATGAATCATCAGCACATTCACAGCTACCCCGCCATTATCAGGCTCCTCTTTCTCCTCTGGGTGCATGTCATCATAATGTACTTAAGCAGTGTCACACAGCCATCTGCTATGTATAGAGTCTGTTGTCAGAGCTGTGGAAAGAAACTGAGAGTAGCCTGTCAGCTAGCATTTCATCATAAGAGGCATTCGGTCTCACTGGTAGCATGCAGTAAGACACCATGGATGTGCAGTATTTGTATGTCATGAAGATCCACAGCAGAGAAGTGATGGAGTCCAACAACTGTTCACACCTCAGCCAACAGCCAAGGAACTGCAAGCCACCTCAAAGCTTGAGAATCAACATTGACCACAGGTCTTTCATTGTGGAAAAAAACCTTCTGACTGAGAACTGTGAGTACTTCAGAGCATTGTTCCAGTCAGGAATGAGAGAGTGCCAACAGGAAGAGATCCACCTGCAATGTGTGGGCGTTCTGGGCTTTCTGGTCATGTTGCAGGTCCTGGAAGGGGAGCAACCCATGGTGAACAGTGACCAGATTGTTGAAGCTATCGAGTGTGCAGCTTTTCTGCAGGTGCCGGTTCTCACCAAGCACCTGATCAATATTGTCAATTCTGAGAATTGCCTCCTCATGTACCACACAGCTTCCACCTATGGTGTATGGGAGCTTTCCCACAGTTCAGCGTTATTCATCAAAGATATGTACAATGAACTGAAGGAGGAAATTCACACGTTACCTGACAAGCTGATAGAGTACATCGAGTCTCTTCTCCCAAGCTGCTACATGGCGGTTTGCAGCCACTCGCCCTCCACTGAGCTGCTGCAGGATCTCCAGAGGACTGTCTGCTATCTGGATGAAGATAATGGAGATTGGAAGGTTCTGACACATCTACCTCTAAGCACCAGCACCACCATGGCAGGTGTGGCTGTCCTGGAGAACAAACTTTATATAATTGGAGGAGTACACAATATAAGCAAGAAGGTTGTAGAGACTGGTTTCTGTTACAACCCTACAACAAACACATGGTCCACTATCTGTGGCCCCAAGCAGCCACGCTACAACCTTACTCTGATAGGTCATGAGGGCTGCCTGTATGCCATAGGAGGTGAGTACAACATGAAAGTCATGTCATCTGTGGAGAGATACATGGTGTCGAATGAAAGCTGGAACTTTGTCTCCCCCCTGCCTTGCTCTGCAGCCTCAGTGGTGTCTACTATAGCCATGCACAGGGTCTTTATCTGTCTCTGGAAAGGTAGGGGGACCACAGAAATACACAAGTATGTGCCTGAGCACAACCAGTGGCTGCTGGTCACCACGCTCATCCGCCAACACAGTTATGCTCTTTACATGGTGGCCCATAAAGATAATCTTTATGTGATACGCAATGGACCATGTGATGACTTTTTAATGTGTGTGATTGACTGCTATAACCTGAGCTCAGGCCAGTGGACGGCCATGTTGGGCCAGTATGGGAACAGTAAGGGCTCTCTTTTCACTGGTGTGGTCAGAGGAGACTCTGTGTTCACACTCAGCCAGCAGGTGACCACGGAGTACACTGTAGAGGATTATGCATGGAGAGTTAGGCGTGAGATGAAAGGTGTTGGAAGGATTGGCTCCATATACACATTTCTGATGAGGCTGCCTAAAGCCTCTATGTCCCTTGTGGGACACTCTCTGGACTGGGCTCAGGACCAAATCCACAGAGACATCCCTGCCTATCCCAGATTGTCCCCACAATTCTGATAACCTGTGAGGGAGATCTGTGTGATAACCTGTATGTGCTGCTTTAGTTTGTAATAAGTCCGAAGAGGCAATATATGTCAGAAACAAAATTAGGTAAAGAATAAACCCAAAACAAGGCTTTAATTGCTCTACTAATGGATATAATAGGGAATTCATTACAGATACAAAAACTAGACATGTATGAAAAAGCAGTAATACCTCAATCTGACAACTCCATGGTGCTTTTCACTTCAAGAGCATGGTCTAAGGACAGAGGGTGTCACCCCCTGTACAGATTGCCTCTGAGGCAAAATGTGTTTTGTGACTTTGAGCTAATAAAACTTGATTTGATGACATATTGGACTGTTTTTACAACAATGACACGGATCATCTGTGGTCATTCAAATGCTCTACTCTGACCCATTTTATTGACAATTTGTCATACGTTTGTTTGTTTTCTGTGTGCAGTGTGAAGGAGCCATTGTGTAAATCCTATATTATATGATTATAAAGCCTGATTATGAACCCTTCACCTCACTCCCTTTGACCTCCAGAGAGATGTTTGTTATTAAGGTGATCTGTTAGCTTGTTTACAACTGCCCAACTGCTTCTATATATTTGTAGGAATGTCATATTTGTAGAGTGACAAAACTGATAAAAAAATAATATATGAACATAACTATCAAAATAAAACCCATGTTGTAAAATTGGAATCACCTTTTAATCTTTATCACTGGTGTTTTGGTGATGTTAAATTGATTAAATGAGAATCTGTTCTGTTTATGTTTAACCAAGCTGTTTGTTGGGTTTGTGGGAACCAGACTCTCTGATGGACACTGCTCATGTTTTCACAGAAAACAAGTGGGTAACATTTATTTCCCAGATGGACTCTAAAGGAACATGGTTAAATAAGGCCAGAACACAGAGGAGAAAGAAGAATAAAAATACACTGCATTGGTATCATTGGTAACACATTTTTAATAAATCTGCCACAAATATATCTACTCACATCACCTTTCATCGTCATTCAGTATCACCTTTTGTTGTTACGCAGATAATATAGATTAGATGACAATATGCAGTCTATGTAGTTTTCATACCAAAACAAATTGTGCAGCAGGAAAAACAGGTTCCAATGCCAGACTATGAACATAAACACTTTCAGCCAAGGCAATTTGGGCACATCATCATCATCAATAGAAACACTGTCATCATCAGTTATATTATCTTTTCCAACATAATCATCATTGTCATTAATATATCACATCCTAATCATCATAGTCATCATCATTATCATCATCTATAGAAATACAATATATTAACTATAAAGTTGTTAATGTCACCATCCACCTTCATCTATATTTATCTGCCTTTATCAACAAGAATTTCATATTTTCCTGCAGTAAATTACAAATTTTAGGTTACAGTTGATTTATGGAAGTGTCTGTGTGTGTATTTTTGATTTGTCATCATGCCACACGCATCATCAGCTCCTCCAATGCCCGTTCTCTGTGGTTTTCATGGATCAGCAGCACTTCTTTGATGGTATTCTGCTGGAAGCCCATCTCAATGAACTGACTGAGTAGGTGAAGAAACTCCTTCGCCTCATGAGGAAATATTATGTTTTTATATCATTTTTGAAATAAAACTTACTCCATCAAATCAAAAGTATGGTCTTGTTGCCTCTAAGAAGATGAAAGACATGTATAATTAGTATAAGTATAAGTAGTTTGCTGCATGCCTTACCTTTGTCTCGCAGTTTTGAAACATTTCCAAAGCCTCTTCTACCTGGGCTTTATCATAACCCAACTGACACAGATGGTCACATGCCAACAGGTAACTCAAGATCTGCAAACATACACAGACATATTCATGAATATCAGGTTAAAAGCCAAAAGGAAATGAGTTACATAGTAACCTCTTGTTAAGTATGGAAACAATCACGACAATAAAACCATCTCTAGAATCACAACAATTCTCTCCTGCCCTGACTTTGAAAAAGTTATCCATGCATTAATATTCTCCAGACTTGTAACTCTCTTCTGTCCAGTATAAATCACTCTCAAACAAAATGCAGCTGGCTTCTTATTGGTTTTAACAGATAACAGCACATTACACAAATTTTAGCTTCGCCTCACTGGCTTCCTGTTTGTTTTAGAACTGATTTTAAGATTTACTGATCACCTTTAAAGCAAGCCTGGGTCTGGCTCCATGTTACATATCAGACATGTTGACACCTTATCCTCAGATCCCTTCTGGTTGTTCCCAAGTCGAGGCTCAAAACTAAAGGTGACCGGGCATTTGCTATCAGGGCCCCTTGACTTTGGAGTGCCCTGCCTGAGGACAAAAGGCTCACAGATTCACGTTCGCACATTCATAAAAGGCAACAGTCCTGTACTTAGCATTTTAGTGTACTGTTAAACCGTATGCTCAGCATGTTAACACAGTCTGTAAAAGAAGAGAGTTAAGTTGGTGTGCTGCTTGTTAGCCGGCAATCCTGTGAGCCAGGCTGGGAAAAGTTCTGGTTCTGTGAAAAGAACATAGGAGGAAACCAGGTTGCTCAATATGTTGTCCGTCAGCTGAGCATTAAAGTATTTTGCTGCTTCTTGTAAAGTCAGCTGGCAGACTTTGTGTGTGTCACAAAGCTAACTTATTTACTGTCAAAGAGTGGTGTACTAACTAGATATCTGATGGACAGGCATCTTTAGCTGTGCAGAGCTCAAGAGCTGAGCAGAGGCTGAGGTTGTCTCTCTGAGATGGCTCATCAGCACACTGAAATACAATCTATGACAGCAGTGTAACCTGACCAGCATGAGAGAATTTACTCATTGTCATAACTTCATAGCTTTTTCCAGCTGACAAACTGAGTAAATTGATTTAGTGAGTGTAACTGGGGTTAGCTGATCAGAAATGTAAACACATCAATGCATATTAGTGCTGCAAGATAATTTATGGATGGGTAAAGACAAGAAAGCAAATTAGAAAATTTGGAAACCAGTGTGTCATCCATTCTTTTCTTTTTTTAAGTAAAGAATGTGACTTCCCCATGCCCTCTTCGGCTGTGGAAACTCTGAGGTCTATTTTTACAGTGGGGCAGCTTAGTAGAGAGAGAGAGAGAGAGAGAGAGAGAGAGAGAGAGAGAGAGAGAGAGAGAGAGAGAGAGAGAGAGAGAGATAGATGGCAACTAAGCATATTGCGTTCTCACAGCACCAAAGATCAGCAAAAACATCCAAAGAACCCATTGTCTTGTTGAAGCAAAATTCCAGTGAAACCCTCGACATGAGTAAGGTGAGCCTGGTTAACCTTATTTTTCCGACTCGAATAAATAGCAAGCTTTGCCTGCCCAAACATAAAGTTAATTAAACAACACTTTGTGTTCCATTTTAGACTGTAAGGGAAACAAAGTATAAAGCTTTGCTTTGAACACAACACCCCCAAGGGGATAAGTAACCCAGTGAAAAAAATAAACATAAGAAGAAGCCTGTCACAGTCCATAAAACAATGAAACACTGTTTCCCTCACGTCACAAAATGGACATTTGTCACTTGCTCTCAGATATATCACAGCAGTAAGTGCATTAACAAGTATGGCCCCATGGAATATCCTCCATTGAAGGTCTCCTGGGGTCCGTTTCACAAAGAAGGTTCAACAAACTCTGAGTCCAATCCTTAACTCTGAGTTGAGCTACTCTGAGATAGGAAACTCTGAGTTTTCGGTTTCACAACAGCTGATTTGAGTTAGTTTGATCAACTCAGAGTAGTTTCACCTGGAGTTAAACATGTGCACCACAGATATATAAAGCCAACATCAATGGAGCCCAGATTCGATGATTGAACATGGGAACTGACAGGAAGAGGGCAGCATTTTTCACCCCAATGGAGTTATTGACATATTGATGACTGCATATGGAGATTTTGAGCATGTCTTAAGAAAGAAGTTAAAGAGAGGGAGAGAGGTTGGGAGAGCATTGCTGCTCGGGTCAATGCGTAAGTTTAAATGTAATATTTTGCAATCACAATGACTATTGTAGGACAAATTGCATGAATGGAGCCTATTAATTTATTTCATGTAGGTGCAATCCAGCGGGGGAGAAGCGCACTTGGCAGCAACTTAAGATGAAATATAAAAATGTTGTTCAAACAGGTGAGACATCTGCATAATCTCATGGGGTCGCCTCATTTTGACCACGTTTTACATTGTAAAGTAAATTATGTGGCTGCTTGACTCTGAACTTCTTTGATCCCTAACATAATGCTCTTTTAACGCTCAAAAATGTCTTCTAATTTAAATTGTGTTAAACTATGAAGCCTAATAAACTAACCTAAATGTGCCTCATGTTTTTACTCGTGGTGGTGCTTTAAACTCAAAAGTGATTCATGCAAATAGTGTCTCTGACTGCTCGGCCGTCCTGCATAGCTGGCAGGTGGACGGGGTCTTCATCAGGGTCATCAGTTTGTAGGGCGGGGTGTTGCTCTCCTCTAATAGTGGCAACATTATGAAGAACAACACATGCCACAATAATATCGCAGGCCCCCTCGGGGGTCACCCTGAGGTGACGTAGGCACTGGAAACAGGCTTTCAGCAGGCCTATGGTCATCTCCACCTGGGCTCTCGTCCTGCTGTGAGCGTGGTTGAAGTTTTGTTGGGGGCCTGGCTCAGGGTCAGGGTAAGGGGTCAGCAGCCTTGGTTGGCATGGGTAACCCCTGTCACCCAGCAGAAGGCCGTCAAACTCTCCTGTAATGTAGAGTGGATGCATGGGGTGTTGTAAAGGAGGGAGACACGCTGCAGTCTGGCACTCAGGTTTGACTCGTGGTATATCCTTGAGTCATGAACAGACCCAGGCCACTTGGCCTCCACATTAGAGATGATGTGTGCAGCATCACATATGATCTTGACAGTGCAGAGAATGACTGATATCAGTTAAACCATGAGGAAGTACTTAACACTGTGAAACTTCTTAGTCTACATTATCTCTATCACAGGTTCCACTGCTACTGTAATCATTCCACCATTTATTGTAATTCATTGTAATTGTACAATATGTTTGTGCTGATTGTTCTGTACATGTGACATCCATTGCACGTCTGTCCGTCCTGGAAGAGGGATCCCTCCTCTGTGGCTCTTCCTGAGGTTTCTTCCACATTTTTTCCCTGTTAAAGGGTTTTTTTGTGTCACTCAAACCGAGGGTCTAAGGACAGAGGGTGTCACTCCCTGTACAGATTGTAAAGCCCTCTAAGGCAAATGTGTTTTGTGACTTTGGGCTATACAAATAAAATTTGATTTCATTTGATTTGACATGTACCTGCACATTAATGCTGTGAATGGACTTCCTATTCACATAATCAGCCTCATTATGTGAGGGAGCCGTGATGGGGATGTTCATGCCATCTATGCAGCTAATCACACTGGGAAATCCTAAAACAAATAAAAATTACTAATCCAAGTCTGAGGTGGTAGCACAATGTCATAATACAGCCTGATATTAAAGGATCCTAAGCGATCCTGTGGAACTTTTCCTTGATGGCCCTGACAGGTTTGTGTCCAGGGAAGATGACAAATGTGTGTAATAGCATTTTCAGGGCGAGGCAGACTCTTCTGATCGCCCTGCATACAGTTGCCTTGCTCAAGTGCTCAGCATCTTACAAAAACTGCCATTGGCAAAAAAACGCACCGCCACACATAACATCTGCTGCGATGAGAGGGCATGACTGTGACTGGTGATGTTTCAAATGTGCGGAGGATGAGGTTGTGTACGTAAATGATGGACTGCGAAGTAAAACGGTACCGCTCAAAAAGAAAATTGTCCGGGAGGGCTCTCTGTCGACAGATATTTCATTCCCTGCACAGGATTGCTGCACCTTCATCCACGGGATCGCGATACGATCACACGCCATATTCGTGGAAAAAAAAGTTAACACCAAACGTTGCCTACTGGAATTAGAGGATGACTTAAATCTGTCAGCTGGCGAGTTCTGACAGCGCAGGAATGAGGAAATCAAAAGGAGTGTGTGGCTCTGAAAGTGGGCGGAGACAGAGACAAACTCGAGGTTTCCTCAGGAAAACCTGCTCCCGACCAGGGGTCCGTTTCACAGAGAAGGTTCAACAAACTCTGAGTCCAATCCTTAACTCTGAGTTGATCTACTCTGAGATAGGAAACTCTGAAACTCTTTTCGGTTTCACAACAGCTGATTTGAGGTAGTTTGATCAACTCAGAGTAGTTTCACCTGGAGTTAAACATGTGCACCACAGACATTTAAAGCCAACATCAATGGAGCCCAGATTCAATGATTAAACAGGGGAACTGACAGGAAGAGGGCAGCATTTTTCACCCCAATGGAGTTATTGACATATTGATGACTGCATATGGAGACTTTGAGCATGTCTTAAGAAAAAAGTTAAAGAGAGGGAGAGAGGTTGGGAGAGCATTGCTGCTCGGGTCAATGCGTAAGTTTAAATGTAATATCTTGCAATCACAATGACTATTGAAGGGCAAATTGCATGAATGGAGCCTATTAATTTATTTCATGTAGGTGCAATCCAGCGGGGGAGAAGCACACTTGGCAGCAACTTAAGATGAAATATAAAAACATTGTTCAAACAGGTGAGACGTCTGCATCATCTCATGGGGCGCCTCATCCTTTTTTTTTTTTTTAAAAAGATTATTTTTTTGGCCGTTTTATGCCTTTAATGATAGTGCAGCTGAAGATGGACAGGAAACAGGGGCAGGGAGAGGGGGAGTGACACGCAGTAAATGGGCGTCCGATGCGGGAGTCGAACCGGGACCGCTGCAGCGAGGGCTGTGGCCTCCATGCATGGGGCGGTCGCTTAACCCGCTAGACCACGGGCTGGCCCTCGACTGGTCATGTTTGAAATGTGCGGACGGATGAGGTTGTGTACGTAAAAGGATGGCCTACGAAGTAAAACGGTACCGCTCAAAAAGAAAATTGTCCGGGAGGGCTCTCTCCCGACAGATATTTAATTCCCTGCGCGGGATTGCTGCACCTTCATCCACGGGATCGCGGTCAAAAGGACACGCCATGTTCATGGTAAAAAGTTGACACCAAACGTTGCCTACTGGAATTAGAGGACGACTTAAATCTGTCAGCTGGCGAGTTCTGACAGTGCAGGAATGAGGAAATCAAAAGGAGTGTGTGGCTCTGAAAGTGGGCGGAGACAGAGACAAACTTGAGGTTTCCTCAGGAAAACCTGCTCCCGACCAGGTTAGAGTCTGTTACTACGGCAACTGACCGCGAGGTTACGTTACCTCTCTTTGTGAAACAGGTTAGAGTTACCCCTTCTCTCTGGTTTGACTGACCCTCCTTTGTGAAACGGAAAACTCTGAGTTTCTGTGATTCCAGGGTTAACAGACTCTGAGTTTTCCATAAACCTGCTTCGTGAAACGGACCCCAGGTTAGAGTCACAGAGTCTGTTACTATGGCAACTGACCGCGAGGTTACGTTACCTCTCTTTGTGAAACAGGTTAGAGTTACCCCCTCTCTCTGGTTTGACTGACCCTCCTTTGTGAAACGGAAAACTCAGAGTTTCTGTGATTCCAGGGTTAACAGTCTCTGAGGTTTCTATAAACCTGCTTTGTGAAACGGACCCCTGTCCTGTTTGTCAATGGTGGTTTGTATATAACCCTCCAGACTGGCTTAGTCTTTTCATCAATCTGCAACTTCTCTCTCCACACTGTATCAGATTTATCTTTTAGTTGTTTCATATTCAGAATCTTCACCAGAACTTTATACATCACTTTTCCATCAGCTGAGCGCAGATTAAGGTTGCCATGGATCCCTAGGTCCAGCAGAGGACTAGTGTAGCCGGAAACCACAACTCAAAACAACGTCAGGAAAAGGATCATCATCTTTTGGCTGAAGATTACCTGAACAGTATCCCTCCAAGAGGGCCCTCTTCCCATCATCCAAAAGTACAGCTATTTTTTCTAAAAGTCTATGATACCTCACAGACCTTAGTCCCAAGGAGGAGGCAAAAGCCTCTGCATTCTGTAAACCATTCCCAGCTTTCTCAACGACCTGTCGCAATTGAAAGCAGTTGCATTCACACAATACATTCATCAGTCCTGGAGTATCGTCCCCACACAAATCAAAACAAGCCCCAAAGATGACCAGTTCTTCAAGCAGTCAGTGGAGGGAAACCACTGTATTCAGCCAGCGGTGCTTGATGAGGCCCCAAACCTTGAAGCAACTCTGATAAAAGAGTGACAGTCCACTTAAAACAAGACTCTTATAATCCACTAGGAACAAGGCAAGGTCCAATCTCAGCACATCTGCCTCCCGCAGCATAGTCAAAGACAGGGGGCGTCAAACCAGACCTTTCGGCCCCAGTAGAAGCTTCTGGATGAAATGTAGGTGGAAGGAGGCTTCCTGCTCACCAAGTTGATGAGGCCCTGCCCATCTTCATTCTTGGGCAGGAAGAGCATACTCTGCGGGACCCAATGGAGTTTGTCCCAGAAGAAGTCAACCATGAGATTTTGGATTTGGCTCAAGAGTCCAGCAGGCGGATCCACACAGGCTAACCTGTGCTACAGCGAAGAAGTGACCAAGTTGCTGATGACTAAGGTTCGTCCCCTATAAGATAAACGGGGCAGAATTCACTTCCACCTTTGCATGCGACCCTTAACCCTATCCACAGTGCCCTCCCAGTTCTTCTTAAGAAAAATGTCATCACCCTAAAACACCCCAAGGTACTTAAACCCATCCTTTTTCCAGATCAACCCACCCGGTAAACTGGGGGGCTGTCTGTTCCAGTGTCCCATCAATAAGGCGTCACTCTTCCCCCAATTTACTGTTGCAGATGAGAACCTGTTAAAAGTTTCAGTAAGACAAATAAAAGTGGCTGTTACAGTCGGGAAATGTCAGACCACTCAGTACAGATTGAAGTTTGTGAAGCAAAGGTTCTATGGCCAAGGAATAAAGCATCCCTGACATAGCACAACCCTGCCTAACACCTCTACAGACTTTAAAAGGGGAGCTCAAACCACTATTGACCTTAAGCACACTCTCAACGTCCCTGTACATGGTTTTTATCATGGCTCTAAAGCCAGGGCTAAAACCAAAGGCATCTAATATTTGCCAGAGGTACACATATTTGAGAGAGATCCAAGTGAGAGAGATCCAGAAGATCGCGAACCAGAGCAATGTTATCCAAAATTGACCTCTGTGGTATACAGTAAGTCTGGTCGATGTGTACAACTTGTCCAATTACCCCACACATTCTTGTGGCCAAAGCCTTGGAAACGATTTTAAAATCCACACACAGGAGAGAAACAGGATGCGTAAGTCACCCTTCTTGGGTAGTAAAAGTGATAGCAGCTCTTCTGCAACTTTGCGGTAGTAGCCCTTTTTTAAAACTATCAAGCAAGACTCCCAAGTCTCAAGTCCCAATAAGTCCTGCCCAATCACTGGCCAAAAACATTTATAAAACTCTACTGATAGACCATCAATCCCTGGCGCTTTACCATTGTCCATACTCAAGTGCAGTATGGAGTTCATGATGGGACAGAGATTCATCCAAAGCAGTAGTGGCTGCTTCAGCTGCTCTGGGTAAACCATTGCAAAAATCATTGGCTAAAACATCCACATCATCAAGCTCACATTTATACAGAACAGCATAGAAACCCAAAGTGTGCTTACAAATATCAGTAGGATCAGTGAGCTCTTGCCCAGTGTCTGAGAGCAGGCAGCGGATAAGTCTACCTACCCATTCTTCCTCTCCAGATTAAAGAAGAACTTGGAGGGTGCATCCATCTGGGTGACACACTGAAACCTAGAACACGCCAGGGTTCCCTGGGCTCTAGTACCCAACAGGTCAGACAACATGTTCTGTTTACGCTTAAGTGCTGTGGTATGTTCTTCACACTCAGTGGAAGCTACCAGCCCTTGCAGCTCAAGAATTTCCTTCTCAGAGACTGTCATCGTTTGAGCCATTTCTGCCACTCCATTTTTCCAGTCCCAGCACTGCTGCAGGGAGGAATATGTCA
Source organism: Nibea coibor (assembly GCA_023373845.1). Lineage (NCBI taxonomy): Eukaryota > Metazoa > Chordata > Actinopteri > Sciaenidae > Nibea > Nibea coibor. Next base: position 1,446,489 of record CM041738.1, read on the forward strand.
TTTTGTCCTTCCTAAAAGTTTCCCAGAAAATGGTAAAAATTTCCACAAAGTGGTATCATCTAATAAAGACCCATTGAAATGCCAATAGTGACTTTTGAGCTTAATTGGCTCCATAATTGTGCTGCAAATTACTGCACTGTTATCAGAGAAGCTAATAGGGGGTATTTTGCATGATTTCACAGAACTTAAATGATGTCTAAAAACATAAAGTCTATCCAATCTTGCAAGAGAGACATGGGTATCTCTGCTATGCACCCAAGTGTATTGTCTGGTCTTCTCTTGGAGATTTCTCCAAACATCACAAAGGTCATTGGCTTCAGTTAGCTGTATAAGAGCCCTTTGAGAAGCAGAGTGGGGCTCTAAGTGGTTTCTATCCAAATTGTCATTTTCAGTGCAATTAAAATCACCACCCAAGAATAACAAGTCATCTGTATTCTTCAAAAAACTCCTATTAACTACATTCAAAAACAGAACTCTCTCTGGACCCAGCGTAGGTGCATATATATTCAGGAAGATCATGGTAGTGCCATCAAATTTGGCCACAACCTTTAAACATCGTCCCTTAACAATCTCATCTGCCTCATAATGAAGCGGCATAGAGGTCTTAGAAAAAAGCACAGCCATGCCCCCACTCACTGAGGACTTGTGACGCAGCAAAGACAAACCCTACCACTCCCTCGTCCAGTCAATGTCGTTGTCCCCATCACTGTGTTTCTTGCACAGAACATACATCTATACGTCACAATTTCAGAAACTCATAAAGCATTATTCTCTTTTTAATGTCCCTTGTACCATTTAAATTAATAGTTCCAATGGTAAAGTTCTTCATATTGTTATAAAAAGCCTAGTGGCGATGTTGTGAACCACACTCAACCAAGAAACTGAAACATCACTTAGAAACATTTTCACCTTGCAGCTGTTTTCAGATTTGACTAACCTTTGCCCGAAGCGGATAAAATTTAAGATTGGGAATGACACCTTCCATCACTCATAACGTCGCATCTTTAACAAACTGTGGGAGATCAGGGAACTTTGCTTCGAAGTCAACACCCCTTTCCCCTTTATGAGTTCTATAGAAAGTCAATATTTCTTCAGACTTATAAACAGTGTGTGTTGCATCACACTGTGAACACTCTGACAGGCTCGACTCCCCACTGTCAGCGACACCAACACTATCCTCCCCCTTCATCACTTTGCTGGCATTTTTCAGAGTCCTCTGTAACTTTCTCTTTCTGCTTGGTACCTTAAACTGTACGTCAGCCTCCATGTCAGACACTATATCCGCAATTAGATTGTCTACATGCTCTGCCCGCTTAACAGGCTCGGAAGGTCGCGTCGGGTTCACATGAAATAGGTTTAGTAACTTTACAGTCGATTGACACAGGTCCAAAACCCATCTTTGACAGACTCAGCTCCAGCCGACCTACCCAGTCCCTGCGCCGCAGGCACTCTCAGAGTTTCAATGGCCCGGGCCTCTCTCACAGAGAAAACAAGACAACCATGAGGATCATTACCCTCCCCCCTCCTCCGTTTTCGGGTTAGTATTACTGGCAGCCCCTGCCTGCTCCTTAGGTCTCTCTCTCTCTCTCTCTCTCTCTCTCTCTCTCTCTCTTTCTCTCTGAGTTTCTGTGCTTTCTCGTCCAGCAGGTTCTCATGGATCGTGGCTGCTGCTGTGGTCTGCTGCTGACGTCCACCATATATAGCATTACTGTCATTATTGCTACCATATCTCCACTACAGTTTAGTTAGTTCATGATTTACTGCTGCTGTGCATCTGTGTCTCTCTATCTCTATCTCAGGTTCCACTGCTACTGTAATCATTCTACCATTTATTGTAATTCATTGTAATTGTACAATATGTTTGTGTTGATTGTTCTGTACATGTGACATCCATTGCACGTCTGTCTGTCCTGGGAGAGGGATCCCTCCTCTGTGGCTCTTCCTGAGCTTTCTTCCACATTTTTTCCCTGTTAAAGGGTTTTTTTGTGGGCAAGTTTTTCCTCACTGGAACCGAGGTCTAAGGACAGAGGGTGTCACTCCCTGTACAGATTGTAAAGCCCTCTGAGGCTAAATGTGTTTTGTGACTTTGGGCTATACAAATAAAATTTGACTTGATTTCTTTTTTTTTTTTTTTTTAGGGCAGTCGCGCACCAAATGCCCAACTCCAAATTTCATTGCCACATTTGAGGTTACAAAAACTACATAGTCAAAACCTTCATTTTTGAATTTAATCGTGAGATCCAGTTCGCTTTGACCACGATTAAGACCATGTAAACCTGTCTCCTAAAAGACAAAAGGTGTATGCTTATCAGAGACACCAGTTTTCTGAAACGTGATAATTCACAGGCAATATGCTCATCTTTAAGAAAAGGGGCGACATTTGACAGAATAATCTTCCGTGAGGGAAGATTTAAAAAAAAAAGATATTAAAAAATAAAACAATCACCTGATTCATCCGTGAGGCAGAGACTACATGCTCGCAACAGCTACTGCACTCCTCTACACTGACTCAATCTTGATGCCGTGGTAAAGGGAGATGTGACTACATCTTCAACCAGTACTGTGCCTGTGACCCAGAAAGAGATGGCTAATCTAGGTTCAATGTGGAGGACAGAGAGTAAAAAAAGGGTCCACGTGTGTATGTGACATTCACTCACCTGTTCTGGGGTTTGCTGGCCCATTTTCTGCAGAGCATTGATGGCAGTATGAAGGGTGTAACCCTCTGCAGTGATGGCTCCCAAAAGCTCTCTCTCCTCTGGGCTCAGAGCTGACAGGAGCTCTGCAGAAGTCTCCAAACCAGAAGAGGGGAGACCGGGATAGGATGAGGTGTTTCTACAGGAATCTGGTCTGATGGAGTTCTAGGGAACAATAGACTATAATGAGTATATATTTATACAGACAGAGACCAGCACTTTTTAGTCAGGTTGAATCTGATTTTAAGATTCTTTCTGGAACAGGTTCGACCTGAGATGCAGCTCTGCTGAGAGAGACATTTTCAGAAGATTTCCATTTGCTAATCATAATAGACCTCTTTTAATCTGTCTTTTCAGAGTGTAGATCCCTGAAAACATTTTAGAAATGCAAACTGAAAGAAGGCTAAGATTGTTAGAATTGTGGTTAGGGTCCTATTTCAGCTAACACAATTTACATTTAAAGACTAACTCATTGCTAACTTGAATGTTAATACAGTTAATCTAATTCTGCTTTGTTTGGCACGGAGTGTGTGATACCATAGCATGTTCCTGCTTCATGTATGGAGATATGCCTCAGGAAAATGCACTGCCCTTGTAATGGGAATTTTTCAAGGGTGATCCTTCAATAAGATTTGAAGCATCAAAGTTTAAATTGAATTTATTATTCTTGTACAAAAGAGCATTTAACAGTGGAACACACAAAAGGGGTTACAGAAAAAAAGGCTCCTCGAAGAGCCTTGGTTAGTTCTTATACATTCTCTAATGGGCTGTCTTGGACACCTCCCCATAGATACAGGTAACGTCATAACGTCTTTTTTAGTTCTCTGATCAGTAACCAACAAGATGTTCCTTTGTCCAAATAATACCTCCCTAACCTGTCTCCAACCCTTGAACCATTGTGAATTACCACAACTTAAATTATAGTTGACTTTCCATATAGTTGACTTTCCATAGAAAATCTGTCTCTGCTCCGAAAAGTGCATCAGTACCTCTCTGGCAGGGCACAGTTTATTCAGATAATGAGTTGTCACAAAAGGGGTTCCACATAGTTCTTTCTGGGGCCCCTAACCCAGTGGTCCCCAACCCCCGGGCCGCGGACCGTCAATCAATTGGTACCGGGCCGCACAAGAAATAATTAATTATTTACATTATATGTATTATCTGAGTATGGAAGATCTTTTATTTTGAAAAACCTTTTATTTTGAGAAATGATTCTCTTGGTGACGTCTGGGTCACTTGCGTGGCGTAACGGTAACAATAGCAACCAGTCATTCAGAGTGCCCTGCAAAAATGGCGAGGTTTTGGCTGATTTTCAGGCAAAAGTGCTGGGCTTTCATATACTATTGCCCCCTTGAACTTGACTCACATCTTTATTAGGTACACCCTGCTAGTACCAGGTTGGACCTCCTTTTGCCTTCAGAACTGCCTTAATCCTTCGTTGCATAGATTCAACAAGGTACTAGAAACATTCTTCAGAGAGTTTGGTACATATTGACATGATAGCATCACACAGTTGCTGTAGATTTATCGGCTGCACATCCATGATGTGAATCTCCCGTTCTGCCACATCACAAAGGTGCTCTGTTGGATTGAGATCTGGCCATTTGAGTACAGTGAACTCATTCTCATGTTCAAGAAACCAGTTTGAGATGATTCGAGCTTTATGACATGGTGCATTATCCTGCTGGAAGTAGCCATCAGAAGATGGGTACACTGTAGTCATAAAGGGATGGACATGGTCAGCAGCAATACTCAGGTAGGCTGTGGCATTGCAACGATGCTCAATTGGTACTAAGGCACCCAAAGTGTGCCAAGAAAATATCCCTCACACCATTACACCATCACCACCTGCCTGAACTGCTGATAAAAGGCAGGATGGATCCATGCTTTCATGTTGTCGACAGCAAATTCTGACCCTGAATGTTGCAGAATTTGAGACTCATCAGACCAGGCCACGTTTTTCCAACCTTCTATTGTCCAATTTTGGCGAGCCTGTGCTAACTGTAGCCTCAGTTTCCTGTTCTTAGCTGACAGGAGTGGAACCCAGTGTGGTCTTCTGCTGCTGTAGCCCATCTGCCTCAAGGTTCGACGTGTTGTGCATTCAGAGATGCTCTTCTGCATACCTTGGTTGTAACGAGTGGTTATTTGAGTTACTATTACTATTTGACTTTCTATCAGCTTGAATCAGTCTGGCCAGTCTCCCCTGACCTCTGGCATCATCAAGGCATTTTTTCCCACAGAACTGTGGCTCACTGGATATTTTCTCTTTTTTGCTCCATTCTCTGTAAACCCTAGAGATGGCTGTGTGTATAAATCCCAGTAGATCAGCAGTTTCTGAAATACTCAGACCAGCCTGTCTGACAACAAAAACCATGCCACGTTCAAAGTCACTTAAATCACATCATCAATCTTTCTTCCCCATTCTGATGCTTGGTTTGAACTGCAGCAGATCGTCTTAAGCAAGTCTACATGCCTAAATGCATTGAGTTGCTGCCATGTGATTAGATGAGTAGAAATTTGCATTAACAAGCAGTTGGACAGGAATACGGCCAATAATGAGTGGCCAGTGAGTGTAGGTTGCTAAGCAATGGTGCCATCTGCTGGGTCCTATAGCTGACATGTCATAATTCGCATATTTGCCCAGCAGATGAAACCATTTGTGAATGCATACTTATGAGGAAAATGATTGTAGAAAATGTTGATTAATATGTACAGTATTAAGAGGGGTAGAAAAGTATAATCATAAAGATTTGGATAATAATTCCACACTAATTAGATCCAGGCCCCTCTTGTGAATACTGTAATGTGAATATCTTTGAAATGGGATTTAACGTGGCCTGTGTATAATAAAATTCCAGGTATGTTGGAAATGTTCTTTTATTTTGAGTCATTTTAACATTATTGTTGATACTGGCACACTCATTGACAAGAAAAAGTTAAAATTGGCACTCAGTGTCACAAAGGTTGATGACCCCTGACCTACAAAAAAGTCTCTTGGAGCAATGGGCTAAAATGAACAGGAAGCAAGATATTTAAGAATGAATATCACCGTTTTTGGTGTTTCGGGCTGGTTGAGAAGGGGTCATATTTGAACGAACTCCTCCTAGGGATTTTATCCAATCAACTTCAACCTTGGTAGGTGTGTTCGTATAGACTTCCTGAGTTTCATCAAAATTCATGATTTTGATGAAATGGTGTGGGCATGGCGCTCTGTCAGATTTGACTCTGTGACCCAATTCTGGCTAAATTGTGTGGCCAGTTTGAACGAACTCCTCCTAGGGATTTTATCCAAGTCACTTCAAACTTTGTAGTTGCGTTCATATAGACCTGAAGATTAAAAGATTTCAAAACTATGAATTTTGATGAAACGGTGTGGGTGTGACTATCTTGTCAAATTTGACCCTATGAAATGTGGTTGCTTCTTATGTTCTGTTTTAACAAACTCCTCCCAGAGACTTCATCTGATTGACTTAAAAACATGACTGACATGCACACATGCCAATGTGCGCACATGCGCGAGGACCCATTCAACATCGCTTCCAGCTTTAATTATTTTAATATTTTTCTAATCTCATTTGTTTTGGTTTTTTTTGTTTGTTTTTTGTGAATTTGTGAAGTGAACTTGGGTGCCCTGAAAGGTGCTTAAAATAAATACATATTCAAAACAAGGGATTGCCTCTGGTGAGCTAAAACATTCTTTAAGACCATCAAATAATGGTCAGGCCAACAGATGGATCATGAACCACATCTTTTATTCTTTAAACATGTTCTGCAGATTCTGGTCATAGCCACATCATTAGTAAGATCATCTTTTCACTGGTACTGAGGGCCAGGTCATCACCAGTGTTGATGAAGGTGGACTTTCAACTGAAGTAATTTTCTGGCCCATCATCAAGCTTTCTCAGCTTTCCTGTCACTTGTTGGCTCTCTGGAAGGAACCTTGCAGGTTCTGTCATAGTGCTGTTTACCAGTAGAGTAATTGTGTGGCCTGGTGTCAATTGACATCACGGCTTGAACTTGGATGTACTGTCTTGTAGAGATTTTTTTTCCTGATACGAACTTGTAATACTTGGCAGGCTCATAATTATGAGTTTTTGGACTATCTATCAGTATGAATAAATACATGCGGCTCGCTATGCTATGACTTTTCAAAGTGTTTCACTGAACAGTTTTGCCAAAAATTGCCATTGCCAAAAACCACACCAAAAAATGAATGGGTGCGTATTGCAAGAATGTTCGCAGCTAGAATGAGTGATGTCATCGCTTGAGTGGAGAGGGAGAGAAAAATTCATTGAAAATTGCAATTGTGGCCAAAAAATGTCAAGCTACAGACATGGTTTACCACTCAAAACGTAGGAAAATTTGTTGGGGTCACAGTGATAACACTGATGAAGCATTAAGTATTATAGTTTTGGTGTCATACACAAAGATTTGGCAGCAACAGGCATCTCCTGCCCAATCTACTCCCATGTTAATTTGAGCAGAGAAATTTCCAGGAGCAGGGAGCACATGTTCTTTACCTGATGCTCCAGCTTGTTGTATTAATACTGAATTTACTGAGCAGTGTCAATAATAATGTATGGGGGTGATAGGGCCCGAGTCAGGCACGCTTTCTAATTTTCTTTAGAACATTTTCTAGTTCATTTTTTAGGCAGAAATAACTTACAAAACCAATGTCACATGCAGTAGGTTGGATGGAAAATCCAGCACAATGGTCAAGTGAGTGAAACAAGTGAGAGGTGAAGCGGGCTGTAGTTCAGACCTGCAGAGCACTAATATACAAATAACACTGACTACAAATGCTTCTATTATGTATTTCTAACTCTCAGTTGTGGCATGTTAGTTGTAGTTTTCAATTTCATTTCATCACAAATAATATAAGATGATGTGGGTTTATGTTATGCTTAACTATGTTTGGACTCTTCTTATTCAGTGTTACAGTTATTTATGTATGCCAACAACAACTGATGGTCTTTGGTGATGTTTTATGCGTGTAAATAACCACAAAACCTAACCGAATCAAATACAAATTTCATGCACCAGGCAGCAATGTTATGTATTTAAAAATCCTTTTTAAAATATTAGCCAATGAATTGATCAGATTTCATTCCTCTGGCCACACCATGGTTCAACCAGAGACAGTAAATAAGAGATACTTCAGTGAAGAATCATTTCCTGTATTAGTGTGGTTTAGGCACTGCTGCCCACTATAGGAGACCAGCAGCAGATCCTAAGTCTGTTCACTCTAACAGGAGAAGTGAACATGAGCACAGATTGAGTGATTCCTTCTCCTCAAAGTCACTGGAGTACTAACAAAAAATGATTTGATGATGAGTTTTTCAGACAAATCAGGAGAAAATGAACTCTGTGCTGCTGAGTTGAGTCGGTCAGTCTGTTTCACCAAAGATGATATACAACAACAGACAACCACAGAACTGTCGCAAATAACATTATTTCAACACTTCCTGGATGCTTATTTATCTCCTTAAATTATTTAATGAATGAAAGTAGAGATTACACTACAACATGTTCTCTTGTATTGAAATGTTCAGCTCTTACCATATGTGTTGTGTTGTGGTTGTTCATGCTGGGGAGCTTTTCAACTGTTTTGGCTTTGGTGTTGAGGGTTCTGGTTTCGATGGCCCTGTTTGAGGATGGGCTCTTGGACTGGCTGTCTTTGTTGGGATCATGTTGTTTGGGCGTGTCCAACACTGTGAGAGAGCACTGTCGCAGGTTCTTCCTGCACTGGTGTAGCAGGCTGCTGAGGCAGGCCGAAGGGTTAAGAAGGTCTGGCGTGAAGGCTCCCTGTGGTGTCCTCTGACCATGCTGACATAAAGCAGCAGCGCACTCTCTACCTGAGCAGGCTTTCACTGATAAACATGTTGTGGCTTTTTCAGTGGCACTCTCTCCTTCTTCCTCAGAGTCCGAGATGACAAACTTGCTGAGCAGGACTGCAGGGTTGAGGCTGTGGGAGCGCTGTCTTGGATTGGGCTCCCAGAAGTCAGAGCAATGGCGGCTGGCTAGGCGGCTCTGCTGTGGGCTGCTGAACATCATCCAATATGGTGGACAAGATGGCAGCACTCCTGATGTAGAGGAGTGCTGAGGCAATTGCTGGTTGGTGAAGCCACTCTGCAGCCCAGTTATCACCCATTTCTCCAGACTGAACTCATACTGTATATAGATAAATACCATGTTAGTGTGCTACATAACTTTTGCCTTTTCACTGATCTCATATCATTGTTGTAAGATTCTCAGCTATGTTAGCATGCTGGCTGCATTCCAAGAAATCAATTTGTTGATCAAGTACTGGTCTGAAGTGAATCTTAACATTACCATTGTGATGATCTTGACTTTTCATTACAGGTCATCACCACCTTAAAGTCTTCAAATGCTCAACACTAGCTCATGGTGACATATCTAAACAATCATGCTAGCAGATAGCAGTTTCTTTGTCTAGCTAGTCTTAGTTTGGTGTATAAGCATTCATTTATTATCACAAAACTAAACTAACACACAGCTGAGGCTGATGGAAATGTAATGACAAGTAGATACGCAAGTCTTAAATTTGCAGCTGCATGGGGGGGGTGTGCTCCCCTGCTGTCTCTGTACTGTGCAACACAGTCATCCCCTTGAGTACAGTTCTTTTATTTATTTATTGTACTTTTTTGTTAAAAGGAAAAATGTTTAATAAAAATATTGTTTAAGAAAGTTTTAAAAAAATGCAGTAGAAACAACACAACATTGACTTATCATCACCTTTTAACTTGATATAGTGAATATGTCAATCATTGCTTATTTACAAATCCAGTCACAGAACAACATGATCATGATTGTCTAAGTACTGCGTTTATCTCTTTATTAGATTCAATTGGCTTCGTCAGGGTGTAAATAAACCGACTCATTGTCTGAACCACACTCTTGATCTCGTTCTCTCATATAGCATTGAAATTGATCATCTAATAGTCTTTTCCATAGTCTTCGATCTGACCATTTTGTAATAACCTTTGAGTTATTGCCTTTTCGTTTTCCTACAGCGGATGTTTATCTGACAGTACTATAACCAAATTTAAGGAAGTGATTCCTTCAGTGTTTTCAATGTCATGCCACAATGTAGCAGAGGACTTGTTGAGTGTGCCTGAAAGCGCACACTATTTACTATCCACCATGCTTATTCTTCTGATTCTTCTCATTATTATTTTTTAGCCCATTTTTTGGCTCGCTTTTCTTCCCAGAGATTTGTCACACATACACAAGGTGTCAAAACGACCGGCTCAGCCGGGAATCGACTGCTATGACTTTTCTAAGAGTTTGAATGGTATTGCCAGAAAACGCCCAAAAAAGAATGAATGGGTGTGTATTGCGAGAATGTTCGAGAGCGGAGAGTGGAGAGGGAGCGAAAAATAAAGTTAAAAAATAAATAAATAAATAAACTAAATTGCGATGTGGCTGCAAATATCAAGCTACAGAAATCGTTTCTGGCTAGAAACGTAGGAAAATTTGTCGAGACGCAATGATTTGGCAGCAACACCCATTTCCTACTCCCATGTTAATTTGAGAAGAGAAACTTCCACATGGCGGGGAGTACCTGCTCTTTACCTGACTGGCCAGACTAAAGTTTATACAATTTTTGCCTGAACATCAGCAAGGAACTGGTCCACTGGATGAGGAAGCCCACCATCATTTCGGTTTTTGGTTTGCGGCACACCTTATAGGGTATTTTAGGCCACCTTCGAGGGGGTTCATTCAGAGACTTTCTGTGTGTCTCAGTGGGAGACACAGAGTGCATGCACGCACCTGTGACTAATTACTCTGACCTGCAGCTGACCCTGGTTGCTCGGCAACCTCAAGCCTGCCTTTGACTAACTTTGTTGAAGTCTCTGTGCTACTGCAGTGTCAATAATAATGTATGGGGGCGACAGGGCCAGAGTCAGGCACACTCAAAATTTAGAAAGTAGATACTCTAGAATACTAGAAATATTTCTAGTCTGTGTCTATCATCGTATTAATAGTCATCATTCTGTATCTGTGCATCTGGTCTCTCTATCTCTATCACAGGTTCCACTGCTACTAATCATTATATATTTTTTGTAATCCATTGTCATTTTATCATTCATTGTAATTGTACAATATGTTTGTGTTGATTGTTCTGTACATGTGACATCCATTGCACGTCTGTCTGTCCTGGGAGAGGGATCCCTCCTCTGTGGCTCTTCCTGAGGTTTCTTCCACATTTTTTCCCTGTTAAAAGGGTTTTTTTGTGGGCAAGTTTTTCCTCACTGGAACCGAGGGTCTAAGGACAGAGGGTGTCACTCCCTGTACAGATTGTAAAGCCCTCTGAGGCTAAATGTGTTCTGTGAATTTGGGCTATATAAATAAAATTTGATTGACTGATTGATCGTCCATTGGAGTTGTATTTGAGTCACCTAATGAATCCTAATGAATGAAAGTCCAATGTTCACTTTCTTTGAGCTCTGCTTTTGGTCTATCAATTCCTGAGGGAAATATTTGACTCTTTAGCTGCTCCACACTCCACTATGTTCACCAGCCATTTTATATGTCTGTTTGCTGTTGTGTTATTGATTAGAGCCACTTTAATACTGAAAGCCACTGTATATGAGATGAGCTTTTAATGGCAAGCCTTAAAATGCTCTGCTTTTCATTTTTCTTTTTCATGTCAACATGCTCGGAGCATTAAAGCCCCATATTGATCCTAACCATCTCAGTTTTTTTTTTTCAGTTCACATTTCCAAAATGCATCCGCACTCTAAAAAAAGACAGTTTAAAGTCTGCTCTGTGAATCCAGACAAGTTATAAGAAGTCCATCGGGATTAGTCTTAAGAAAATGTCAGCAGAGCTCTATTTCAAGAACCTTAAAATCAGATTAAGCCTGATTGAGTAAAGTAGAGGCCTGTACTACAAGTTCAACATACCCATATCATTATAATAGTATATTGTTGGCTTCAGTAAGTCTAACAAGCTAAGGCATCACAAAAAGCTTCTTATCACCACAGGTTTTTCCAATGTATTCATGAGCACCTTCACATAAATATAGCAGTGTTTGCAGCACTGACCAATCGCAAACATAGAAAAGACAGCAGGCAGCGGAGTGGTATATTTTAGAAACAAAGAGCTAACTTTAGAAAATTAGACAGAACAAAGGCCCAATTTACAGCGGCAGACAGGGACTCTTGGGCAACTAGCAGACTGGTGCGCAAGTCCTGGTGCTGTTTACAACCTGATGGAGTGACATTGGGGACGGCCAATCACACAAGAAATGGTAGAGCCAATCAAGGAGCTTGTGGGCGGTCTAAACTAAGGGAAACAGGCTTGAGCTTGAGCGGCCGTTTTCCGCTTGGTCCTAGTGCTTGACGGGTCTAGCGTAAGATTGTTTTTGGATGGTAAAAGCTGCAGGGACCAAAATGGCCTTTTGAAAAAGTGCAGGGGATATGTCCCTGTAAATGAATGAACAGAAACTCTGTATGAATGAAACTCTGTACAGTAGTTAGCAAGTATGTGGTTGCAGGAGAGAGAGCAGCAGGCTCACATAGTACAGGTGTGCCACAAACTGAATATACATATACACACAGATCACACTCACTTCTGTCTCCTGCAGTATGGTGAGATAATCAGGGACAAAAACTTTGACGTCTTCTTTGGCTTCTTGTGAAGCACCCTGTGGCATCCTCAGAGGGACATCGTCCATACTGCAAAGTTCACTGAGAGACACAAGCACACAGTTTGATTTAGATTTCACCTATTCATCACACCATTCACCAATAATGAAATTTTACAAAAGTTATCTCAAGACACTTTCCATACAGACCAAGTCTAGACTGTACTCTTTATAATATTATTTACAGAGACCAACAATTCCACCACCCTTTGACCCAATTCTGTATGTGTCCTATTTTAACAAACCCCTTGTAGGAATTTCATCCAATCTAATTGAAACTTGGTGTGTGTGTTCTTAAAGTCTTGACTATGAAAAGTTATCAAAATTATGAATTTTGCTGAAACGGTGTGGGTGTGGCTATTTTGTCAAATTTGAGCTTATGAGAAAAATGTGGTAGCTTCTTATGTTCTGATTTAACAAACTCCTCCCAGGGACTTCATCTGATTGACTTAAAACTTGCCTGACGTGCGCACATGCCAAAGTGTGCACAAGTGAGAGGGCGCGTTCAACTCTTGCGTCTTTAATTTTAATTGTTATTGTAGGATATGCTAGACGATGTGAATGCAGCACCACAGTGTGTCACTACTAGGTTTATGACTGAGACCAATTAGCTGATATACCATACATCACAGCAACAGTGATCCTGGAAATGCCAAAATTCATTCAGACAGATTGAAGAAGTGGTTGACACAGAAGCACTAATCATGGCAACACAAATACAGGCACTCAGTAGGCTGTGCAAAGATGCTCCTGAGACATGAGCTCCTTTCTCATCCATTTATTGCCACTCTGGTCAGCACCAGATTGTGTTAGCATTAGTTTAGTAAGATTTAAGGGAATCTATTTGCAGAAGAGAAAAAATTTAAAAAAAATATATAAATTTATAAGTATGTTACTATGTGAGTATATCACCTGAAAAGAAGAGTCATGTTTTCATTACTTTAGAATGATCCTTTTCTATGTAAAGAGGGAATAGGTCCTCTTCCACCGAGCCAAAAAAACAGTTAAATCCAGTTCACCACCTGGATTTAAGGGTCAAATTATTGGCTTGCATGATGCAAAGAAAACAGCTAAGGAGTTCACTGAAAATACTCAAATCTGATTAAGAACTGTCCAACACATTATCAATACCTGGAAGTATAGTGGTGAAACACCATCTTGGGCACATCATGGTGAGAAGAGAGGTGGATGAAGTGATGCACCCATCACGCCTAGTGCCCACTGTACAAGTCTGTGGGGGCTGGTTTTATGACCTGGGGTCAGAACAGTTGGTCAAGGCCTAGGTTGTGCAATGTTATGTGCCCAAAGAATGAGGTCAGCTGACTACCTGAATATCATGAATGACCAGGTCTTTATTCACTGATGGCACAGATAACAACAAGATAACAATGCCAGGATTCGTCTGGCTCACATTGTAAATGTTCAGGGAGTATGAGACTCCCTTTTAACATATGGACTGGCCACCACAGAGTGCAGACCTGACCTCAGCACCATTGAGAATCTTTGGGATGTGCTGGAGAAGACTTTGCTCAGCAGTGTGACTCTCCCATCATTACTATAAGATCTTGGCAGAACATTAATGAAACTGTTGTTATGACTGCTAATGACATGCATAGTATTACAAATTACAGCAGCAAATTTAAATGAATTTGACAGTATTGTGAAAAAGTCGAAGATACAATGACAATATATAACCCCAGTCCCATGTAGCTAGGAAATATTGAGTGATAAATAATTGGGGTGCTGTAGTACAGTGGGACGCAGCCTGAGTTCGTCTGGAGATGGCGCTACCTGTGATAATTGGGTTATAAAATAACTTGGCGGTGCCTCGATTAACGTTTAAGAAGTAACACAAAATTGAGTTTTCCCCTCTAAAATAAAAGTTCAAAATAAATTTTTTAAAGGTTTTAAAATAAATGTTATATTTATCCAAAAAGTATTACCCTGGTAAGTACAACTCAATACACAACAACACAACACAATAATTATTTATGGTCGAAGCTTGTGAGCGTGGAAGCCGAAAACGAATGGCCGTTTCACTGGGTTTTAACCAGCATAAACAAAAGCACGTGCAAAGGGTTAATGATGTACTCATGAGTCCAGCAAGAGCCAGAGATTGACTCACACATAATCTGTTTGTGATGCGCACTGGTGTGGCTCCACCAGCACGAGATATCGCAAATTCCCACATAATCAATGGCATTCCACGCTGCATCTTTTTTGCTAGTGTCCTTATAAAAAGGATGTGAGGTGTCATAAATGATACGATGATTGTGGAGCTCCAGAATCAACTTCTCCTCATCCATGGTGTCAACAGGGTGAAAAGACACCGGATCTGACTGGTTGACTTCAGGTTGTCCCAGCCCATTATGACGTGTTCTTGTAATGAACCTGATCCGTAGTGAAAATGATTTGAAAATCATCCGGGGTTTTATTTTGTATTTTGTAGCTGATTTCCTTCCCTGCACAATTTGCTCTGCTGAATTTATGCGCCGTGCTTCGGCGTCTGGGGAGAGTAGAAGCTCTGCATATGTGTTGCGGAGGACTGTCGGATGCTGTTTTGTGACTTTGGGCTATACAAATAAAATGTTATTTGTTTTGACTTAAAGTACAGTCACATTTAATTAATTTGACTTTGTGCACATGCACACATAATAAAAACATGTTTGACTATGAGTACCACATTGGAAGGAAAGATACTGACAGCTTTGTTCCAGTAACACCACAACACCAACAAGCCAGATGGTCCAGTACTAATGATAGCAGAGAGAACACATGCTCTTTAAGCTCAGTATGTTGCCTCTAAAGTGTCAAACACATTGCATCATAATACTATTAGACAAACAACATGAAGTGTATGTGGCCAGTTACAAGTAGCCCAGTTGAGGCATGTATAAGACTTTACTTAAGAAAAATGTAAAACGTGCATCCTTGTGAACAAATACTGAATATTCTTTCATTTTACAATTTATACTGTAAAACTTGCAAAAACAAACGACCTAAAAAAAACATACAAATCTGAAAATATTGAAGCTTTTCCTGAATAAAAAGAAAGCTTCTAGCTTAGTGTTGGGAGCTTTAATAGAGAATATCCTTGTCATAGTTGACAAGGCGACTTTGCAAAGCAATTTGCAACATTACAACAATATTGTTTGCTGTACATTTATAATCATTATTTAACTTTGTTAGAGTGCAAGTGTGATAAAACATGAAATACCGGTTGACTAAATGCTTCAACTGTTAACAGGTTATAAACATTCAACATCTTGTAATTGCCAGTTCACCAAAACAATCTCCAGGTTTAATCAGTAAGTGAGTAATGTTTTCCTAGAAATACTGAAACTCTAGAATTGAATGTTGAAATAAAGAAAATGTCAGCCTACCTATGTTGCGGTGGAGCTGCAATCAGATTCTCTGGTAAGTCCTCTTTGTTATGTGTATGAAGCTGAGACTTGGACTGCAGGTTAAATTGAGAGCCATCTGGAGCACTAATCTACTGACCTACAATAACCTGCATCAGCTGATCCACTGTCCACACACACAGTCAGTGCACAGTCAGTAGAGAACAGTAAAAAGACTGACGTTAGTGTTAAAACAGTTGAGTATTATTCTCAAATTTATTATATTATTCACCTTATACACTCACTCTTGATGATTCTCACACACACACAATTTGACTTGAACAGACTAAAACAGAGCCAGTATGATCAATAAAAATGGAAAATCACACAAAATACAATGGATTTCTATTATTTTGTCCAGAACAGAGTCACCGGAAACTGCGAGTTGGACTCAGATTTGTAGGCTGCCTGCGGAGGTTTGACCAATCTGAGTGTCTGATTGGCAGCCAGAGTGTGACGTGGGGCTCCGTTTTCCCAAAAGTTGAATCGTTCACCTTCCGATTGGTTTGCATTTATAGTATAGAAGTTTATAGTACCGAGTGTTGGACATCAAGCACTACTTGACATCACATACAGTGAGTTGGGCGGTGTCTGACTTAGTGTCAGCGGTGTGCAGAGCAGAGGCCCAGGCAGGACCTGACGGGGGTTCTGGCAGGATCCAGCTCTCAGGAACAGGAGTACCATCAGGATGATCTGAGGGAACCACAAACACATCCCACTCTCGCCTGAAAGAAAACCATATCGTGTTAATATATCACCCTCAAGTTCATTTCAATTTCATCATGGTAGCAGAAGCATGAGTCATAAGATACCTTTCATTTCAACATGTACAGCAGGAAATTCACAGGTGTCATTAATAAATTCTTATCATGGGTTTTAATTGTTATTACACAGACTGAAGTAAAGATTAACCTGGTTTGCAGTAAAGTGTGCAGTGAGCGTTCAGCCTGGGTGTAATACTCTCTGAAGGGCTGCAGAACAGAATCAACTGAAGGTTCATCTGTGAAATAAGCAGGGGAAACTAATAACCAACAATATTCTACAAAGCATACATGTTTTTTTCATTTAATCATACTATGATAAACAAAGGACAAATGCTATCCTTTTGCTTTGAGGTCTTACCTCCAAACAACATGATGTCCACTGTGTGCTTCCTGTGCAGCAGTCTCTCCCTCTCCTTCTTGACTTGTTTCTCCCTTTCTCTCCTCTTCTCCTTCTCCTGTTCTCCTTCCAGCATCACCATCAGAGCTTTCTCCTCTGCTGAGTAAACTGCTGTCCTCTTCATCAACACACACCTCAACTGCTGCAGCTGGCTGTTGAAAGACTCTTCACATTCTTGCTCAGTGATGATACCTGCAGATCACACACATCATACATTGTCATAATCCTATCTGTAATGTCTTACCAAACAGAACTGCATGAATGACTATTCCATATGTCATTCTACTAAACTGGAAGAATCTCGTTTAGTCTGGCAAGATAATCTTAAAACATACAGGAAGGCTCTCCGTAATGCCAGAGCAGCCTATTACTCTTCTTTAATAGAGGAAAACAAGAACAACCCCAGGTTTCCCTTCAGCACTGTAGCCAGGCTAACAGAGAGCCACGGCTCTATTGAGCCATCTATTCCTTTATAATTCTTGTCTTCTTACAAAGGAAGTTGATATAATACGATACGATAAGATAAGAGTCCAGAGTTGGACTCTTGTTGGCAGAGGAGAGATATTACATACTCCATGATAACAGACAGTGTTAATACTTTGTATATCTTTTCTGCTCTCAGGGCTGAGATCCAGCTCTGCATCTCTGTCTTCTCCTCACTTTCGGCACAGATCTCCAACCATTCCACAGACAGTGTGCTAGCACTCCCACTGCTAACAGCTGTTCTGTACTGTGCTGTACTGTTAAATACAGTTTGTCCATACTTGAATGTATGAAAAACCCATCAACTTCACAGTGCCATGGAACTTGATATATGTTTAGACTGCTTTGCTCCCATTAACCTTCAGCAACTAACTTCAGCCAAGTCTCTTTGACTTCCTTCAATGAGGCTGCTCAAATAAGTCTTACAGACAGTATTTCTTTCTTGGATTCTCTGTCTTTACTATCAGGATATGTGCTATTTAATGGACATATGTATCAAGATGGCGCTGCGCGAGTGGCCGCTTGTCACAGCAGTTCCAGACTTTCCATACACATTTTAGTGTTTTTAAATGATTTTATTGTATTTTTGTTGGTTCTATTTTGTCCATTCGACACTTTAAGCAAGTGTGCAGCTATGAATGTTCACCTTGTAACACTTATAGCTTGCCTCATGATATTTTTTGTACTTTTTGGCGTGGCTGAGGGAAACCCATTTATCCACGGCTCCCCATTCAACATCCACTGTTTACACCCAGGATCAGCTGTTAGCCCTGCGCCACACACCACCTTTCTGTGCCGAGTGGCCGGAGATCCCAGAGGAGCTACGGAGAAAGAGAATAGGATGCAGAACAGGACTGAAGCACAGAGAGCGGAAAAGACAAAAGACATACAAATCATGTTTACAATCTGTGTTTGTGGGGAACGTAAGATCTCTCCCCAGCGAGATGGAAGACCTCACAGCGCTGACCCGGCTGCAGAGGGAGTACCAGGAATGCAGGCTCATGTGCTTCACTGAGACATGGCTGAATGAACTTTCTCTGGACTTGCACGTCACCCTGGATGGATTCCAACTTATACGAGTGGGCAGGACAGCAACAAAGAGCGGTAAGAAGAAGGGAGGGGGGATCGCTGTGTTTGTGAACGATAGATGGTGCCAGCCGGGACACATCAGCATGAAGGAGCAACTCTGCAACAGAGATGTGGACAGCTGCTAGCGGTCAGTATGCAGCCTTACTACCTCCCAAGGGAGTTTTCACATCTTATTGCCAAGACTGTGTACACCCCCCCCCTCGGCAGCCGCTGCTGCAGATCAGATCCACACTGTCGCCTCTGAGCTAAAACCAGCACCCCCAATCCCTCCTCCTCATCTCCGGGGACTTTAATCAGGCTCCCTTGTCCTCTGCTCTCCTCACCTTCACCCAGTACGTGAAATGCCACACCAGAGACAATAAAACTTTAGACCTACTGTATGGTAACATCAAAGACGCATACACCTCATCTCTCCTCCCCCCGCTGGGTTGTTCAGATCACAACCTCATTCACCTCATCACAGACTACACCCCTGTGGTTAACAAACCTGTGAAGAGGCGTGTGAAGCAGTGGTCTGAGGAATCCTGTGCCAGGCTCAGAGACTGCTTTGAAACTACAGACTGGGAAGCACTCTGCAGCCCCCACAGCAGTGACATCGACAGCATGACCCACTGCATCAAGGATTATATCAACTTCTGTGTGGCAAACACTGTGCCCTCCAAGTTGGCACAGTGTTTTCCCAACAACAAACCCTGGGTGACCCCCGAGATTAAGGCCCTGCTGAATGAGAAGAAGAAGGTCATTAAATCCGGGGACAAGGAGGCGCTGCGCAGAGTCCAGAAGGAACCCAGCTAAGGATCAGGAAGGGGTGTTGGAGTGGACCAACACCTGGCTGCATGGACAACAGACTACCTCACCAACAGACCACAGTACGTGAGGCTCCAGCACTGTGTGTCTGACATGGTGCTCTGCAGCACAGGTGCCCCTCAGGGTACAGTGCTCTCCCCTTTCCTCTTCACCATCTACACCTCGGACTTCACCCACTGCCACATCCAGAAGTTCTCTGATGACACAGCCGTTGTTGGATGTGTTTCTGAAGGGAACGATCTGGAATACAGGATGGTCTTCAGAAACTTTGTCAGCTGGTGTGAGCTCAAACAGAGCTGCCTGTTATACACCAGCAAGACGAAGGAGATGATTGTTAACTTCAGAAGAAAAACACCTGACTTCACCGGTGAACATCCAGGGCTCAGACATAGACATTGTGGAGAGCTACAAATTCCTGGGCATTCACCTCAACAATAAACTGGACTGGACTGACAACACCCACACGCTCTACAAGAAGGGCAAGAGTCACCTCCACCTACTGAGGTCCTTTGGAGTGTGCAGGGCTCTCCTCAGGACATTTTAGGACTCTGTGGTGGCCTCAGCCATCTTTTATGCTCTGGTCTGCTGGAGAGGGGGCAGCACGGACAGGGACCGGAGCAGGCTCAATAGACTGATCAGGAGAGTGAGCTCTGTCCTGGACTGTCCCCTGGAGCCATAGAGGAAGTGGGTGATAGGAGGATGTTAGCCAAGCTGACATCCATCATGGACAACACCTCTCACCCCCTACATGATACTGTGGGGTCTCTGAGCAGCTCCTTCAGCAGCAGACTGCTACACCCACAGTGTAAGAAGGAGAGGTTCCACAGGTCTTTCTTACCAACTGCTGTCAGACTTTACACCTGCATCACCTGATCTTGTTGTACTTTCAGTTTTCTGTCTCTGTTCCTGCTTCTCAATTACCCACCACTTGTTGTGTACTTATATTTCCATTCTGTTTACTTACAACGTACAATATTACTTATCTTAAAATCTGACGTAAAATTACGTATTTTGGGGGTCTCACACATGGACGTACAAAAATGGCTCTGCGGCGCCACCTATGTTTATGTTTTCGGAGGAGCCCCTCGACACGGTTTCATCCAGGTGTACGAAATTTGGAGGCAGTATGTAACATACCGAGACACACAAAAAAAGTCTCTTGGTGACCCGGGCTATAGCGAAGCGTACAGCGTCCATTTTGTTTCAAAGTTGGCGTTTTTCGTGGTCATTTCCAATTTCAATTGTAATTGGTATTTATATAACACATTTATCCATTCACCATTTAACATATGCTCACAGCAAAGAATTGATTTTTAAGCTTCTGTGTAAGGAATAACAGGACAACTGGCCCACAGTACTCACATAAGGTGCCATGGGGCATGTTACCTTTCCTCGATGCTGCCTCTTTCCTCAGTCTGCGCAGTTTCTCCAAAGATCTCATGACATCCTGCATCCTCTTCACATCTGCCTGCTTCTTCCTCACCTCAGCAAGAACAGCGTCTGCAGCCAGCTTCAGCTCCTGCTCCTGGTGCACAATAAACAACAGACCATTCATCATCATCTTCTGCAGTTCTCCCCTCATCATCATTTTGTGGCAAAATAAAGCTCGAGTTCCACACTGATCGTGTCATTTTGTCAGAGCATGAGATGAGTTCATTGGAGTACAGCAGTTTGTTTTTAAATTCAGGACTATCAGGTAAAACACTAAATTAAATACTTAACTATGATAAAAATCCACAAACCTTGCAGACAATGCAGTTTTTCATTCCAAAAACACAGCCGCTCACCTCCAGCAGCTGAGCGGATGAGAAAGCTGCTGTGCTTGTCCGAAAACACAAACTGAATGTGGCTCTGTCAGCTGAGTATGTAAACAGGTGTGTGACTTCTTTTGGCCCTCCTCACATGTACTTACCTTTTTCTTCTCCTCTACCTGACGTATCTGCTTCATCCTCCATGTATCTATGACAGCCTCTCTCGCAGAAGTGCACTCCTCTTTCTCTTTCTCCTCCATCTGCAGTGATTTCCTGGCTCTCAGTCGCTGGGACCTTTTCCTACCAACACAAGACAATTTACCTTTCCAGCTATCTAAACACCAACTGTCATTGAGGACGGCGAGTTTGTCCTGTAGTTGCCTCTTCACGTTTAAAGCCATTAAATAAGAGTCTATCCACACAGAGTCATTCTCAACGTTGTTCCTCAGAGTTTCACAGGACTTTGCCAGCTGTGAGACGAGCAGAGCTGCCGTGTAAAGACCCTGTCTTAGCTCTGGAACACAGCATTGCTGCTGCTGTGCGGTTTGTGGGACCCTGGAGGTTTTGTCGCTGCTTTGTAAGAATCGTCTCAGCCACTGTTGATCCTGCTTCCCCTGAACGGCTTCATGGTCAGCTCGTGTTCGGTCCTTGTCCTGCGGAGGAAACAGAGGGCTGCCAAAAGGAGCGCCACTCTCGAAGAACCCTTCATATCCATGTTGTTGTTGTTGTTGTTTCAGAATGGAATCCAGCCCATACTTCTGGGGGAATGTTTGAAATGCTGAGGCTCCCTTACCGCTGTGTGTGTTTCCTGGAGCGGTGGGCACCATGTTAGGGAAGTGTCTCGATTGTGGACAGGGGACAGATAGGTCATATCCATACGAATAGGCTAAACAAGGCCCTCCGAAAGCCACCCCTGCAGAAGACGGTGCGGGGAAATCGCACCTGAATCCGTACGGGTGACCACCGTATTCCTGTGAAGGTGTCCACCGTTGGGCGGTGGGATCCGTCTGTGTCGGCCCATGCGCCGCGCTCGGCGGTTGTCCGTTAGCGCTGTATGGTGTCTCCAGATAGCCGCTATTACACACAGGGGGCTGCTGGTTGTCTGACAGAGGGTGGTGATATGTGTCAGCCATGTCGTGTACAAGAATGAGCTTAAACTATAACAAACTTTCCAACACTGACGCCGCCACTTCCTCTACCGTTGTTGCTGCTGCTGCTGCTGCTGCTGCTTCTTCTTGATTGGCAGCTGGCATTCAGCTTATAGGTGCATTGCCGCCACCTACCGGACTGGAGTGTGGCACACACACACACACACACACACACACACACACACACACACATATGTATGTATATATATATATATATATATATACACACACATAGCGCTGGTTTTAGTTCTCTCCTCTCTCTCTCATACCCCTTGCATTCCATAAGAACAACCTACACAGATTCAGGATGATCACACAATCTACATTTACCAGTAGGATATTTATCACCTGATGATGAATTTCTGGTAGAGAAACATTCAATATATATACCGCATGTCACATAAACCAATACTTTCAGCCTTTACATTTACATGTACATTTTCAATGGACTTGGGAGGCCTACCAATGTACCGATGAATTAACACAACATAAGAAAAACATAACAGTCGCTATATATCATGTAGTCATGCTGATGTAGTCACCAGGAGTGTAGTTGCTGATGCTGTTGTAGTGATATAACTGTATACTGATTAGTATTTACATGATAGTGTTGGGAATTGGAACCTTAAGGTTAAACAAATGTTGAAACAGTCCACCTAAAGTAAAATGTTTTGCTAACATTTATTCTTTTAGTGAGGGAGGATGTAGCACACTAGAACAGTAATTTCATAATTTCATATTTGTTAATTCTAGAATATCAGTGTCCACTGGAAATAATTTGCTTTATCTGTGTTACAGTTAATTCATATTATTATTATTTCCAGGTTAAAATAATATTTGCCTGAATGTCAACATATTTTGGAAATTGGAAATGTCTGTACTTATCCTTTAGAAATAATACTGTCTCTTTAAGAGGACGAGAAGAGTACGTTGTTGGAGATATGGGCTGAAACTGAAAATGTGTGCTTGTGTTAAACCGTGGAAATTTTTTTTTTTTTTAATTAAAGTTTCTAAAACGAAGATGGACATACATGTATTATGTATGTATGTACATGAATTTGCAGTTCATTTTGAGGGTGCAACAAGTAGTTTTAATAGTTTTATTTTGTTGAAGTAACAAAACACAATGGATTAGTAATATTTATCTTTTGGCTTTGTGAATACAAGGACAGGCTGTCATCTGCTGGTCCATCCTCCTTCATCTGCCTGGTCATCTGCCCAGTCATCTGCCTGTCATCTGCCGCTTCATCCACTGTCATCTGCCTCGTCATCTGCTGCACCATTCTCCTTCATCGGCCCCGTCATCTGCTGCTTCATCCGCCTTCATCTGCCCTTCATCTGCTTCTTTATCATCCCTTGTTCCCTCCATCATTATTGTCCTGGTTTTCATCCATCTCATCCTAGAGATCTTCATTCTTCATGCCATCTTGCCATCAGCAGAGAGAGGTGTAGTGGTAGTAGAAGTAGTAGTAGGTGTGGTTTTGGAGTGGCGAGCCATCCTACGAGCCAGAATTGGAAAAGAAAGGAGAGAGGAGAGAGAGTAGAGCAAGGAGATCGGTTGAGTTTTGATATATGAACTTGAGAAAATAAATTGGTTCAAACCTTACCTTACAAATTTAAGATTGAAGTGTTTTGCTTGCTGCTTGGTGCCCATTTCTCCTGAGCGAACTCGATCTTCTGAGACACTGGTCCAAATAATTGGTTCTTATCTGTATCGAAATTTATATATCTGATAATAACCCAATATTTCCGGCTGTTACAATAACATTGGCATCAGCATTTGGTGGCTTAATGCGGATGTGGCTGCTCACAACCCTGGCAAACGCTGCAGATCAGCTGAACATTCGAACCCCACACCGGGTGTTTGAAGCTGATCAGCTGAGGGGAGATAGATGAGCCTGGTTTTTCGGTGACCCTGTGGTACGATGTCATGGACCGTGGATTCGCGGGATGGCCAAAGCTCTGGACACGACACGGTAAGATGTAGTGTTTGCCATCCAGAAGAGGAAGAAGAAAACCTCCAGGTCCTGACCCCAGCCATGGTCTAGTGGAGAGCGAAGGAGCCGGATAAGGTGGGCAACAGTCTTGGCAAGACACCCCTCCTATCGTTGTTGACTTGATAGTCAGGGATGTCTTCGTCCAACCGGTCCTCTTCTACCTCGGGTGCGAAGGTGTTCCAAGCGTTAAGGGCTTGTCAATTTTTTTACCCTGACCTTTGTACCTGTTTTTGTTGCCGTCTGGACGTATACTGGACGTTCATACCCCTCTTCAGTTTTACCACTTGTAAAACTGCTCATAAGTGGGGTATTTTTCATCTCTGAGATCGTCATCAGATCTGTGTGGCAAATAGAGTTTAAGCAACCTTCTGTAAAACTTCTCTGGTGTTTTCTTCGAGCAAATCTAATTATGACTAGTTTCCCTGCAGTTCTCTTCTGAATAAACCCCATGTCATTTTGGAGGGAAATGACACTCTGACCTTCAGTTTGCCTGCCATAAATCAAATCAAATCAAATTTTATTTGTATAGCCCAAAGTTACAAAACACATTTTGCCTCACAGGGCTTTACAATCTGTACAGGGAGTGACACCCTCTGTCCTTAGACCCTCGGTTCGAATGAGGAAAAACTTGCCCACAAAAAACCCTTTTAACAGGGAAAAAATGTGGAAGAGCCACAGAGGAGGGATCCCTCTGCCAGGATGGACAGACATGCAATGGATGTCACGTGTACAGAGCAAATTAACACAACAGCATATTGTATAATTACAATGAATGATTAAATGACAATAAAATACAATAAATGATAGAATGGTTACAGTAGCAGTGGAATCTAACTATAAGCTCTGTGAAGCTAAGTGAAGGTGTGAAGCCTCCCAAACCCAGAAAGGTAGTTTGTTCCACAGAAGAGGAGCTTGATAGCTGAAAGCTCTGGCTCCAAATCTACTTTTGGAAACTATAGGAACCACAAGGACCCCAGCATTCTGAGAGCGCAGTGGCCTAGAGGGGTAGTAAGGTACTATGAGTTCTTTTAGATATGATGGTGCCTGGCCATGAAGAGCTTTGTATGTAAGAAGAATTTTAAATTCTATTCTAGATTTGACAGGTAGCCAGTGCAAGGAAGCCAAAATGGGAGAGATGTGATCTCTGATCTTGGTTCCTGTCAGAACATGTACAGTAAACTACCCTGTATTCTGTAACCTAAAGACGTGACCCGATAGTCCGATTGTGTCAGTTAAATGTTTGTCCTCCAGGGGCAGTATCACGACTTGAACCATTCACACTGCCAAAATATAACAACAAGAAGAAAAAGAACCTTCCGGTAAATAGACTGCTGACGGTGGAGTGAGCTAACGTTAGCTGTATGTGAGACAGACAGGCAGACAGCCAGACCGTCAGGCAGACAGCCAGACCGTCAGGCAGACAGACAGGCAGGAAGTTAGACGCAGTGTTATTTGTAATCTAGGCGGTGGCAGAAGCTTTGCGGAAGTGTGAAATTTTCGAGTCATATGACCAGGCAGCCGAGTAGCCGGAAAAAAAATGCTACCTAGATATGGATAAATTCCTCGGACACAGTGACT
This sequence comes from Nibea coibor, assembly GCA_023373845.1. NCBI lineage: Eukaryota > Metazoa > Chordata > Actinopteri > Sciaenidae > Nibea > Nibea coibor. The sequence goes on from CM041738.1 coordinate 1,472,270, forward strand.
AACTTCCACAACGAACACGGTAACACTACACACACAACTCATTTAGTTACAGTCAATCTATTTGAGTTTACTTCTACTCGTGCTTCGGCCACACATTCCTATTATTCCTATTAAGCCAGCATAAAGAAGCCAGGTGTGTTTACTGTACGTGAACAGCTCAACGAGTGAACTGTTGAAGACAGAATATTTACTGTTTGTCTGAATGTGTCCCCAGATGGAAGAGATTAAAGTGTCTCCCGACTATAACTGGTTCAGAAGCACAGTGCCACTGAAGAGAGTGAGTATCTCATGACTGTGATCACTGGGCCCGTCGTGTCATGCATTATCAACACTTAACGTGCTAATAGCAATGTGACAAACAATAGAATGAAATGAAGAGCAGGTGTCTTTTCTTATTTGGCCTGTATTTATTGAAGTCTTTCACACTGCTGTAATGAAGCTGTTATTAATTAAGAAGGATCATTGTGTACATTAGATTTGTATATCTACCTGGTAACACAGAAGTGTTTTCTTTTTGTTTTTACATTTTAGATTGAAGTCTTATTGCAGAGTGACACTAACTGACACTAAATAGTCCTGTCAAAACTTCAAATCTTCCCAGTCATTAAAAATTCAGATCATTTTTTTCCCATTTACCATTATTAATAGATACTGCAAAGATCTGTAATGGGATGGGTGATGATGATGATTTCCCTACATTAATATACAATTATGCACATTTAGCACAGTTAAAGTTTATTTAATATTAACTTATGCTATCTATTTGGATAATGTATTCAAGTATAACAAATTGACTTATCTGAAACAAAAGGGACTCTTTTGAGACTACTTCAAGCCAACAGTAAAACGTGACTTCTAATGCTAGACGGTGATCTAAAAGTGATCACTTCCTAAATATATTGGACATATTCTGTTTTCCAGGATTCTCAGGAATAATAAACAAAGTTAGATTTTAGGAACAAAGAGAATTAAACATGCATGAATGCAAGGGGAATGCAAAGGAAATTGGTCATAATGATGCCTAAAATTTTTATTTTTAAGTATATTTAAGTAGAATTATCTATATAATTGTTATCTCATAACTGTTGATCAGAGATAGATACACTTTCAATCACTGTTGTGGTTCAGTAATGATCTAAGGATGCTCAAACTAATTCAGAATCATTTTTTATGCATGTGTATAAAACAGTTGGTTGATGGATTTTTTTTTAAACAATATATTTATTAACATTTTCTTACATACACATACACTTGTATATAGACACATGTAATTATAGCAAGTATATAGGTCCGTGCTCCCACTTCGAGCATATCTTGCCTTCCTTTTTGTATGTATGTCACTCGCCCCAAAGGAAAGGTTGCCAGCATCTGTTTCACCCAATACGTAACACTTGGTCTGCTGATCCTCTTCCAAAATATTGCAATGGATCTTTTAGACACATATCTATTAGTATTCGTTCACTTTTGTTGTATTTATGACGTTTTGGGTAAAGACCCAAAACAAAGAATGCAGGATCCATTGGAATACTTTTCAAAATATTTTTTTCAATTGCTCTTTTAACCTGGTTGGATGGAATTTAGATGTAGGTCAGGTGTGTGTCAGGTATGTGTTAGGACCATAAAGAGCACACACAGACTGAATTGAATAATTGTCAATAATACTGTCAAGCTGACATGATTAATCATGAATCAGAGGCTACTGGCTTCAGTTTACAGTTCAGTTTTTCAAGTCTGCCTGTTGCAAAACGAAATCAAAAGGACATTTTTAAAAAAAGAGGGGGAGAAAAGGGGCTACTAAATCAAATCAGAAAGCTTGGCTGCTTCCTTGGACCAGAACTGTGAGACTGGAGGACAATTCCACATCATATGTAAAAAAAAAAAAAAAAAAAAAAAAAAAAATTGCCAGAGGCCTTCATAGAACATAGGCTACACAAGGGATCAGTTATCATCTTCATACAGTGGAGTTTGCAAGGGGTCAAATATGTTCTGTGTACAAAGTTAAAGTGGATGTGCTAGTGGTCAGGGTTGTGGGAAGCCTCTCAAATATTTGCCCAGACCTGTGACCAATAAAAATCAGAGTCCAAATTGGGGTAGTCATACCTCCATATTCTTTCACGTGGTAGCTCATTGTAGGAGGCCTCAAGGAAGAAATGATCAGGGGTTTAGTATCGCTGGTAACGATCCACTACTGATACAGAAAAACAGTGCAGAATTACAGTAACAAACGGTATGGGCCATTGTGTGGAAAAGACTGGAATCATTCTTTGGTGCAAGGCAGCATCAGACTTGACTTAAACATTTCTCTCCTATTTTTAAAGACAAATAAACAGATATAAATATATTGAATTACTTATTTATCTAATAACTGTGCACCAGTACAACAGTCTTAAAAAAATAACGTCAAGTTTAATAGAGACTCAAAAGAAAACAGTCAGTTCTTTATAATGGTTTAGTTTAGTGCAAAAATGAAGTGGAAGTGGAAAATGAAGTGGAAAATTTTCACTTCCTTCCTTCATCTCCTTCAAAATGATGTGCTTCATACCGCCTCCATTTTGTTTACTCAGTTCAATGAAGTCTGCGTGCTTTCTGGCGTGAAATTTCTGTAGGTGCTTGATGAAGTTGGTTGTGTTATAACTTGAAGTTTTAGCACTGCCCCTCTGAACATTTGCAGGTATTGTAAATAGCTGTCAAGGTTTTTGGCTAAGGTAGTGTGAAAAAGTTCAGGATAGCTGATCTTTTGCTTGCTCCATTTTGAAAACCATGTGGGCTTCCGCGCAGTGTGTTTGTGTATGGCGTCACTCATAGTGGACAGCATAGAATTAGACTAGAATAGATCAGTCTCCCCCTGATTGATAGGCCATTGTTGTTAAAGATCGGTGTAAGTGTATGCCACTTTACACTGAAGCTCAGCCACATACCATGCCTGGATGTGTTGTGATACTATTGTAGTTTATTGGATAAGTTAGCAAAGAGAACCTCCTTCAAGTTTCCAGGGTCTCACACAGTTTTCTTCTGGCCTGCGCCAGGAAACTAAGGCATTAGAGTCATGCCACACCAGTAATGGGCTAAGTATGAATGACCAGAAATAAAACTTAAAGTTTGGTCACCACTGGCCACTCCTCTTTGTGTGGTGGACAGTTTGAGGTGCAGGCGCTTTCTGTTCCAAATAAATCGATATCGATAGATACACTAGAATGTATTTTGTTCCAATATTTGGTCCACTTGATCTTAAAATCTGAGAGACAGCTAAATTCTTCACAAATGGAAAGTAAGACCAACACATCATCAGCATATAATGACAAGTGGTGATAAGTGTCACAAACTGAAATAGAATACACAGTGGGGGACTGACGAATTATCTGAGCAAGTGGCTCAAGAAAAAGTGCCAGGGGGACAGGGGACAGCCCGGTCGGAATAATCTGGTGACAGGGAACAGCGCAGAGGAGAGTTGGCCAGTGAGTACCAGAACTGAGGGTTTTGAATGCAGGACCTCATCATATGAATACATTTTTTTCTGAAACGTATTATATTAACTTATTACTTATTTTTTCTAAAACTGCCCACAAAAAGGACCACTCCAGCCTTAGTGTCAAGGGATAGCAGCACCTATATTTCCTGAAGGCACCATGACTAAAGAAAGTCCGCAGCCGATATGTTGTCACTTATGATTCCACAGCCTTTCATTTAATGTCATGCCCCCCATGCCAGGGTGAAAACCTGCTTGTCTGATCTGATTAATGTCTGTTAATGTTAATTAATTAATTAATGTTAACTATTAATTAATTAATGTCTTTATGAACTAAAATAAGCATGTATGTATGTATAAACAGTGATGTAATATATACATCACCATAAAACCTGTTTACCAATTGTTTCTAAAACCAAATAAGTAATAATTCACTGCTTGTCCTGCTCCATCAGAGTTAATTGTTGTTGCTTTGTCTCCCAGAGTATTTTTATTCAAACTTTAGTCAAGTGTCTAAGAACTCATTATCCTAACTCAAAGTACATTATAATTTATTCTCAAGGTTTTTGTCAGTTGCGTGCTTACACGTGAAATGAAATGAGTACTCAGGACCAGGGATGTGCACAAAAATAGTCTAAAATTAATACGTGTTGCAAAACATATTAATTTTTATTTTTGTTAAAACTATAGTGCATTATAGTGGATTATAAAAACAGAGCAGCATATAAGATACAGTAAGTTTGATATTTCTCTCCTGCTGCCTGCTTTAGAGACTTTAGAGGCATGATGTATTTTACTCACCTTGTTGTTTTTTGTCTCTGCCAGATTATTGTTGATGATGATGACAGTAAGGTGTGGTCGCTGTACGATGCAGGTCCAAAGAGCATCAGATGTCCCGTCATCTTCCTTCCTCCAGTCAGTGGAACAGCTGAGGTGTTCTTCCAGCAAGTGTTGGCCTTGACAGCCTGGGGCTATAGAGTCATCTCGGTAAGCTTGTCACTGAAAACACCAGCTTCGGCATCTCCTTCAGCTTTAAATGCAACTAACCATTATTTTATAGCATTGATCAGCTGATTATTTTTTCACTTAGTCTAATTTGTTTTGTTTGTAAAATCTCGTAAGACAGTAAAAAATATTTTCCCAGTGCTCAGGTGGCAACTTCAGATGTCTTCTTGTTCTGCTTAATGGCCCAAAATCAAACAATTTAGTATAACAGAAGATCTGACACACGATGTTGAAAGACTATTGTAATCAGGCTGGTAACAGTTTGCAAATCACAGATGTGACAGAGGTCTGATGTTGGTTCAGTTGAGTCCTGTGTGAAAAAACTTTGTCATTTCCATGAGACTGTGAAAAGAAGGTGAAGCTAACAAAATAATGTTGTCTCCAGCTGCAGTATCCGGTGTACTGGGATCTCATGGAGTTCTGTGATGGCTTCAGGAAACTTCTCGATCACCTGCAGTTAGATAAAGTAAGTGTGTTTTCTTCCTGCCTTGAAGCTGCCTCATGTCTTTCTACAATTGGTGTAGCTTTAGTTTTTTTTACATTTGTAGAGGCTGTCAACTGTGGCCTAGAACAGATCCACAAATGTGTAAAGTACAATACCTTAGTAAAACTGCCATGTAAAAATACCATGTTCACTAGACATGGAACATTTCATTAATAGACTTCAAACAGCATTCCCATATTTGTTTCCTGCTCCACATCCTGTTTTTGCTTTTCTCTTTTTATACAATCTTAAATTCAAAGTTTAACAGGTTTTACACTTTTGGTCAAATAAAGCAAGTAATTAAACAAACAAAGGTTCAAGGATGTCAAAACATAGCTGTAGCTGAGGGGAAAAGATAGATGGACAATTATTCATATCATAAGGTGCAAGACCTCCCCATCAGTGAGGATAAAAATTAATGGGAGCCCTACCATGTCTTAAAGATAACTATTTGTCAGATCAGCTGAGGCCTCTTGTGTGCTTTTGTAACCCAGCATATGAGGCTAGATGGAAGGACATTGAGCTATCTTTAATGGACATACGTATACAGTCAGTACCGGGCTGCCCCAGCAGAGTTATTGATGCTCTCCAGCTTCAGTATGTTGTTTTCTCCATAAGAGTTTTCATTGGAGGTGGTGAATAGATTTCAGCAACCGGTGAGATTATTGAGCTGGCCGGCATATGATCCTTCCAGCATCACAAGACCATGGGTACAGACAATGGGCTAAGCAAGGTATTGCTGCCTTCTGCTAAATGTTAACAACTGGAAATGTTCATTTTGAGGACTTGTGTCAGGCTCATGAGCTGGACCTGTAAGATTCACCTTTTTTTAAAAAAGGAAAAGGCCCTCAGACTGTTAAGCCCTCAAGAGTAACCCAGATACTTACTGATGCTTATAATTCAAAAAACACTAACGGCATCATAGGCAAATATACACAGGCTTCACCTTAATGAATAAAAATTGACCAACTATATAAGGAATGCGGTGAAAAGGAAGCCAATATTACAATCCCAGAGGATTTGTGGCTTCAAATATAGGAGACTTTAGTGGGCCTCAGCACTCCTGCTGGAAGGAATATGGATCAGTTTCAGCAGACCATGCTCACATTTTCTGGACATGCCCTTATGTTAAGCCTTTCTGAAAAGAAGTGGGCTATTGGTCTCAGATCCTGGACCTGAGATTTGACTTCTCATTTTTACCTTGAGATACCTTGGAAATATTCCTGAAATATTCCTGAGAATATTAGTAGGAGTGACTCAGTCTTATGTTGTACAGCTCAGAGACATGGAGAACAATAAGCCAGTTGCAAAGATCATTCATCACATCATCATTAACATTTATCTCAGGAGGAATATTAAACATCTGGTGGAGAGACTAAGTGAGCAGTGCGGATCTGTGAAAAAGAACAACCACAATCCCATTGACTTAGAATTTCAACAGCGAAAGTGAAATACTCTTCTCTTCAAATATCACCTTTCAAGTCATGGAATAATTGTAATTTGGCCACTATGTGAGCAGCAACATGGAGCCAGTGCAGGGACATACGTTGGTTTTGGATGGTCAGACCAGACATGCTGCTGCATCTTGTGGCAAAAATATGGAAGACAGCTGCCGTGTCTCTCTGAATATTATACATACAAAGATGCAGTCTGGGGAATAAAGACAGTATAAAAAAGGATGATCAAATAACACAAGTACAGCCCTAACTAATGATGATCTCTGTCATGTGAACCTTTAGGTCCATCTTTTTGGAGCGTCTCTAGGTGGATTCTTGGCTCAGAAATTTGCAGAATGCACACACAAATCTCCCAGAGTGCACTCCCTGATACTATGTAATTCATTCAGTGACACCTCCATCTTTAATCAGACGTGGACAGCAAACAGGTTATTTTAAATGATTCCAGCACAGATCTTCCTCTGAATGTTGACATTCATTGTTAATGTTTGGTTTCCATGTTCCTGATTAACAGTTTCTGGTTAATGCCAGCTTTCATGTTGAAGAAGATTGTCCTGGGGAACTTTGCTAAAGGACCAGTGGACTCAAAAATGGCAGATGCAATCGACTTCATGGTTGACAGGGTAAGGAGGTGTGTGTGTCACCACTGTGCAAAGGAATTCCTCTTATTAGGATCCGGGCAGTGAAAGCCCTATTGCATCCTTAGGATTTTTCTTTTTTAGTGTGTGAGCACTGGCGGTGCGAGGCCCTATTGAATTTCAAATGTTTATTTATTTATATTTTTATATTTATTGAATTTTAGAATGTTTGTTAATATTATTAGGGCCTGAGCACTGCGGCAGCGAAGCTAGGAAGGCAACCATTGTGTTTGTAGCCTTTCCTATTATTATTATTATTATTATTATTATTATTATTATTATTATTATTATTATTATTATTATTATTATTGGGTGCCCAGCTGCAAAGGCAACCATTGAAAAACAGTGCGGAATTATGCTAACAAACTGTAAGTTTCATTGGGGGGAAAAGACTGGGATCATGAGACTTGACTTAAACATTTCTTTCCTATTTTTTTTTTAAACAAATAAACAGATATAAATGCACTGAATTACTTATTTATTTAATAATTGTGCACCAGTAAAACAATCTTAATCATAAAAATATTGTGTGACTGCTTCAGTCAGTGCAATTAGGGATTCAAAATACAATGTAAAACAAAATAAATAATAAAATAATAAAGGAGCTGAAATTGAGAAAACAACAGCTTCACTAGCTTGGTAGGTAGACTTTCAAAATAAATAGCAATCAGCTCTTTATATAGTTTAGTGCTATTGGCAGTTAAACTAAGCTTTTGTAATGGACTAAAATCCATTACAAAAGCATCAAAACCATAGCTTCTCTAGCTTGGTAGAAACTGACAAAAAGACAGGTAGTGCCAAGTTTTTTCACCACTAAGGGGGCAGAAGGCCCTTGGATGAATGCCAATCAAGTAAGAGAACATTTCAAGATTTTGCTGTATTGAGGGTTAAGTCACACACATACTGACACCCAGTGTCAGTGACCTGCTCAAGCAGATTTCTCAAGCTTCTCAAGCTCGGGCTTAAGCATCATTGGCAGGTTCTTGCTTAGGAAAGCAAGCATTTCTGCTCTCTCGGCTATGAGTCTGTTTCACTTCTCATCCATGATGGTGGAGACTGTGCTAAAAAGCCTTTCACTTTTAATGCAGAGGTATTTGAAGGCAGCAGCAGAAATATTTAGCAGTGGAGGATCAAATCAAATCAAATCAAATCAAATTTTATTTGTATAGCCCAAAGTCACAAAACACATTTTGCCTCAGAGGGCTTCACAATCTGTACAGGGAGTGACACCCTCTGTCCTTAGACCCTCGGTTCGAGTGAGGAAAAACTTGCCCACAAAAAACCCTTTTAACAGGGAAAAAAAAATGTGGAAGAAACCTCAGGAAGAGCCACAGAGGAGGGATCCCTCTTCCAGGACGGACAGACGTGCAATGGATGTCACATGTACAGAACAATCAACACAAACATATTGTACAATTACAATGAATTACAATAAATGGTGAGGTGATTGCAGTAGCAGTGGAACACAGATGCACAGCAGCAATAAGTCATTAACCAACAAAGCTGTAGTGGGGATGGTAGCAATAATGACTATATATGGCATGTAATGCTAAATATGGTGGACGTCAGCAGCAGACCACGGCGGCAGCCACGATCCATGAGAACCTGCTGGACGAGAAAGCACAGAAACTCCGGGGAAGAAGTGTAGTTAGTAATATCCAAAGAAAAGGTGTAAGAGAGATAATGATTGACAGAACAATAAAACCTCAGGCCCCGTTTATGCGGACTCTAAGGGATATCGAACTGCTTTACATTGATAGATAGAGAGAGAGAGAGAGAGATAATGATTGACAGAACAATAAAACCTCAGGCCCCGTTTATGCGGACTCTAAGGGTTATCGAACTGCTTTACATTGAGAGAGAGAGAGAGAGAGAGAGAGAGAGAGAGAGAGAGAGAGAGAGAGAGAGAGAGAGAGAGAGAGAGAGAGAGAGAGAGGGTTTACAGTAAGGCGTGGACGTCAGCAGCAGACCACAGCAGCAGTCACGATCCATGAGAACCTGCTGGACGAGAAAGCACAGAAACTCCGGGGAAGAAGTTTAGTTAGTAGGGGGGGGGGGGTCCCCCGGTAGTCTAGTCCTATGGCAGCATAACTAAGGGAAGGCCTGAGCCAGCCCTAACTATAAGCGCTATCAAAAAGGAAAGTCTTAAGTCTAGTCTTGAATGTGGTGACCGTGTCTGCCTCCCGAACCCAGAAAGGTAGTTTGTTCCACAGAAGAGGAGCTTGATAGCTGAAAGCTCTGGCTCCCAGTCTACTTTTGGAAACTATGGGAACCACAAGGAACCCAGCATTCTGAGAGCGCAGTGGCCTAGAGGGGTAGTAGGGAACTATGAGCTCTTTTAAATATGATGGTGCCTGGCCATGAAGAGCTTTGTATGTAAGGAGAAGAATTTTAAATTCTATTCTAGATTTAACAGGTAGCCAGTGTAAGGAAGCCAAAATGGGTGAGATGTGATCTCTGATCTTGGTTCCTGTCAGAACACGTGCAGCAGCATTCTGAATTAGCTGCAAAGTCCTAAGAGACTTATTGGGGCAGCCTGATAATAGAGAGTTACAGTAGTCCAGCCTAGAAGTAACAAATGCATGGACTAGTTTTTCTGCATCCGCTTGGGACAGGATGCGTCTGATTTTGGTAATGTTACGTAAGTGGAAGAATGCAGTCTTTGAAATTTGTTTTATGTGGGCATTAAAGGACAAATCCTGATCAAAAATAACTCCAAGGTTCTTTACGGAGGAGCTGGAGGCCAGGGTGGTCCCGTCTAAGGTGGCCAAGTCTCCGGAAAGAGAGTTTCTGAGGTGTTTGGGTCCAATTACAAGAACTTCAGTTTTATCTGAGTTCAACATCAGAAAGTTATAGGTCATCCAACTTTTTATATCCCTAAGGCACGCTTGCAGTTTGGCTAAATGATTGGTTTCATCAGGCTCGATCGATAAATATAATTGGGTGTCGTCAGCATAACAATGAAAATTAATGGAGTGATTCCTAATAATGTTCCCTAGAGGAAGCATATATAGACTGAATAGAAGTGGTCCTAGTACAGAACCTTGTGGGACTCCATGACAGACTTTGGTATGTATGGAGGATTCATCATTGACGTGAACAAACTGAGATCGATCTAAGAAATACGACCTAAACCAGCTTAGGGCGGTTCCTTTGATGCCAATCTGATGTTCCAGTCTCTGTAAAAGAATTTGATGGTCTATGGTGTCAAATGCAGCACTAAGATCTAACAGGACGAGTACAGAGATGAGTCCTTTGTCTGATGCCATTAGGAGATCGTTTGTGACTTTGACTAGTGCGGTCTCTGTGCTATGATGGACTCTAAATCCTGACTGAAAATCCTCAAATAAACTGTTCTTGTGAAGAAATTCACACAGCTGATTAGCTACAGCCTTCTCGAGTAACTTAGAAAGAAAGGGAAGGTTTGATATCGGTCTATAGTTAGCCAAAACCTCTGGATCTAGAGTGGGCTTTTTAAGAAGAGGTTTAATTACAGCTACTTTAAAGGACTGTGGTACATATCCTGATAATAAAGACAGGTTAATCATATCCAGTAAAGAAGGGCTAACTAAAGGTAAAACATCCTTGAGCAGCCTGGTTGGGATGGGGTCTAGGAGACAGGTTGACGACTTAGATGAAGAAATTATTGAAGTTATTTGATGAAGGTCAATGGGAGAGAAGCTGTCTAAATATGTATCAGGTTTTGCAGCTGTTTCCAAACTTGCTGTATCAGAATGCAGATCAGTGCCTGTCAAAGGCAAGGCATGATGTATTTTGTCTCTAATGGTCCTAATTTTATCATTAAAGAATCTCATGAAGTCATTACTAGTTAGACCCAGAGGAGTAGATGGGTCAATAGAGCTGTGGTTCTCAGTTAGCCTGGCTACAGTGCTGAAGAGAAACCTGGGGTTGTTCTTGTTTTCCTCTATTAAAGAAGAGTAATAAGCTGTTCTGGCATTACGGAGAGCCTTCCTATAGGTTTTAAGATTATCTTGCCAGACTAAGCGAGATTCTTCCAGTTTAGTGGCACGCCATTTGCGTTCAGAATTACGTGCCACTTGCTTTAATTTGCGAGTCTGCTGGCTATACCATGGAGCTAACCTCCTCTGTTTAATATTCTTCTTTTTCAGAGGTGCAATAGAGTCAAGTGCTGTCTGTAATGAGCCTGTAGTGCTCTCAACAATATGATCTATTTGTGAGGGGCTCATGGGAGCAGACAAGTCCTCTGCTACATTGAGACATGGCAGTACTGAAGGAATCACTTCCTTGAATTTTGCAACAGCACTGTCAGATAAACATCTGCTGTAAGAGTTTCTACAAAAAGGCTTATAGTCCAGCAATATGAACTCGAAGGTTATTAAAAATGGTCAGAAAGAAGAGGATTCTGTGGATAGACTATAAGATGATCAAGTTCAATGCCATATGAGAGAACGAGATCAAGGGTGTGGTTCAGACGATGAGTCGGTTTATTTACAATCTGACAGAAGCCAATTGAATCTAATAAAGAGATAAATGCAGTACTAAGGCTATCATTGTGGTTGTCCACATGAATATTAAAGTCACCTACAATGATTACTTTATCTGTTTTAAGGATCAAGCCTGATGCAAATTCTGCAAATTCAGATAAAAATTCAGAGTAAGGGCCAGGAGCGCGATATATTATAACAAATAGGATTGGCTGTACTGTTTTCCATGTTGGGTGAGTGAGGTTAAGAACAAGACTTTCAAATGAATTAGAATTTAGTTTAGGTTTAGGATTTATTAATAGACTTGAGTCAAATATGGCTCCAACTCCGCCACCTCGACCATTACTTCGAGGAATATGAGTGTTACAATGACTGGGAGGAGTGGATTCATTTAAGCTAACATATTGACCCTCCTGCAGCCAGGTTTCAGTGAGACAAAATAAATCAATATCATAGTCAGATATTAATTCATTGACTAAAAGAGCTTTAGAGGACAAGGACCTGATATTCAAGAGTCCACATTTAATGCTCTTGTTTTGTACTGGTGGAGATGTTGATTTAATTTTTATTAAGTTTTTATGATGAACTCCTCTTCTGTTTGTTTTATCTTTAAACAATGTAGGTGGACGGGGGACAGACACAGTCTCTATACTAAAGTACTGGGTGGGCAACTGCTCTAATGGAGGCGCAGAGAAGCGTGTAAGACTGCAGCTCTGCTTCCTGGTCTCAACTCTGGGTTGTCACGGTTTCGGTCGTTTAATAAATTGCTCCATGTTTCTAGATATGAGAGCTGCTCCATCCAAAGTGGGATGGATGCCGTCTCTCCTAATCAGACCAGGTTTTCCCCAGAAAGGTGTCCAATTGTCAATGAAGCCCACATCGTTTGCTGGACACCACCTCGACAACCAGCGGTGAAATGACGACATGCGGCTATACATGTCATCACTGGTCACATTGGGCAGGGGTCCAGAGAAAACTACAGAGTCCGACATCGTCTTGGCGTATTCACACACCGATGAAACATTAATTTTAGTGACCTCCGATTGGCGTAACCGGGAGTCATTACCGCCGACGTGGATAACAATCTTACTGTATCTACGTTTAGCCTTAGCCAGCAGTTTCAAATTTGACTCGACGTCGCCCGCTCTGGCCCCTGGGATGCATTTGACTATGGCCCCCGGTGTCGCTAACTTCACGTTCCGTAAAATGGAGCTGCCAATGACCAGAGTTGGTTTCTCAGCGGGTGTGTCGCTGAGCGGGGAAAATCTGTTTGAGACGTGAAGCGGTTGGTGGTGTACCGTGGGCTTCAGCTTGGGGCTATGCCTCTTTCGGACAGTCACCCAGCCTCCCGGCTGCTCGGGAACTACCGGGGGACTGCTAGCTAAAGCTACCTTCGGTGGTACCGCACCGGCTACGGGGGACTGGCTAACTATAGCAGCTACTGACTGTTCTGTGGTGCGGTACCGTGCCTCTAACTTACTGAGCCTCGCCTCCAAATCTACAAATAAACTACATTTATTACAAGTACCATTATCGCTAAAGGAGGACGAGGAGTAGCTGAACATGTGGCACACAGGGCAGGAGAGAGGGGGAGAGGAGAGAGCAGGAGAGGAGAGAGGAGGAGAGCAGGGAGAGGCCATTGCTAAACCTTGGCTAGAGAGTGCGGCTAGCAGAGAGACAGGTAAAACTATCGGACTGCGGTTACTAGAGTTTAAGAAACCTGTTCGTGTAGACAGAACAAGTTTAAAGGTAGTGTGGAGTTACGTAGATAGTCACTGATGTGAAAAATGTACGGAAAATTGTGAGCAGAGCAGAGGGCACCGTGGCACTAACACCGGTAACCGGAAGTGACAGAATACGCTTACCGTAAAGCAGCCGGATGTGACTAAGCTCACCTTCCTTGCAAACTCCTCAAACGGTTCTAGTCAGTTCATTGTTCTTTCAAGCAAGGCCGTGCTGTGATTGTTGTAGGCAGTTCATGGTCAGCAGTATAAGCAGACAATGCTCGCTTTGTGTTCCATCAGACTCGCGATCATGAAGTAGGTGCTATTGCACCTGGTTTTGACATCCTGCTGATAACAAGATGCATTGTATGTGCAACGCAGCCTAAGCTACTCTCATGTTGTCCATCGCCTTTCGCATGTTGCTGGCGTTGTCCCTCAGAATGACATGGACTTTATTCAAAGGAATTTGTCACTTATCAAGCATTTCTCTTGTGGTAGCTGCAATTGTGTCACTGGTGTGTCGCCCACAGTTTTTTGCATTTAACATTGCACTGTGTGGCACGAAACTGTCCTCCAGCCAGTGTGCTGTTAAACTCAAAAGTGACAAGGGGGAAACGTCACTCCAATCATGTAATACCGTGGCTCCAGGTGGCTAATTAGCAGCCAAAATCCCTTGTCTCCAACCAACAGCGGTTGCCCATCCATTACGATAAAGTTCAAAGTCCTTTCGGTGATTTTAGTTGCCTGCACACCATTCATTGGAAATTTATCTCCTCTTTCCTTCATTTCCCTTAAGGTTAGCTACTTCGTGTCACCTTCTTTTTGTCTATTTTTGTCTATTGTCTGTTCAACGAACTCTGCGTGCTCTCTCACGTGAGGTGCTTTATGAGGTTTGTTGTATTATAACCAGATGTTTTAGTACCGCCCCTCGGAACATTCACTTTACAGATGTTGCACATAGCCGTGGAGCTTGTTGACTGAGGTAATGTGTAATAGCTCCAGATAGCTGATCCTTTCACTCGCTCCATTTTGTAAACACTGTAGGCTCCGCACGGCGTGTTGCTTGCATATGACTCACTCACAGCACACAGCATAGAATTACACTGAATAGATCGGGCCGATATGGATACCTGATCTAGAAATTTCTTCAATATCGGTTCCGATACCAATACAAACAGAATCAGTGCATCCCTACACATAGGACAGTCCCATTGTCAACTTCAAAAATGTTCATGTCTGTACAGTAAACTCTCTAGCGCCACCAACATATCAAAGTTTGAAGTGCATTCAGCTTCATAACTTCGGACCTATTGGTCCAAATTTCACAAATGAGGTACCGTTGGAATCCTTGGATCAAGAAGAGTTCAATGGCGTTGAAATTGAACGTTGACTTGGTTTTAGAAAAATCTCATATGAAAGCTAGACTCTCCCAAATTATGTTCAATATACTAAAATAAATTTGCTTCACTGAAGAAAGATTGATCATTTAATGAACTCAGAAAGGTCAGATTTTGGCAAGACAAAAGTCGTGTCACCTTGTCATATGATGCAATTAGTGGGTGTGTATAAAAAGAACCCCAGCACACCAGACCTTCACATCAACTGCAACTTGACCTCTGACAACATGCCTAAGATTCGCCCTGAGACCAAAGCGCTGATCAAGAGACTGAAGACCAGATCCACTGCTGAGGTGGCTAACACCTTCAATGTGTCTTAGTGTCAAGTACAAAGAATAAGAAAAAGATTTGAAGAGACTGGAGATGTTTTTGACAAGCCCAGGTCCGGCAGGCCCCGCAGGACAACTGCTCGGGAGAACTGTTTATTGGCTTGAAAATCCGAGGCCAGCTCCTTTTCACTTCAAATTCCCGTGTCAACCAGACCAGTTTGTAGAATTTTATCTCAAAATGGCCTCCATGGTCAAATCAGTGCC
Source organism: Nibea coibor (assembly GCA_023373845.1). Classification (NCBI taxonomy): domain Eukaryota; kingdom Metazoa; phylum Chordata; class Actinopteri; family Sciaenidae; genus Nibea; species Nibea coibor. The sequence continues at coordinate 1,487,440 of CM041738.1, forward strand.
CAGATACCAATACTATACAAAAGGCAATTAATAAGACGTGTGGCATTTGCCAAGACCCACAGCCTGGGTGGAGGATGGACGCTGGAAAAGCAGAAGGTGGATTTCTGAGATGAATCTTCAGTTGAATTACAGTACAGCCGCTGCAAATATTGCAGGAGACCTACTAGAGCCTGCATGGATCTGAGATTCAGCCAGAAAACAGTTTGGTGGTGGAAAAATCATGGTATGGGGTTACATCCAGTATGTGGGTGTGCGAGAGATTTGAATGGTAGAAGTCGGTATCAGTAGCCTAAAATATCAAGAAGTATTAGCTACTGTACCTCTTATATTCCCAACCATAAAAGGGGTCAAATTTTGCAACAGGATGGTGCTCTATCACATATATCAAAGTTCCTCAAGGTGAAGAAGATGAAGGTGCTACCAGACATGAACATCACTGAGCATGTAATGAAGAGGAAGCATCAAAGACAAAACCAAAGAAGATGTTATGCAACATATTTTTGTATTTGAAGTGAATTATTTGTTCAATTTTCACATTACTCTCTGTAGGCAACAAAACTTTTGTCTTGCCAAAATCTGACCTTTCTGAGTTTTAGTTTTAGTTTTCATGTGAGACATTTCTAAAACCAATGCATTAAAAGTCAGGTTATCAGCTGTTGTTTCTACAAAATGGATAAGTGACAAAACTTTTGTCAGGGACTATATTATGTCTAAGAAGGCAACATTCAGTTCCTTCACCTCAACTGAGATAGGCTGCTACCTGCTGTTCTCAGGCAAAGGCAAACAACTACTACTATGAGGGCCTCAAGACCCACACGTCAGCACAGTGATGACATGATGGTGTGTGATGTGATGGTAACTCCATCTACCCTTCTTCTAAGATTCACTGATTGGATTGGCTCGGCTCGCTCCTGTGATTAGATTAGAGTGTAGCAATATCTGACCAGTCCCTGTGGTACTGTCCTTCTTGGCCTCCCACAAATTAAGAGACATTGGCATTTTAGTTTGAGTCTGCTGTCAGATTTTGTGAAATTTAAGGATGAGCAGATAACCTCCTCCTTTGATACACATGCCTCACCTGAAACCTCCAGCCTGATTGTTTAGGATGCTTTGAAACCAACTTAAGGAGACAAATTTCCTACTCCATGACTATGAAGTGGATGGCTCAGAATGAATTTCTACAATTATTCAGTGAAATAAACTAAAATATGCTCAAGGCAAGAAGCCAGTCGAGAATAGTTTCATGTCCATGGTTACAAATCTGGTAAAATGTTAGCCAATGTTAGCAAAACAGGACATCACAAAAATCTAAATGGATGATGGCAACTACTCTAAAATTAATGACACCTTGCAGTGCAAGATATTATTGTCTGTGGCATCAATAGTGGGGAGGAGGTGGGGATGTGGGGTGGGGGTGTGGGTGGCGGTGTGGGTGGCGGGGGCTACAGGGGTCCTCCTGAGTTCAACAGGCTCACAGCTTCTGGGAAGAAGCTGTTCCTCAGTCTGGTAGTACTGCTCTTAATGCTCCGCAGCCTCCTGCCTGAGGGGAGGTGTAAATGTCCGTGGTGGTGGATAGGCTGCATCCCACAGTCCTCTGTGCAGCTTTAACCACCCTCTGCAGAGCCTTCTTCTCTGCCGCAGAGCAGTTGCCACACGGTGATGCAGGAGCACATGATGCTTTCCACCACACACCTGTAGAAGTAGATCGGGACTGAGCTCCTAAGCCCAGCGGGCCTCAGCCTCCTGAGGAAGTAGAGGCGCTGGTTTGCCTTTCTAACCAGATAGGAAGTGTTTGTGCTCCAGGTGAGGTCATCAGTGATGTGCACACCCAGGTACCTGAAGCTGGAGACTACTTCCACCGCTGTCCCTCCGATGTGCAGGAGAGGAGAGAGATGTCTGCCCCTTCTGAAGTCCACGATCATCTCCTTGGTCTCCGTCATGTTGATGCAGAGCTTGTTTTCTCTGCACCAACCCTCCAGGTGTTCCACTTCCTGCCTGTAGTCAGACTCATCGTTGTTAGCGATGCGTCTAACCACGGCTGTGTCATCCGTGAATTTCACGATCAGACAGCTCGGATGTCTCGCTGAGCAGTCGTGTGTGAGCAGCATTTTTCTCTGACTTTGCACTTCTGAATTCTTCTGAAATGGTAAAACTTAGGTACCCACATGCTTATTGTGAGGCTTTGAACCAAATCACACAAGGAGATGGTTGCTTCATCAACATTTAAAAAAATGAAATGGTTCATTTTCACAAACCTCTCTTCAGTTCTACATGTACTCTGCACACTCGTAGTACATTGGCTATACAGTATTTGTGCTGGTTTGTGTGGACTGGCATGTTTAATAAAGTGTGTCTGTGTCTTTGTGTTCAGAATGAGCTGAGTCAGCCCATCAAAGACAAAGGCCCAGTGAGATGTTTAATCCCAGGTCCTGAACTATGATGTTAAATTCTGAACTGTAGTCACCATTAGTAATCCATAAGCAGCTTTCTCATATAGCTCCCTTTCTTGTCCAGGTGGGATAGGGTCATGTGGATGATGTGTGCTATAACATCTTCTGTTGATAGGGTGGGATGGTAAGCACACTGTAGTAGGTGCTGTGTTCTGAGTAGTGAGGAACTGATGTCAGGCAGACAGGCTGGACTTGTTTTCTCGGAGATGCTTATGGATATGACAAACTGAACCAGAGATGGTTGAATAGCACTAGTTGGTCAGTAAAAGTTTAAGGATATCAGTGATACCATCTGGTCTTCTTGCCTCCCTGCTGTTTCCACTAGAAAGCCCTCCTCACATCATGCTCAGAAAGAGTGATAGATGTGGAAGGTGTCCTGTCCTGTCCAGTAACCATTTATTCAGCTGTTTGGCTTGTTGGTTGTGGAGACCTCAAAGTAATACTCATAACAATCATAAAAGTTGTTTAGCTCACCATAGAGATATGTCAGCAAGGAAGACAAATGAGAAGCATCCTTTTAACAGCTGACATGAAATTGACATCCATCTCTTAGAAAGAAGCCTTTCTTTCTTTCAGTGTGGCACATGTAATCTCTTTGTCTTTGTGTATTTCTTTGTGAATGTTAACCTCGGCCTCCATATGTTGCAGTTGGAGAGTCTGAACCAAAGTGAGTTGGCATCACGGCTAACACTCAACTGTCAGAACTCTTATGTGGAGCCACACAAAATAAAGGATGTTGCTGTGACCATTATAGATGTAAGTGTTAAACCATCTTTCAACTATACCAGCATCCATCCATTCATGTATATGTATGTATGTATATATATATATATATATATATATATATATATATATATTTTTTTTTTTTTTTTTACCATAACCTCAGTCATTTTTCTCTAAATGGTGTGGAGGTGTTTGATCAGAGTGCTCTGTCACTGGAGGCGAAGGAAGAGATGTATAAATTGTATCCTAACGCAAGACGAGCTCATCTGAAAACAGGAGGAAACTTCCCATACTTGTGCAGGAGTGCTGAAGTCAACCTCTACATACAGGTACACTCATTTACCAACCAATGACAATGAAGTAGAGACATGTTGATCCTATATATATATAATGAGATGCAGTTTAAAGACAGAACACCAGCAACAGGGCATCTTTGAGGTTGTACTGTTTAATGAGCATTACCCACCAATATTGTCATGGTTTGTGTCTGATCTGATGTGTTGTTTAACTGATTTATCTTCACAAATTAAAGACACTGCTTGTTGTACAGATTCACTTGCGCCAGTTCCATGGGACAAGATATGCTGCCATCAGTCCTGCCATGGTGAGTGCTGAGGAGCTAGAGGTGCAGGACAGTCACCTGAACAGTAACCAGGACTCTGATAACCAATGAGACAAAGTTTATCTGCAGACTGTCTCTTCTGAACATTTCCAGCAGTTACTCTCACTCTTCTTCTGAACACATCATTTCACAGGACATTCTTCGACAAGCTCAACAGCCAAAATTATTTTTATTTGACAGATAAAGCAATATTTTGATAATGACCTATACATAAATGGTAATGGGTCACTTTGCTTTAAAAATATACAGCGCCTTCACCTTGCCTTATGTGGAATGAATCTCATAATTGTTGCACTCATGAACTGTTTGCCTCCAGCATTGATTTCAATGTGTAATATAGTTGTTACAGCCAGCGGTCAACTGGTTTCCTGTTAACAGAAAGGTGGACACACTGGTTATAGAGAGGTGTATTTCTGAAATTGTTTGTGTAATTCATTAATTCATTGAAATAAAGTTACATTTCTTCCTTTTTTGTTTGTTTGTTTGTAAAACTGTTTTGAATTTCTCATCCCACATTTACACTGGGCTTATCTAGTCATCCCTATAAAAGATTGATAATAGATAAAGAATGCAAATACAGATGCTGGCACACCTATCCAACTGCTCATTAACACAAATTTCTAATCAGCCAATCACATGGCACCACAATGCATTCAGACATGGTCAAGACAATCTGCTGCAGTTCAAACTGAGCATCAGAATGGGGAAGAAAGGTGATTTAAGCGACTTTGAACGTGGCATGGTTGTTGGTTTCAGATGGGCTGGTCTGAGTATTTCAGAAACTGCTGATCTGATGGGATTTTCACGCACAACCATCTCTAGGGTTTACGAGAATGGTCCAAAGAAGAGAAAATATCCAGTGGGTGAAAATGCCTTGTTGATGCCAGAGGTCAGAGGAGAATGGCCAGACTGATTCGAAATGATAGAAAGGCAACAGTAACTCAAATAACCACTCGTTACAACCGAGGTATGCAGATCATCTCCAAACGCACACAACACGTTGAAGATGGGCTACAGCAGCAGAAGACCACACCGGGTGCCACTCCTGTCCACGAAGAACAGGAAACTGAGGCTACAATTCACACAGGCACACCAAAATTGGACAATAGAAGATTGGAAAAACGTTGCCTGGTCTGATGAGTCTCGATTTCAGATGGTAGGGTCAGAATTTGTCATCGACAACATGAAAGCATGGATCCATCCTGCTTTTATCAACGGTTCAGGCAGCTGCTGGTGGTGTAACGATGTGGGGGATATTTTCTTGGCACACTTTGGACCCCTTAGTACCAATTGTGTTGTGGAGAAATTGTTGAAGTCAAAGGTCAATGGTGAAGTCAGGAAGAAAGAAAGTGTCCAGGAATCTCTGATGTCTTATGCTGTATTATTTATTGACACTTGGCCAAGGAGAATTAGAGACACTCTCAAAGTATATCGGAAGTGCCTGAGCCGGTTTCACATTCTGCCCAACTCGTGCTGGTGGATAGACTTTAAACTCCAAGATCTTCGTCAACATATTTTAGTCTGGAGACACAGATTGGAATGTCAATGGCAAGCTATATATTATGTCTAAGCATGCAGCACCAGAGTTCTTCAACCCTGGCCGCCACAGTATGTTTGTGCTTTTTTATATCCCATTTAAAAGTATATACGTGTCCCTCAGAACACTATAGGAATAGAAAATTCCATGACCATGTCCATCCCTTTATGACCACAGTGTACCCATCTTCTGATGGCTACTTCCAGTAGGATAATGCGTCATGTCCTAAAGCTGCAGCAACTGCGTGATGCCATCATATCAATATGGCCCAAACTCTCTGAGGAATGTTTCCAGTACCTTGCTGAATCTATGCAAGGAAGGATTAAGGCAGTTCTGAAGGCAAAAGGGGAGCCCAACCCGGCACTTTGCTTGGCTCATTGTGGGCAGACATCTAGTAGTTTAGAGAGGGACAAAGCCTAGGGCCAGTTACAAGGTTTGTTTGAGGTTGAACATCAGAAATGTGCAGGTTATCCAAGTTTTTATGTCCTTAACTTTGAAGTTTAGTTAAGTGTAGGATGCCTTGCATGGATAGAATAACATCATTAAGCCAAGTGAAGAACTCTCTCCAGGAGGTAGACATATCATTCTCCAAGAGCAAATACAGAGGGCTCACCACAAGGCGCAGTTTACAAATTTATTTTTTGATTAATTTTTCTCTCTCCCTGCACTCTAGGTATGACATCTCACACTCTGGCTCTTGAAAATTCCCGCAATACACACCCATTCATTTTTTGGCCGGATGTTTGGGGTATAGTGGCAAAACCGTTCGGTGAAACTTTTTGAAAACCACATTGCAACCGTGCCCCGGCCGAGCCGGTCATTTTGACTCCTTGTTTGTGTATGTTCGACAAAAACTCTCGGAGCCTTAGGGAACCAAAGAAAGGGCGTAAGAATAATAATAATAAGAAGAAGAAGCGCAGTAGATATTAATGAGTGTGCTCTTTCAGGCACACTCAACTAGAAAAAATTCTAAAAAACCCAAACTCTTGCAGAGAGTCTGACTGTGGTGCTGTCAGTCGTACACACAGGTGGAGAAGGAAGGTGACGGGTAGACAGACATGAACAAAGAAAATAACTGTACGTGACGTGCTTTACGGTAAGCGTATTCTATCACTTCCGGTTATCGGTGTTACTGCCACGGTGCTCTCTGCTCTGCTCACTTAAACAACTTTTCGTACATTTTTCACATCAGTGATTATCTACATAACTCTACACTACCTTTAGACTTGTTCTGTTTGTGCACGAAGAGGTTTCTTAAACTCTAGTAACCACAATCCGATAGTTTTACCTGCCTCTCTTAGTCACACTCTCTCTCTCTCTTGCTCTCCTCCTCTCTCCTCTTCTGCTCTCTCCTGCCCGATGTGCCACATGTTTAGCTACTCCTCGTCCTCCTTTAGCGATAATAAATAAATGTAATAAATGTAGTTATTTGTAGCTTTGGAGGCGAGGCTCAGTGAGTTAGAGGCACGGTACCGCACCACAGAACAGTCAGTAGCTGCTATAGTTAGCCAGTCACACATTTTAAAACCCAAGTTTGTGACCGTTTGCTTCCTAAAGTGCTCCAAGGGGCCCAAGTCAACAGGAGGTGGTTCACAAGAGCCACTGGGAGAGAACACCATCACTTCTGTTTTGTTTTCATTGAATTTTAAAAAGTTCAAGGACATCCAAGCTTTAATTTCTTCGAGACAGAACAGAAGTGGGTTCAGAGAGAAAGCATCCTTCTTCTTTAGTGGCACATAGATCTGGCTGTCATCAGCGTAACAATGAAAAAAGATGCCATGCTTTCTTAGGATGGAACCCAGGGGCAGCAGATACAATGAGAAAAGCAGAGGCCCTAAAACTGAACCCTGTGGAACCCCATATGACAGCGGAGCAGAACGGGACTCATAACCACCAAGGCTTACGCACATGGTCCTGTTTGCCAGGTAGGACTTGAACCAGTCCAGGGCGGCACCAGAGATGCCTACTAGATGCTGCAACCGATGCACCAAAATGCTGTGGTCCACAGTATCAAAAGCCGAAGTTAAGTCCAGGGGTCCGTTTCACGAAGCAGGTTTATGGAAAACTCAGAGTCTGTTAACCCTGGAATCACAGAAACTCAGAGTTTTCCGTTTCACAAAGGAGGGTCAGTCAAACCAGAGAGAGGGGGGTAACTCTAACCTGTTTCACAAAGAGAGGTAACGTAACCTCGCGGTCAGTTGCCGCAGTAACAGACTCCGTGACTCTAACCTGGTCGGGACCAGGTTTTCCTGAGGAAACCTCGAGTTTGTCTCTGTCTCCGCCCACTTTCAGAGCCACACACTCCTTTTGATTTCCTCATTCCTGCGCTGTCAGAACTCGCCAGCTGACAGATTTAAGTCGTCCTCTAATTCCAGTAGGCAACGTTTGGTGTCAACTTTTTACCATGAACATGGCGTGTCCTTTTGACCGCGATCCTGTGGATGAAGGTGCAGCAATCCCGCGCAGGGAATTAAATATCTGTCGGGAGAGAGCCCTCCCGGACAATTTTCTTTTTGAGCGGTACCGTTTTACTTCGTAGGCCATCATTTACGTACACAACCTCATCCGTCCGCACATTTCAAACATCACCAGTCGAGGGCCAGCCCGTGGTCTAGCGGGTTAAGCGACCGCCCCATGCATGGAGGCCACAGCCCTCGCTGCAGCGGTCCCGGTTCGACTCCCGCATCGGACGCCCATTTACTGCGTGTCACTCCCCCTCTCCCTGCCCCTGTCTCCTGTCCATCTTCAGCTGCACTATCATTAAAGGCATAAAACGGCCAAAAAAATAATCTTTTTTAAAAAAAAAAAAAAAGGATGAGGCGCCCCATGAGATGATGCAGACGTCTCACCTGTTTGAACAATGTTTTTATATTTCATCTTAAGTTGCTGCCAAGTGCGCTTCTCCCCCGCTGGATTGTACCTACATGAAATAAATTAATAGGCTCCATTCATGCAATTTGCCCTTCAGTAGTCATTGTGATTGCAAGATATTACATTTAAACTTACGCATTGGCCCGAGCAGCAATGCTCTCCCAACCTCTCTCCCTCTCTTTAACTTTTTTCTTAAGACATGCTCAAAATCTCCATATGCAGTCATCAATATGTCAATAACTCCATTGGGGTGAAAAATGCTGCCCTCTTCCTGTCAGTTCCCCTGTTTAATCATTGAATCTGGGCTCCATTGATGTTGGCTTTAAATGTCTGTGGTGCACATGTTTAACTCCAGGTGAAACTACTCTGAGTTGATCAAACTACCTCAAATCAGCTGTTGTGAAACCGAAAACTCAGAGTTTCCTATCTCAGAGTAGATCAACTCAGAGTTAAGGATTGGACTCAGAGTTTGTTGAACCTTCTTTGTGAAACGGACCCCAGGAGTACAAGGATCACATAATCTCCAGAGTCATTCGCCAGAAAGATGTCATTAAAAACTCTTAATAAAGCTGACTCTGTACTATGCAAGGTTTTAAATCCTGACTGGAAGACTTCCAGGACCTCATGCTCATCCTCACAAATAGATCATCTTGTTGATAGTACTACAGGCTCATTACAGACAGCACTCGACTCTATTGCACCTCTGAAAAAGAAAAATAATTAAACAGAGGAGGCTAGCACCATGGTATACCCAGCAGACTCGTAAATTAAAGCAAGTGGCATGTAATTCTGAAGGCAAATGGCGTGCCACTAAACTAGAAGAATCTCGCTTAGTCTGGCAAGATAATCTTAAAACTTACAGGAAGGCTCTCCGTAATGCCAGAACAGCCTATTACTCTTCTTTAATAGAGGAAAACAAGAACAAGGGAAGGAAACCCCAGGTTTCTCTTCAGCACTGTAGCCAGGCTAACAGAGAACCACAGCTCTATGGACCCTTCCACTCCTCTAGGTCTAACTAGTAATGATTTCATGAGCTTCTTTAATGATAAAATTAGGACTATTAGAGACAAAATACATCATGCCTTTCCCTCGACAGGCACTGATCTGCATTCTGACACAGCAAGTTTGGAATCAGCTGCAAAACCTGATACATATTTTTTCTCCCATTGACTTTCATCAAATAACTTCAATAATTTCTTCATCTAAGTCGTCAACCTGTGTCCTAGACCCCATTCCAACCAGGCTGCTCAAGGATATTTTACCTCTAGTTAGCCCTTCTTTACTGGATATGATTAATCTGTCTTTATTATCAGGATAGATACCACAGTCCTTTAAAGTAGCTGTAATTAAACCTTTTCTTAAAAAGCCCACTCTAGATCCAGAGGTTTTAGCCAATTATAGACCGATATCAAACCTTCCCTTTCTCTCTAAGTTACTTGAGAAAGCTGTAGCTAATCAGCTGTGTGAATTTCTTCATAAGAACAGTTTATTTGAGGATTTTCAGTCAGGATTTAGAGTGCATCATAGCACAGAGACCACACGAGTCAACGTCCCTAATGGCATCAGACAAAGGACTCATCTCTGTACTTGTCCTGTTAGATCTTAGTGCTGCATTTGACACCATAGACCATCAATTCTTTTACAGAGACTGGAACATCAGATTGGCATCAAAGGAACCGCCCTAAGCGGGTTTAGGTCGTGTTTCTTAGATCGATCTCAGTTTGTTCACGTCAATGATGAATCCTCCATGCATACCAAAGTCTGTCATGGAGTCCCCCAAGGTTCTGTACTAAGACCTGCAATGACCTACTATGACTTCTATTCAGTCTATGTATGCTTCCTCTAGGGAACATTATTAGGAATCACTCTATTAATTTTCATTGTTATGCTGACGACACCCAATTATATTTATCGATCAAGCCTGATGAAACCAATCATTTAGCCAAACTGCAAGTGTGCCTTAGGGATATAAAAAGTTGGGTGACCTACAATTTTCTAAAGTTGAACTCAGATAAAACTTAAGTTTGAATTAGACCCAAACACCTCAGAAACTCTCTTTCCGGAGGCTTGGCTACCTTAGACGGGATCACCCTGGCCTCCAACTCCGTTATTTTTAATCAGGATTTGTCCTTTAATGTCCGCATAAAACAAATTTCAAGGACTGCATTCTTCCACTGAGGCAACATTAACAAAATCAGACGCATTGTGTCCCAAGCGGATGCAGAAAACTAGTCCATGCATTTGTTACTTCTAGGCTGGACTACTGTAGCTCTTTATTATCAGGCTGCCCCAATAAATCTCTTGGGACTTTGCAGCTAATTCAGAATGCTGCTGCATGTGTTCTGACAGGAACCAAGATCAGAGATCACATCTCGCCCATTTTGCCTTCCTTGCACTGGCTAATGGTTAAATCTAGAATAGAATTTAAAATTCGTCTTACATACATACATACAAAGCTCTTCATGGCCAGGCACCATCATATCTAATGGAAATCATAGTAACTTACTACCCCTCTAGACCACTGCGCTCTCAGAATGTTGGGTTCCTTGTGGTTTCTATAGTTTCCAAAAGTAGATTGGAAGCCAGAGCTTTCAGCTATCAAGCTCCTCTTCTGTGGAACCATCAATGCATGTTACTAACTAAACGTCTTCCCCAGAGTTTCTGTGCTTTCTCGTCCAGCAGGTTCTCATGGATTGTGGCTACTGCTGTGGTCTGCTGCTGATGTCCACCATATATAGCATTACTGTCATTATTGCTACCATATCTCCACTACAGTTTAGTTGGTTAATGATTTACTGCTGCTGTACATCTGTGTCTCTATCTATCACAGGTTCCACTGCTACTGTAATCATTCTACCATTTACTGTAATTCATTGTAATTGTACAATATGTTTGTGTTGATTGTTCTGTACATGTGACATCCCTTGCACGTCTGTCCCTCCTGGAAGAGGGATCCCTCCTCTGTGGCTCTTCCTGAGGTTTCTTCCACATTTTTTCCTTTTGGGCAAGTTTTTCCTCACTCGAACCGAGGGTCTAAGCACAGATGGTGTCACTCCCTGGACAGATTGTAAAGCCCTATGAGGCAAAATGTGTTTTGTGACTTTGGGCTATACAAATAAAATTTGATTTGATATGGCCTCACTTCCTGTTTGGCGGCTTTGTTGCTAAAATGGCTGCCAGATTTTGATGCAAACGCACACAGATGCAAACGCACACAAAATGTAGTGGGATGTCTGAGAGTATCAGTCAGCACTGGAATCAAGGTTAAAGTCCAAAGCAATATGAAGATATGAGAAAAAATACATTTAGGCTACTTATAGCGCCCCCTAATGGTCAAATGTCACCAAAATGCTTGGCCATCTCAAAGAAGTGGTCATGACTCTGTGTTAGAAGTTTGAAGTGAAAACATCAAACAGTTGTAGAGATATGGCCTCACTTCCTGTTTGGCGACGTCACGGATGAGTTTGATTGGTTGCTACTGGTAAACGGAAGTGAAATTCAAAAATCCACGTGATAACTTTATGCAGCTTCGCCTGAAGATTCTATGTGTCAAGTCTTGTTGAAATTGGGCAATCTGCATGACCTGAAATGCTTTTTGAAGGTTTTTGATAAAATTCAAAATGGCAGAAAATCCAATCTGGCGCAAATTGACGTCATAGTGTGCGTTGAACTCATCTTTTCAATTCTTTGAAAAGATGAGATTCCAACTCTTATTTTGAACGCCTTTTCTCTTGTGTGTGTGTGTGTGTGCCTGTTAATGAGAGTTTTACAAAGTCTTTTATTTTGAAAGGACTCTTATTTTGAAAGACTTTTGTCTTGTCTCTCGAACACACAGTGTTAAATGCCAAACGGTGTGTCGTATCCAAAAGCCGAAATAAGCGTGATCAGGGGCTTCTTCTCAACCAGTTTTGTGCCCAGTTTGAGAGCTAAATGTTAAAAACTCTGGCATTTATGTGTGGTATGTGGTAAAGAGCAGGTGGTCTCTGCCCTTCAGGAAATTTCTCCTCTCAAATTAATATTGGAGTATATTGGGCAGGAGATGGGTGTTGGTGGCAAATCTTTGCGTCTGACGCCAAAACTATAATATAAGCCAACAAATTTTCCTACGTTTCTAGCTATAAATGATTTCTGTAGCTTGACATTTGCGGCTGCAGTCGCAGTTTACAAATTTATTTCTCGACAAATTTTTCTCTCTCCCTACGCTCTAGCTATGACATCACGCACTGTAGCTCTTGAAAATTCCTGCAATACACACCCATTCATTTTTTGGCATGGTGTTTGGCATATACCGGCAAAACCCTTTGGTGAAACTTTTTGAAAAAATAACTTTCCAACCAAGCCCCGGCTGAGCCAGTCGTTTTGACTCCTTGTTTGTGTATGTGCGACAAAAACTCTGGGAGCAGTAGGGAACCAAAGAAAGGGCATAAGAATAATAATAATAAGAAGAAGGATAAGTGTGGTGGATAACATATAGCGTGCTCTTTTAGGCACACTCAATAAGATTAAGTGCAGTGGATAACATATAGTGTGCTCTTTCAGGCACACTCAATAACCCTCAAGAATAGAAAGTCCAGAATAGACTCAAAAAAGCCAGTTCTGGAAAAGTATTCTTTGGACAGATGAAAATAAAATCAACCTGAACCAGAATTATTGGAAGAAAAAAGTATGGAGAAGGTTTGGACCAGCTCATGATCTGAAGCATACCACATCAACTGTAAAACAGTGGAGGCAGTGTGTGGCATGGGTTTACAATACCACTGAGTTCCTAGTGTTTATTGACAATGTGACAGAGGACAGTAGCAGCTGGATGAATTAAGGGTAAAATGATACACCCTACAGGCTGCTGCCATAAAGGCCTGGCAAAGCATTACAGGGGAAACCCAAACTCTGAAAGTATTAAAAATAAATATTTACGGGGCAGCCCGTGGCGTAGCGGGTTAAGCGACCGCCCCATGTATGGAGGCTACAGTCCTCGCTGCAGCGGCTCCGGTTTGACTCCCGCATCGGACGCCCACTTGCTGCGTGTCACTCCCCCTCTCTCTGCCCCGTTTCCTGTCCATCCTCAGCTGCACTATCATTAAAGGCATAAAATGGCCAAAAAAATAATCTTTAAAAATAAATAAATAAATAAATATTTATGAATATGTTCATTTGTCCAATTATTTTTACAATAAAGGCACTGTACAAAAATAGTTGCAATTCCTAAATGTTTAATTTTTTTGTTTAACCCATTGAATTAAATCTGAAGTTCTGCACTTCAGTTGCATCTCGGTTATTTCATTCATTCCAATCCAATGTGGAGATGTGCAGAGCAAAAATTATGAAAATTGGATCACTGTATTTTTGAACCTTTCTGTATGTAGTGCTTTTCTAGTCTTCCAGCCACTCAAAGCGCTTTTACACATACATATCTCATTCACCCTGATGATAGATGGAGCAATTTGGGATTCACTATCTTGACATGCAGATTGGAGGAAGCGGGGATTGAACTGACAATTATCTGATTTGTGGATGACGCGCTTCTGAGCCACAGCTGCCTAAGACTTTATAATACCAACAGCCAAAATAAATCGGGAAGATAAATACTTTTTTTTTTATTTGACAGAAGAGCAGAAATCAGACAAAGCAAGGAAAGACCATAGGCTAGAATTGAATTGAATTGAGGAAGGACATAACCTTTATTTATGGGGTACATGCGCACACCAAGGAACTCTTGAGTCAGCTTACAACACACTTTATAGAAGGATTATCACACTGACATGATTTTTAATCTGCATAAAATTCATTATATTCCCAGTTTTCGTGAGTGGCAGAATAAAAGTCCAGTGTGCAGTGATGCAACATCTACTGGTGAAGTTGCAAAATTGAACTGAACACTGCATGCCTCACCCTCTAATTCCAAGCTTCCATGTTGGATAAAAGTCCCATGTTAAGGTATCAAAAACAACCACTCTTATTTTCAGGTTACTTAACAGTAATGAAAACAAAGGTCTGTATGTTATATTCAACATCTGCCAACAGATCCCTTAAATGTTACTTAAAATAACACTAAAGTCACATCAAACTCCATAACAAAAGAAATAACTATTTGTGTGAGCTCAGAATCATCAACAGTGCACTGCTTTCAGCATGCCACCAAACGTAAAGTCAAAACCACCAAAACAACATCCAAAGTGACGAGTGAATTTCTAATAGTGAAGAACAAAGGAACAAGCATTTAAAACATTTTGTGTCTGGCGCCAAAAGGAATATTTGTTTTATGACAAAGAAATCAACTAAAATGGAATGCTGGCATTAAATAATTACTGCTCCAAAAGGAAGGATCTGAAAAGTTGTGCGAACGTGATGTGTTGCAAAGTTTAAAACATTCTGAAGTTTCTATAAAAAAAGTTCTGATGTTAGTAAAAAAAGGTGCCAAAGTCACCCATGCCGTTACGTCTGAACTGGTTTCCCTGAATGGAGACAAAGATCTGATGGTCCACCGGATCCTGCACAGCTCTGCTGCAAGTCTCCTTGTTTCTGCTCAGCTGACGACTAAACTGCCACTTACTGCCTACGGTGGAGGCTGTGCTGTGGTTCTGTAATAATTCAGGCAGGACGTTTGCTGAGCTGCTGCTCGGCAGGTTTGATGTTGATGTTGAAGAAACACATTCCTGCTGTTTGTCAACTGTCGGTCCAGCAGGTTCTTTTGGGAAGAAAAGGTTTGATCAATATTGTTTACTTTTTAGGATCAAATATGCCTACTATGACTTCTATTCAGTCTATGTATGCTTCCTCTAGGGAACATTATTAGGAATCACTCTATTAATTTTCATTGTTATGCTGACGACACCCAATTATATTTATCGATCAAGCCTGATGAAACCAATCATTTAGCCAAACTGCAAGTGTGCCTTAGGGATATAAAAAGTTGGGTGACCTACAATTTTCTAAAGTTGAACTCAGATAAAACTTAAGTTTGAATTAGACCCAAACACCTCAGAAACTCTCTTTCCGGAGGCTTGGCTACCTTAGACGGGATCACCCTGGCCTCCAACTCCGTTATTTTTAATCAGGATTTGTCCTTTAATGTCCGCATAAAACAAATTTCAAGGACTGCATTCTTCCACTGAGGCAACATTAACAAAATCAGACGCATTGTGTCCCAAGCGGATGCAGAAAACTAGTCCATGCATTTGTTACTTCTAGGCTGGACTACTGTAGCTCTTTATTATCAGGCTGCCCCAATAAATCTCTTGGGACTTTGCAGCTAATTCAGAATGCTGCTGCATGTGTTCTGACAGGAACCAAGATCAGAGATCACATCTCGCCCATTTTGCCTTCCTTGCACTGGCTAATGGTTAAATCTAGAATAGAATTTAAAATTCGTCTTACATACATACATACAAAGCTCTTCATGGCCAGGCACCATCATATCTAATGGAAATCATAGTAACTTACTACCCCTCTAGACCACTGCGCTCTCAGAATGTTGGGTTCCTTGTGGTTTCTATAGTTTCCAAAAGTAGATTGGAAGCCAGAGCTTTCAGCTATCAAGCTCCTCTTCTGTGGAACCATCAATGCATGTTACTAACTAAACGTCTTCCCCAGAGTTTCTGTGCTTTCTCGTCCAGCAGGTTCTCATGGATTGTGGCTACTGCTGTGGTCTGCTGCTGATGTCCACCATATATAGCATTACTGTCATTATTGCTACCATATCTCCACTACAGTTTAGTTGGTTAATGATTTACTGCTGCTGTACATCTGTGTCTCTATCTATCACAGGTTCCACTGCTACTGTAATCATTCTACCATTTACTGTAATTCATTGTAATTGTACAATATGTTTGTGTTGATTGTTCTGTACATGTGACATCCCTTGCACGTCTGTCCCTCCTGGAAGAGGGATCCCTCCTCTGTGGCTCTTCCTGAGGTTTCTTCCACATTTTTTCCTTTTGGGCAAGTTTTTCCTCACTCGAACCGAGGGTCTAAGCACAGATGGTGTCACTCCCTGGACAGATTGTAAAGCCCTATGAGGCAAAATGTGTTTTGTGACTTTGGGCTATACAAATAAAATTTGATTTGATATGGCCTCACTTCCTGTTTGGCGGCTTTGTTGCTAAAATGGCTGCCAGATTTTGATGCAAACGCACACAGATGCAAACGCACACAAAATGTAGTGGGATGTCTGAGAGTATCAGTCAGCACTGGAATCAAGGTTAAAGTCCAAAGCAATATGAAGATATGAGAAAAAATACATTTAGGCTACTTATAGCGCCCCCTAATGGTCAAATGTCACCAAAATGCTTGGCCATCTCAAAGAAGTGGTCATGACTCTGTGTTAGAAGTTTGAAGTGAAAACATCAAACAGTTGTAGAGATATGGCCTCACTTCCTGTTTGGCGACGTCACGGATGAGTTTGATTGGTTGCTACTGGTAAACGGAAGTGAAATTCAAAAATCCACGTGATAACTTTATGCAGCTTCGCCTGAAGATTCTATGTGTCAAGTCTTGTTGAAATTGGGCAATCTGCATGACCTGAAATGCTTTTTGAAGGTTTTTGATAAAATTCAAAATGGCAGAAAATCCAATCTGGCGCAAATTGACGTCATAGTGTGCGTTGAACTCATCTTTTCAATTCTTTGAAAAGATGAGATTCCAACTCTTATTTTGAACGCCTTTTCTCTTGTGTGTGTGTGTGTGTGCCTGTTAATGAGAGTTTTACAAAGTCTTTTATTTTGAAAGGACTCTTATTTTGAAAGACTTTTGTCTTGTCTCTCGAACACACAGTGTTAAATGCCAAACGGTGTGTCGTATCCAAAAGCCGAAATAAGCGTGATCAGGGGCTTCTTCTCAACCAGTTTTGTGCCCAGTTTGAGAGCTAAATGTTAAAAACTCTGGCATTTATGTGTGGTATGTGGTAAAGAGCAGGTGGTCTCTGCCCTTCAGGAAATTTCTCCTCTCAAATTAATATTGGAGTATATTGGGCAGGAGATGGGTGTTGGTGGCAAATCTTTGCGTCTGACGCCAAAACTATAATATAAGCCAACAAATTTTCCTACGTTTCTAGCTATAAATGATTTCTGTAGCTTGACATTTGCGGCTGCAGTCGCAGTTTACAAATTTATTTCTCGACAAATTTTTCTCTCTCCCTACGCTCTAGCTATGACATCACGCACTGTAGCTCTTGAAAATTCCTGCAATACACACCCATTCATTTTTTGGCATGGTGTTTGGCATATACCGGCAAAACCCTTTGGTGAAACTTTTTGAAAAAATAACTTTCCAACCAAGCCCCGGCTGAGCCAGTCGTTTTGACTCCTTGTTTGTGTATGTGCGACAAAAACTCTGGGAGCAGTAGGGAACCAAAGAAAGGGCATAAGAATAATAATAATAAGAAGAAGGATAAGTGTGGTGGATAACATATAGCGTGCTCTTTTAGGCACACTCAATAAGATTAAGTGCAGTGGATAACATATAGTGTGCTCTTTCAGGCACACTCAATAACCCTCAAGAATAGAAAGTCCAGAATAGACTCAAAAAAGCCAGTTCTGGAAAAGTATTCTTTGGACAGATGAAAATAAAATCAACCTGAACCAGAATTATTGGAAGAAAAAAGTATGGAGAAGGTTTGGACCAGCTCATGATCTGAAGCATACCACATCAACTGTAAAACAGTGGAGGCAGTGTGTGGCATGGGTTTACAATACCACTGAGTTCCTAGTGTTTATTGACAATGTGACAGAGGACAGTAGCAGCTGGATGAATTAAGGGTAAAATGATACACCCTACAGGCTGCTGCCATAAAGGCCTGGCAAAGCATTACAGGGGAAACCCAAACTCTGAAAGTATTAAAAATAAATATTTACGGGGCAGCCCGTGGCGTAGCG
Source organism: Nibea coibor (assembly GCA_023373845.1). Taxonomy (NCBI): domain Eukaryota; kingdom Metazoa; phylum Chordata; class Actinopteri; family Sciaenidae; genus Nibea; species Nibea coibor. The sequence continues at coordinate 1,505,512 of CM041738.1, forward strand.
GGTTAAGCGACCGCCCCATGTATGGAGGCTACAGTCCTCGCTGCAGCGGCTCCGGTTTGACTCCCGCATCGGACGCCCACTTGCTGCGTGTCACTCCCCCTCTCTCTGCCCCGTTTCCTGTCCATCCTCAGCTGCACTATCATTAAAGGCATAAAATGGCCAAAAAAATAATCTTTAAAAATAAATAAATAAATAAATATTTATGAATATGTTCATTTGTCCAATTATTTTTACAATAAAGGCACTGTACAAAAATAGTTGCAATTCCTAAATGTTTAATTTTTTTGTTTAACCCATTGAATTAAATCTGAAGTTCTGCACTTCAGTTGCATCTCGGTTATTTCATTCATTCCAATCCAATGTGGAGATGTGCAGAGCAAAAATTATGAAAATTGGATCACTGTATTTTTGAACCTTTCTGTATGTAGTGCTTTTCTAGTCTTCCAGCCACTCAAAGCGCTTTTACACATACATATCTCATTCACCCTGATGATAGATGGAGCAATTTGGGATTCACTATCTTGACATGCAGATTGGAGGAAGCGGGGATTGAACTGACAATTATCTGATTTGTGGATGACGCGCTTCTGAGCCACAGCTGCCTAAGACTTTATAATACCAACAGCCAAAATAAATCGGGAAGATAAATACTTTTTTTTTTATTTGACAGAAGAGCAGAAATCAGACAAAGCAAGGAAAGACCATAGGCTAGAATTGAATTGAATTGAGGAAGGACATAACCTTTATTTATGGGGTACATGCGCACACCAAGGAACTCTTGAGTCAGCTTACAACACACTTTATAGAAGGATTATCACACTGACATGATTTTTAATCTGCATAAAATTCATTATATTCCCAGTTTTCGTGAGTGGCAGAATAAAAGTCCAGTGTGCAGTGATGCAACATCTACTGGTGAAGTTGCAAAATTGAACTGAACACTGCATGCCTCACCCTCTAATTCCAAGCTTCCATGTTGGATAAAAGTCCCATGTTAAGGTATCAAAAACAACCACTCTTATTTTCAGGTTACTTAACAGTAATGAAAACAAAGGTCTGTATGTTATATTCAACATCTGCCAACAGATCCCTTAAATGTTACTTAAAATAACACTAAAGTCACATCAAACTCCATAACAAAAGAAATAACTATTTGTGTGAGCTCAGAATCATCAACAGTGCACTGCTTTCAGCATGCCACCAAACGTAAAGTCAAAACCACCAAAACAACATCCAAAGTGACGAGTGAATTTCTAATAGTGAAGAACAAAGGAACAAGCATTTAAAACATTTTGTGTCTGGCGCCAAAAGGAATATTTGTTTTATGACAAAGAAATCAACTAAAATGGAATGCTGGCATTAAATAATTACTGCTCCAAAAGGAAGGATCTGAAAAGTTGTGCGAACGTGATGTGTTGCAAAGTTTAAAACATTCTGAAGTTTCTATAAAAAAAGTTCTGATGTTAGTAAAAAAAGGTGCCAAAGTCACCCATGCCGTTACGTCTGAACTGGTTTCCCTGAATGGAGACAAAGATCTGATGGTCCACCGGATCCTGCACAGCTCTGCTGCAAGTCTCCTTGTTTCTGCTCAGCTGACGACTAAACTGCCACTTACTGCCTACGGTGGAGGCTGTGCTGTGGTTCTGTAATAATTCAGGCAGGACGTTTGCTGAGCTGCTGCTCGGCAGGTTTGATGTTGATGTTGAAGAAACACATTCCTGCTGTTTGTCAACTGTCGGTCCAGCAGGTTCTTTTGGGAAGAAAAGGTTTGATCAATATTGTTTACTTTTTAGGATCAAATATGCCTCACCCTCTTATGTAACTCTACTACTGTACCTTCTGTCATGTCCTGACAAACACTGCGTTGTTCTCTGTTGCTTGGTTTTACTACGATCACCCCATAGCCTTCATTGTTGTGGATCACATTGTTCTCCATGGTAATGGATGGCATCACATCCAGTTCATCAGCAAAGTCCTGTCCACACACAAATATTTATATATTTAACAATTTTTTAAAGAAAAAAGCAGCAGGACAGCACTCCACTGAAATTGTTTATTCACATTAAATCCCATAATTAGTCATCACGCATCATCGCATCACTTTAACTCCCATTTTAGTTATATATATATATTATAAATGTCTGTAATGTATATAAATATGTGTTATATAAATGTTATATAGTTATATAAATATTTGATGCAGATGGAAGCACAGACAGCATCAGTAAATGTGTGACTGACTTTTAGTTGTTGGCGAGAGCTTTGTAAAAAAAAAAAAAAAAAAAAGTCAATAAATAAAAAGCATATTCAGTGAGATTTGTGTTTGTGTAACTTTCTTTGAATGTGTCCTTTAGAGCCATGAGTCCTTCTGTTGGCCGCGTTGTTGTATTTCATTATGTCACAGAGCTCACCTGTGATTGGTTGTAACATTGCAGTCAACTTCCACACTGAGAAAGAAACATCTGAACATAATTTGACTGAGTGAAATCACTGCTTGTGATTTACGATCTTGATTTAGTGCCTGTCTGTACATGATGTGCTTGAATCATTGTGTAAATAATACTTTTGTAACACGAAGCCTTCCATGTTTATTGGGGAGTCCTTGGTACAAATTCTAGTCAGTCAGTATGTATTTCCAAAGAGTCCAGAGTTTGAAGGAGTCTTTCTCACCTTGATAAGGATCCCATCCTTACAATGATGGATGCCATTACCAATCAGACTGCAAACACTACCAGGGTAAATCTCCACACCAGCCCCCTGGCAGAAACACATTTACAGACAACAAGTACACCGATTACACAATATCAGCTGGCTGATTATTAGCTATCATTGTGTTATGTTGAACGAGGCATGCCAAAGATATTTGTTAGCCTCACAACAGGAGTGTCCTTCAGGAGCAAACTATAGAAATGATAACAGCATCTACTTTCTCAAAGAGAAACCTCTGGCATTTTCACCTTAAGATGTTACTGTTTGAATGAAGCTGTTGTAATGCATGACTATAAACAAAAAACAATGAACACACACCATTAGTCACAGAAGACTTCTTATGAGCAGAGAAATCTCCATAGCTGCAGCTCCCTAACAGCAGCTCCAGGAGTTTCTTCCTGCGACCAGCATCTTCTAAGCACTCACCTTGGAACCATAAAGGTCACACATGTTCATGGTGAGGTGGGCCGATGTTCGAACGATAACTCCAGTGGTCTCACACTGCAGCACACAGTTCTCCATGTTCAGAGCCCCCTGACGCACACCTGATAGAAGCAAGACAAGAAAATACACATTACATAAACGCACAACAAAAAAGTTCATTTCATGGGGCAGAACTTTACTGCCTACTAGATGAAACAAAAAGAAAAATTTTGTGACCAATTACCATGGTTAGAGAGAAAGAGAGAGACACAGACACAATAGCAGAGAGCGAGCACTGGCCTTGATTAAGCTGTTAATCAGAGAAATAAAAGTAATTTCCTGATTGTTTGACAGCAGTTACATTCAGCACATATAGACACGCCCACAGCAACACCCACTACCACCACCACCCTGCTACGAGTTGCCACAATTTGTGATCCTGTCTGGATTCATGGTGGAAAATGTCCTCCGTGCTACCAGCACTTTCAACCATGCTTTCATTCTTGATGCCAACGTTACAAGCGACGCATTCTCCCAACGCCTTCACCGTGAGACGCCCGCAAGACTTGGATGAGGCTGTTATTACATATCCCGATAATCCACCACGATAATGAGATTAATTTACACAAAAATGGTCATTTTTATTTACTGCATAACCAGTAACAGCTGAACCCCTACTGCCTCCAAACCTAGATTCATGTATACTCACACAATATACCCTCAATGGCATCGTGTTGGATAAACTTGATGTTTGACAGTCGGACATCAGCTCCTGTGGACTCCACAAAAGAGTCACCCTTGTTTTTCTTTTCAATAACCACCTCATCAGGAAGCCCAAAACCTGACACAAACACAAACAAACAAACAAACACACACAAACACAAACAAACAAACAAACACACACACACACAAACACAGGTTAGCAAAAACAAGGAACACTATACAGCTGCACCCCTAAAGGTGTGCAAAGGTGTGTCAGGCGTAAACCCAGACAAATGTCTGAATTTATCCACTCCTCCCACAGGTTCATTCAATACACACACCCAAATACAGTAAAACTCTATCCAATTCTAAATATTTTATAAGTCACTCAACAAGCAGTCCTCAGATAAGCCCATTTACAAACACAAATACACACATAAAAATATTGAAATATACCAATATCAGAATTTTACAGAGTTAAAATACAGATGATGAATGGCAGTGACCAGTGGACTAGGTTACGTGTAATAGGTTAAATGTATCGTACACTGACTATCTGCAGGGATTCACCAGTCTGAGAACTTCTAGAATGAAGCCAGACATCATTCTTTTTTTCCACATACAGTGAAACTCATACAAATTAACTTGTGTTTCCACAGTAGCACAAAATCGACACACTAGATGTGCTAGACTGCTTGGAAGGAGAGGATAAAACAAGAGGGTTGCAATCTACACCAACACAGCTAGCAGTCACCAAATCCTACACACTGCTCCTTTAAACACATGCACATTTGTGCATATGTTTTTGTGCACAAGTTTTGAGTTTGTAATATTCTCAGACCTTTTACTTAAGAAAAAGTACCAATACCATAGTATAAAATACAAGTAAATGTCCTGCCTTGAAAATCTTACATCATTATCTTACAGTAAAAGTATTACCATTAAATTGTACCTAAAGCCCCAAAAATAACATATCCCCTGAGAACATATTATATTATTGAATAAGAATTATTGACATATTGATTTGTTCATCACTTGCTGTAGCTGGTAATGCTGGGGCTCATTTTAATTACTTTTTATTTATTTCTGGGTACCTTAATCAGTCATAGGATGTCATAGTCTATTTACTTAATAATCTAAATCTACAAAATAATGCTAACTAAACTTATCACATAAATGTAGTTGAATTAAAAGTACTTTACTATGGGGCGGTGTTAGCTCAGTTGGTAGAGCAGCCGTCCCATGTGTGAAGGCTCAGTGTGGCTGTGACTGTGTTTTTTTCCTGCATGTCATTCCCCATCTCTCTCTCTCCACACATTCCTCTTCACATAACTCTTCAGCTGTCACAATCAAAATTACTGTAAATCTACCAGAAACTTGCCACACCTTTGCAACCCTATTTACAACAAGCTTTTTACCCTCTATGGTGATGGAATCTGGTACGAAGATGGAGCTGCTGACATTGTAGACCCCTGGGAGAACAATGACCACATCACCATGATGGCACGAATCCACTGCTGATATTGGATCTCTATGGAACTGAACACACAGTGTAGTAGAGTTACACAGCCTGAACTCACCTACTGTATTTAGTAGTCGTCAGGACAATCTAACAAAAACTGTCTTCGGTCATTCCGTTCTCGCATGTGAATAATCAACATTTAAAATGATGATTTCACTTATTAAAAGGGAAAAAGCTCCAAACCTACCTGGCACTATGTGAAAAACTAATTGCACCCAAACCCTAATAACTGGCTATGCCACCCTCAGCAGAAACAACTGCAGTTTGTGTCACTGAATCTTTCACATCACTGTGGAGGAATTCTGTACCACTGTTCTTTGCAGAATTGTTTGAATGCAGCCACATTTGCGGGTTTCTCAGCATGAGCAGCCTCTTTAAGGTCATACCACAGCATGGTAATTGGATTAAGTGCAGACTCTGACTTAAGCAGTTCAGAGGTGGACTTGGTTGTTGGTGTGTTTCACATCATTGTCCTGCTGTACAACTCAAGTCAACTTGAGTTTAAAGTCACAAACTGATGGTCAGACATTTTCCTTCAGGATTTTCTGGTAGAGAGCAGAATTCATGGTTTCATCAGTTACAGCAGGTCATCTAGGTCTTGATGCAGCTAAGAAGCTCTAGACCGTCATACTACCACCACCATTTGTGACTGTTGGTATGATGTTGTTTGAAATTAGATGTAACCTTAGTTTTGTGCCAGATGTAGTGGCATGCACACCTTCCAAAAAGTTCAACTTGCCTTAAATGAATTGAGGCAAGTGGGGCCTGCAGGTCTTTAGATGCTGTTCTGTTTTTTTTTCTCTTTCACATAAGGACAGGTAGGTTTGGAGCTTTTGAGTTTTTTTTTTCTTTTAATATTAAAATTGCTTGATGATCTGAAACATTCAAGTGTGACTTTTTCCACAGCACAGTACATAGAGCATAGCGGTGCACTGTGTTGTGGTTTGAATGATTACAGGAATCTTTTCTGTTCTATAGCAGCTACATTCATAATGCAGTTTACAAACAAACAAACAATCAGCTGCTGTTTGTTTTTAGTGAACAAGAAAAAATGAATGTCTAATCCGGCTAAACATTAGAAGCTGCCTCGTAAATGTTTTCTACATTCATCTTTCCCAGTCAAGAGTGAAGAGTTATAAGAAGGTGTCAAACCTGGATCCAAAATAGAGCCATCTAGTGCAGTCTTTCCATGGTCATACTGTAAGTGTGTGTGGTACTGACCTGAATCTCAGTATCATCAGAGGAGCACTGAGGTAGCAATCTGTCACTAAGGAGGGACTGAAGCTGGATGGCACTGCAGGAGGCCGTCACCACATGGACCACCTTCATACCTGAAGCCCTGACCCCACGGCTCTGCACACACTGCTGCCTGGCATTGCCTTTGTAGCCCAGCACATACCTAGAGAGGAGGTGGCAGAAGTAAGGTGAAGATATTGAAGGTTGGACAAGATAAAGAGGAAGCAGTAGTGATTATGTAGGGCATTTGGAGATTAAGATTCTCAACTCATCTCCTACCTCAACAGTGGGTTCTCGATGATGTGCAGCTTGCGTTTCAGTGTCTCAAGCTGGTCATAGAGCTTTAGGCCCTCCACCATGGATATGTTGTCCAGCTCTGAGTCTGAGTCAGTGCTTAGACCATTGCGAAGCACCAAGAACTGCTGAAAGCATTGCGAACAGTTTTCCAGTAATGACTGGTATTCTGCCACCAGGCCTGCAGGGACTCTGTCCTCTAAGATGTCATAGTAGCTGAGATAACGAATGCACACATTTAGAATTAGAGTTCAGAAGGATGAATCAACAGATACATACAACACCTGGACACTAAGTGTACTCACAGCCTGAGACGAGGCTCCACACAACGAACAAAGTAGTCAAAGTCATCATCTTCATCTTCTTCATCCCACTGCCTCCAGATGTGCTTATAGAAAAATCTACAGACAGAAAAGGATTACATTATTGGGCCGTAAACTTAATCAAACAGTTTAAACATGGAAAAACAATAATAAGGTAGGTTCAAGCACTGAAGTTGGCAGTCCCACCTGAGGTGCTCAAGAGCGAGGGCAGTCTGATCAAAGTCTCCAGACTGCTCGTAAACCACCTGCACCTCCTGCAGAGAGACTTTGTGCTGAGTGGTCTCAAGCAAAGACTGCATGGCCTCTTCAGTGACTTCACAGCCTCTGGTGTGACATTGCAGAGGTAGCACTAAAACCACACAAGCCTTCAGATCCTTCCAGTCCACATCCTGTACCTGAAACCATAAGTATATGTGCAATTAATCCATTTACGATGTGATTTATGCATCAAACTTATATACAAATATTTTAAAAGGTACAAAATGTAAGATTGTTCAGAACATTGATACCTAGTGGTTAAAAATGGCACCACAGGCCAAAATCAAAACACTGAAGAGTCATCTGGGTGCTTGAATAAGCCATCTGTAACAGCACTTACCAACCAGCAACGTTGTTAATTATCCATAACGTATCAATCGTCATGAACAGGAAAATTAGCTATAGAGACCAAAACACTTTTGGTAGCAGGTTGTAAACATGTTTATTTCTGTGTAGGTTAACCTAGTAACTTACTTGCAAGCATCAAAAATGCTTGCTTTATTAATATTAATTGCTACAGGTTTCAGTAGTAGACTTCATGGGCTTTTTTAATGATAAAGTTACAACTGCAAAAGACAAAATTCACCACAAAGCAAAATATGAAAGAAACATTTTTTTCCCTTGCTTTTTGACTACAATGTTACTGTAGATGTATATTGTTCCACCGCTGTGTCGAGCGGCAGCGCGCAAGAGTTGCTCTCTCTCTTTTCACTTTTTTTTCTCATTTATTGTTTACCATTACTATTTGTTTATTCAATAAGTTTTGTTTGTGAACTTTCTTTTTTGTCTGTGTGGTTCATTCTTGGGACAATTTTTCCTGACTGCGTCTCCGTCCTGGCTCAACAATGTAGCGGGGCTATTGTATTGTTTACATTCGAAATCAGCTGTTGTCGCTACGATCAACCGCGCTGATACTGGAAAGAAGAAGTGGAGATATAAACCATCTCTCCCTTCCATCACCATGGGGAACGTGATGCCACTACCTAACAAGATGGACGAACTGGCGAACTTGGTGAGGACTCGTGTCGTGAGAGCAGTGTGCTTTGTGTCACAGAGGACAGGCTTCACAAGGACATCCCAGACTCTTTCAGACTGTTCTGGCTGACAGGAGTCACCGGGAGAGTGGCAAGAGGAAAGGTGGGAGACTTGCTATTCTTATTAACAACAAGTGGTGTCATCTTGGTCATATTATGGTGAAAGAACATGTATGCAGGCAAGACATTGAACTGCTTGCTGTGAGTCTGCAGCCGTATTAGAGTTCTCACACGTGATCATCCTAGTTGTTTAAATTCCACTGTTTCTGTCTGCAAACGTGACACTTGTGCACACTGTTGTCGCGAGACTTCAGGCATAGCACCTAGGCGCATTCATTGCAATATCTGGGGACTCCAATCAAGTCACTCTGGCTGCAACACTGCCCACCTTCAAGCAGTTTGTGGACTGTCCCACCAGGGACAGTTGTCTGTTTTTATCCACTATGACGTGCGCTGCTGCCTTTCTTGGCCAGGTGACCCTTACGAAAGAGGTCTTGAGCTCAATGTTTTTTTTTATCTGGTTAAATAAAGGTTATAAATAAATAAACGACACTGGACTTGCTGTACACCAATGTTTAGGAGGCGTACAGCTCCACTGCCCTTCCTCCACTTGGAAGATCAGACCATAACCTCATCCACCTGAAACCCCCATTTAAGCCCCATTTAAGTCCAGCAGCTCGTGACCACTAGGACTGTGAGAAGGTGGTCACAGGAGATCGACAAAGCTCTTCAGGGCTGCTTCAAACTAACAGACTGAAAATAAAACAAAAAACAAACAAAAAAAAACAAAACACAAAATGCACATTCCAAATTAGAGTCTCCAGGCATTGTATTGTCAAAGAACAAAAAAAAGGGTCATTTGTGAAATTATAAGCATTAGCAGGTCATGACTAACTGAAATGTAACTGAAATCAAACACTTTTTAAATCAAAACATTATTACAGGTGAAGTCACATCTGAATATAGGACCCCTTGTTCAAAAGGAACTTCTCAATTCTCCCACCCATTGAATTTGTCAGTTTTTGGACGGTATCTGCTTCAATTGCTTTGCATGAGGACAGAATAGCCTCCCAGAGCTGTTGTTTAGATGTGAACTGCCTCCTGCCATCATAGACACTTCTCTTGATGATGCTCCAAAGGTTCTCAATAGGGCTGAGGTCAGGGGAGGATGGGGGCCAAACCATAAGTTTGTCTTCTCTTATGCCCATAGCAGCCAGAGATGCCGATGTATTCTTTGTAGCATGAGACGGTGCATTGCCATGCATGAAAATTATCTTGTTTCGGAAAGCACAATTCTTTTGAACCATGGCAGGAAGTGTTCTTTAAGAAACTCGACATACATTATGGATGTCATTTTCACACCGTCAGGGATCCTAAAAGGGCCAACAATCTCTCCCCATGATTCCAGCCCAAAACATCACTCCACTACCTCCTTGTTGGCGCCATAGCCTTGTTTGCATGGGGTGGCCATCAACCAACCATCCACCACTCCATCCATCTGGACCATCGAGGGTTGCACAGCCCTCATCAGTGAACAGAACAGTTTTGAAGTCAGTCTTCATGTATTGGTGGGCCCACTGGATCCGTTTCTGCTTGTGTGCAATTGATAGGGGAGGTCGAAAGGATGGCTTACGCACAGCTGCAAACCTCTGGAAGACTCTGCATCTTGTTGTTCGGGGCACGTTGAAGGCACCAGCAGCCTCAAAAACTTGTCTGCTGCTATGACAGGGCATTTTCACAGCTGCTCTTTTGATCCGATGAAGTTGCCTGTAGGAAAGAGTCCTCGATTTTCCTTTATCAGCACGCACACGTGTGTGCTCTGAATCAGCTAGATACTTCTTGATTGGTCCTTTTTCTTGCCCATTTTGGTTGAAAATAGTTGGCTGCTTAATAATGTGGAACAACCTTCTTTAGTAGTTTTCCCTTTAATTGGACTCACCTGCCAAACTAATTAGCACAGGTGTCTGAAATTGGTTTCAGTGATATACAGAACCCTGATTACACATTAACATCGATGAGTTTAACTGACAAACAAAAAACATCTTACCTTACCACTCTTTGTATAATAATTTGGAAAGTGGTGCATATGTGACTTAACAGATGATTTTATTTTTCTGCTAGACAGTTTTTATTTTATTTGAGAAAAAATGTTTATGCACTGGCCATTTTATCTTTCTCCTCATTTTTGGTTTGCATTTAGTTAGTTACTTATTTATTTTATGTTAGTTTAGCTACAGTGGTGGTCAAAAGTTTACATACACTTGTAAAGAACATGTCATGGCTGTCTAGAGTTTCCAGAGTGATTGGAACAGACATTTCTTTGTTACAAAAAACAATGAAGTTTGGTTATTTTATGACTTTTTTATGGGTCAACTGAAAATGTGACAATAATATACATCAAGCAACATGAATTCGCAATTTTGGGGATCTGAAAAAGCGAATAATTGCCTTGAACAAGTCAGGAAAGTCACTTGGAGCCATTTCAATGCAGCTGCAGGTCCCAAGAGCAACAGTGCAAACAATTGTTTGTAAGTATAAAGTGCATAGCACTGTTTTGTCACTGCCATGATCAGGAAGAAAATGCACGCCATCACCTGCTGCTGTCAGAAAATTGGTCAGGAGGGTGAAGAGTCAACCGAGAACCACCAAAAAGCAGATCTGCCAAGAATTAGAAGGTGCTGGAACACAGGTGTTAGTGTTCACAGTCAAGCGTGTTTTGCATCACTATGGACTGAGAGGCTGCCGTGCAAGAAGGAAGCCCTTGCTCCAGAAGTGGTATCTTAAGGCTCGACTGAAGTTTGCTGCTGATCACATGGACAAAGATAAGACCTTCTAGAGGAAAGTTCTGTGATCTGTGGTGTGAGGCCTTTACCCCAAGAACACCATACCTACCGTCAAGCACGGTGGTGGTAGTATTATGCTCTGGGCCTGTTTTGCTGCCAATGGAACTGGTGCTTTACAGAGAGTAAATGGGATAATAATGAAGGAGGATTACCTTCAAGACTGTCAGAATGGCTGCTGTGCTAGCGGAATACTCCCGTTGCAAGGCAGGTGCGACAGGTGCCGAAAACGCCACTTCAAAATTAACCAATAATTTACCAGATTTTTGTTTTAACATCAAGGCTAAACAGCGGAGATTGATCACTGATTTGATACAATTGGCTATAGTTACAAGCTTCTTCGAGATATTAAACAATGAAAAAAGCGGCTGTCCTGACAAGGTAGTTTCGATCGGGAGAGAGAAAGGCCATCACAACAACTGAGAAGATCTCTCGGCTACCTCGCTATGACGCTGCTACTTGCAGGTGATATCCATCAAAACCCTGGGCCTATGTTCAGCTGTAGTGGTGACCTACTGTCTGCAGCTGTTACGGCTACCAAACAAGGTACTGTTGACACTATTGGTAATCCGATGAACATGCAACAAAATGATATACGCTCACCATCTCTTTCTCTGAACGTTGGCAAACGCGAATGGAATTATTCCGATGTCCAGCAAAGCACGTGGCAAACTGTCCATTCATAAACAGCGCAACTTTTTGTTTCTTCAAACAACCAACCATGCAAAAGGTCCCGGACCCGCACGCAAAGCCCAAGGGGTTACTGGGAGGACACTTAAAGATCAGAAGCGTTGCATCAAAAACTGATCAACTTGAAAAACTATTAATGAACTTGAATCTTGTTTTTCTTTGCTTCATCATGGCCAACAGACTCCTCATCTGACGTTGCATACTTAGTGCCCGGTTTTAATATTTTCAGAAAAGATCAAACATCTGGTAGAGGAGGTGGACTATTGATGTATGTCAAAGACTCCATAAATTGCAAGGAAATTGAAGTGAAATGTATGGACCTGGAATGTATGGCAATAAGGATGATTTTATCTACCAATATGTCCTTCACTGTCATTTGCATATATTGACCACCCTCTTCAAATACAGTGTTTTATAAACATTTAAGAAATAACCCTCAAACGCAGATTTAATATTTAGTAACAAGCCAGAGAGAATAACAAAAACATTACATTTTTAATTGGATCATCAGATCATAATTTAACACAATTTAACATTGATATCAGGGAAACTTAAGTATCAACAGGACAGTAGAAGAACCTTAAAAACTATACCAAAGTGGCTTATTAGTAAATTTGTAAGTCAGTTTAAGCAACAGAATTGGAATGATATCCTGACTGCTAGGGAGCTTGAAGATGCCTCTGAGAACCTAATTACTATCATTAATAAGATTAAAGGTGAGTTTAGTAAAAATATTACATACTCAAGAAAAAAGCAAAACCTGCCTTGGCTTAATGCGTCAAAGGGATCATGCATTGAAAATTGCACTTAAATCTGGGTTAGCATGTGACAGGAGAACCTTTCAGCAGCTGCGTAATAAAGTTGTTAATGAATTGAGAAAGGCCAAAGCAAAGTTTTTTTTTTTATTAATGTTATAAATAATTCAAAAGGGAACTGCAGGAAAACATGGCAAAATATTAATAGAGCTCTTAAGAAAGACTGCATTAAAAAAGATCACAGGTATGAATTGCAAGTGCAGGGGACCCTAACCCAGGATAAAGTCCAAATTTCTTCTGTGTTCAATAGTTACTTTACTGATTCAGTTCAAGATGTAGCATCAGGTTTTGGTGTAAGAGAAAAAATTAGTAAAAGAAGATATGTCATCCTTTAACATCTTAGAAGTGTCAGAATTGACTGTGACTAAAAACCTAAAACAATTCAAGAAGTCCAAACTCTCACACTTCAATCTCTCTGCTAATGCTTTGTCGTGGGTGGAAGAAAGCATTGTACAAGAATTATTGACACACGCTCCACCCTGTCTAATAGCACAATTGGAGTGCCTCAGGGATCGATTTTGGGAGCAATTCTATTTAGTTTATACATTAATGATTTACCCTTGATTTGCCCAGAAGTTCACATGCAAATGTATGAGGACACAGTTATTTATGTCCATGCCAAAAGTAGAGAACAAGCTGCATTAAAATTCACCTTAGCCTTAAACAAAGTGTCAGATTGGCTGACATACAACCGTCTTACTCTTACTGTGAGTAAGACTGCAGCCATGTATTTCTCCATGAAGAGGTATGATGTAAACCAACAATCTGACATCTTTGTCAAGGGAGAGGTCATAAAAACTGTTGACAGTCTTAAGTACCTGGGTGTTATCATTGATTCCAACCTATCTTTTAAAAAGCACATAAAGAAGATATCCAGATGTGTCCGAGCCAGTTTAGTTAACTTTAGGCACATTAGACATCAACTGCCACTTCCAGCTGCTAAAATGTTCTTACATTCAAAGATTTTCTCACATGTGTCGTACTGCTCTACAAGTTAGTCTCAGACAGGTGTGACGCCATACAGCCATGAGCCACTCTCTACAAAATGGCTATCAAGGTTCTGGACAAAAAGGCAAGAAATTATCATCACTGTGTCATAATATCAAAATATAACCTACTGTCTTTTGATAGTTTTATCTGTTTTGCTGGTATGTGTTTAATGTATAAACGTATTCATGATCTTGCAGTGTATATTGTCTTAAGCAGTGTGTATTATTTTGCGGAGATAGACTAAGAGTGTCAAGGTCCTCTGTGAGAGGCAATTATGTGGGCTTCAGGAAGACCTCTTTTGGTCAATCAGCTTTCTCTGTTAGTGCAGTAGAAAAATGGAATTCAATTCCAGTTAATATCAGAGACAGTACATGCTTTAACCAGTTTAAATTATAATTGAAGATATGGCTAAAGGCTAATCAAAGATGTGATCACTAATCACCACTAATTGTGCTGTCTTAAGGATTGTTATATGGTATATGTATCCTTGTATGTGTATTCTTTTATATGTTTTAGTGGTGATGTGATTGTACATGTTATTTTATTATGTTTTAGTACGATGTGTGTTAATACAATGTTGCTGCTTTAGTGTGTACCTCTAGTGGTAACATGGGAGTAGGGCATGTATTGTCCATGTGCTTTTTTTTTTTTAATGTGTGTTTGTTTTATAGCTCCCTGCCAGATGTGAATTAGCTTTATAGCTAACTCTGGTACTGGAACTGGCCTGTACATGGCCCCTGTCAAATAAGCTAATAAAAGGAAACTAAATTCTTCAAGATAACCTAAAATCATCATCCCAAAGGTTGGGTCTTGGGTGCAGTTGGGTGTTCCAACAGGACAAGGACCCCAAACACACATTAAAAGTGGTAAAGGAATGGCTTAATCAGGCTAGAATTAAGGTTTTAGAATGGCCTTCCCAAAGTCCTGACCTAAACCCTTTTGAGAACATGTGGAAAATGCTGAAGAAACAAGTCCATGCCAGAAAGCCAACAAATTTAACAGAACTGCACCAATTCTGTCAAGGGGAGTGGTCAAAAATTCAACCAGAAGCTTGCCGGAAGCTTGTGGATGGCTACCAAAAGTGCCTAATTCAAGTGAAAATGGCCAAGGGAGATATAACCAAATATTGGCATTGCTGTATGTATATTTTTGCCCCAGCAGATTTGATCACATTTTCAGTTGACCCATAATAAAGTCATAAAAGAATCAAACTTCATGAATGATTTTTGTGACAAAGAAGTATCTGTTCCAATCACTATCAGAGAAAAATCAGAGTTGTACAATTAACTGGAAACTCTAGACAGCCACGACATTATGTTCTTTACAAGTGTATATAAACTTTTGACCACCAATGTATTTTACCTCTCTCGTATGACTTCACCACTTTGTATCGCAACTGTTGCAGAGCAATTTCCCTCTGTATAATTAAAGCTTCTTGAATCCTCCAAGCCAACTTTCCACATGATGTCACATGCTACACTAGGACAAGACTACACTTGACTGAAAAATGTACCTTACATTACTTATTATTTTTTAGCTAATTTCACTGACAGGGGTTAACCTGTAAGACTTTTTAGAGTGGGAATCTTGTCTTGTAAATTAAAGCAACTTCATCTTGGTGTTTCATGTTCACTCTAAGCTGAGAGACATCACTCAAACTTTAGGTCATTTCTCCACGACTGTAAGACTTGTGTTTCATAAATCTGTGTGTGAAAACAGGTGAATGTGCTTATACTATACATTGGTAAAAGTTTATGTGTTATTTGCCCTATCATTAGCTACTTACCTTGTAATTTTGGATCTGGGTACCCAGGAATTAACTTTGTATTATTCTACTAGAAATGTCAGAAACATATTACATGGTATTTATTACCTGCTTCTTGGGATTGGCAGAAGACAATCTTAAATAATTGTGATGTTTTTGATAGATTTTGGGACAAATTCTGTGAAATTTGTGGAAGCAGCAGAAATAACATACTGTACATTTAGAATATTAAAGTATATGTGTATGAAAGCTGGTCTCACCTCCACCAAAACATCAAAGACATCAGTGGACCACAGAGCCAACCAATCACATGGCTCCACCACCTTCTCCAAGTAGTCTGCTGTGAAGGCCTTCACCTCAGAGGGCTTACAGTCTCCTATAGATAGATAGATAGATAGATAGATAGATAGATAGATAGATGTGCTTACTGAGTGTGCCTGAAAGAGCACACTATATGTTATCCACCAAGCTTACTGAGTGTGCCTATAAGAGCACACTATATGTATATGAATGAATCCTTGGATCAAGATGAGATCAACGCACACTATGACGTCAATTTGCGCCAGATTGGATTTTCTGCCATTTTGAATTTTATCAAAAACCTTCAAAAAGCATTTCAGGTCATGCAGATTGTCCGATTTTAACGAGACTTGACACATAGAATCTTCAGACGAAGCTGCATAAAGTTATCATGTGGATTTTTGAATTTCACTTCCGTTTACCAGTAGCAACCAATCAAACTCATCCGCGATGTCGCCAAACAGGAAGTGAGGCCATAGCTCCTCAACTGTTTGATGTTTTCACTTCAAATTTCTAACACAGAGTCATGGCCACTTCTTTTAGAGGCCCAAGCATTTTAGTGACCTTTGACCATTAGGGGGCACTATAAGCAGCCTAAATGTTTGTTTTCTCATATCTTCATATTGCTTTGGACTTTAACCTTAATTCCAGTGCTGACTGATACTCTCAGACATCCCAGTACATTTGCTGAAGCAAATTGTGAACTGTGTGCGTTTGCATCAAAATCTGGGGGCCATTTTAGCAACAAAGCCGCCGAACAGGAAGTGAGGCCATATCTCTGCAAGAGTTTGATGTTTTGACTTCAAACTTCTAAGACACGCTCATTACATCTTATTTGAAAGACCCAATAATTTTGGTGACCTTTGACCATTAGGGGCATTATAAGAAGCCAAAATTTGCAAAACTCTCTCATTGACAGACACAAGACCACACAAACACGCTGACATCACACCAAAAAATGAATGGGTGTGTATTGCAAGAATTTTCAAGAGCTAGAGTGTGTGATGTTAGCTAGAGTGTAGGGAGAGAGAAAAATCTGTCGAGAAATACATTTGTAAACTGCGACTGTGTCCGCAAATGTCAAGCTACAGAAATCATTTCTAACTAGAAACGTAGGAAAATGTGTTGCCGTTGCATAGATACCACTGCTGAAGCTGTCAGTATTATAGTTTTAGCATCAGACACAAAGATTTGGCAGCGACACCCATCTCCTGCCCAATATACTCCATGTTAATTTGAGAGGAGAAATTTTCAGAAGCACCAGGGAGCATCTGCTCTTTAACTGACGACCCAGACCAGAGTTTTTAACATTTGGCTCTCAAACTGGGCACAGAAGTGCACAGAAGCCCCCGATCACAACTATTTCAGCTTCTGGACAACACACTGTTTGGCATGTTTCGCCACGTCATCGAGGGGCTTCATTTGGGCTCACAAGACCACACAAACATGCTGACAGCTATTTAATACATGGGGGTCAGGCACACTCAAAATTTCTTTAGAAATGTTTCTACTTCTTATTATTGAGTGTGCCTGAAAGAGCACTTTTATTTCTCCTCTCCCTCTGTCCAGGTGTCCTGCTGCTCATTGACGTCATCACGTCAGAGTCTCCAATAATTCCTGAAAAAGTTGCTAGATTTGTCGCTAGTCTCTTTTTGGGGAAAAAACAAATCACTAGAGGGTCTGAAAAGTCCCTAATATAGAGACAAAGTTGCTAAGTTGTCAACACTGGACCAGTGATTAGTGTGTAAACAACCAAAGCAGTGGGGTTAGAGGTGGTGCACAGGTCTTAACCTGTGTGTCAGCTGTTGCAGTGCATTGTGGGATTTGTAGTATGAGTGGTGGGAGTGTGATTTACCGGCGGACCATTAATAATACATGTATGAAATTATCTGGCCAGAAAAAAATATTGCTATATATCAAGTACCACCATTCAGCTAAAAAATATTGAGATATGGCTATTGGTCCATATCGCCTAGCACTATTGACAAATGACATTGTTCACAAGAGATGTCTTAGCTTATGTCTCTAGTTACCAAGCATGTAGTCCTGATACACTTTGAACCTCTCATAGAATAGCAGATGGCTGGTCTGGAAGGTGTCAGGAAGACTTGAATTCACTCCTCCTTGATGCTCACATCTCTGCAGCTGAGTCCCCAACTTTTCAGTACTGAAATGGTCTGTGCCACTGTCATCACCATCACTCCCATCTTCATCTTCATTCTGAAACAGAGCTTTTGGAAAACACAAATATGATCAAACAGCTATAGAGCAATTTCAGTTTTCTTTTCTCTACCTTCAGCTATTCATAAGTTCAAACTTTGCTTCATAAAAGTTCAAAGAAGTGTCTTCAAAGTGTTTGTTAATTGTATAGAGAGATTACTGCAGGGCACATTGAGACATGTGCCCTGCAATAATCTTATGACTGGTCCAGGGTGTACCCCACCTTTCACCCAAAGTCAGCTGGGACAGACTCCAGCCCCACCGTGAACCTGATGGGGATAGATGGATGGACGCATTTTAAAACCAATTAGAAACTTGCTAATACTGCATGTGCTGTAGACAGAGCTCAGAATATTGTAGCAATCACCCCCTATGCTGTTCAATGGTTCACATTGAACAGCTCAACTGAGTCAACCCAAGACCAATGATGTTTTTTTTTATGTTTGAGTGGGCTTTGGTTGCAACAGTCTATGTGAAGAGCAAAAGAGGTAAAATGCATTGGCCATGGAAGTGCATGAAACATTTGTTTTGTGTGTTTCAGGGGCCCCAATTTGTTTGTTTGTCACATTAGGAAGGAGCGGGTGGGAAATGAGGTTGCAATCTGCAACTAAGCCACTGGATGCCATCACCATCAAGGGTGCCTTGGCAGCTGGTGGCACAAACTTTTTAAAGTTTTAAACAATGTGGTTTACGGTCATGATATACCTTTTTCCACAGATGCCATTTTGACATGAAATAGTAATATTATAGTGGGTGTTTCCAATGACATTTATTAAGTTTCCATTTGCTTTGGTGCACTTTATGGTATTTACATAATAAACATCTGATTGCAAAAACTTGATGTTTATTATGTAAATAAGGGATTTTAAAATCTGTTAACCACACACCACCACCACCACATTAAGGGATGCTTTCTCTCCACTCTTTGCCTGAATCTCCTGAATATATTGTTTTGCTTATTCATTGTTTTTTTTTTTTTATTTATTTTGATTTTTTACATTGTAGATTAATACCAAATATATGGAAACTCATATAGAATTATGCGGTAATCAAATTGACTGTGTCCCCCACGACATCTGTTAAAATGTATGTTACATTCTGACTAGACTGTATATGCTATTACAAACTCACATTAACATAAACAGACAAAGTATCCATTGTGGCCATTGAGTTTATGCTCCTATACAAAAACAAAAGCCCAGGCTATCCAGTGCGACCAGTATCGCAACCTGTCTGACAACGTAGAGCAGAGTATCTCTGCCTCTCTGCTATACATGTATAGGCCGACTGTTGAATACACAAAAGCAGGCTGTGTGTGAAGTATTGCGTGAGCAGAAAAGATTACATTACTCGACTTAACCAAAAAGTACCTTGAATAGACCGTTATAGACCCGCGATAACGATAACGTGTTTTATCAGCGCAACACGGCGTAGGACAACTAGTAAATACTGCTTAATGTTAGTAAAAGCATTGTACCATGACACAGACCTTGTGTTATAGCAGACACATTATGTGCCACTTCAGAAAGCCCGTCGTTATTTTCCACGTAGAGTTCAACGTTGACGTAGGACTCAGCGTCAACCAGCACGATTTCTTTCATCTCGTTTCCAGTTTCATTTGTTCCAGTAGACACCTTTTCCCGGGCTTCTTGCTCCATGAGAAATTAAATAGAATTACTGAATATGTCGCCAGGTAAATGTTAACGGACTGAGTCGGTTAGTCGGCTGGGCAAACAAACACACACATAAACACGACAGCACACACCCAGTTACTTTCAAAATATTCCCGGTCTACATTGCGGCAGCCAATCAAGAACAATACAAATACAGGATGTACCGCCCCCTAACACCGAGCTCCTGTGAGCCAATAGGAAAAGGGAATGTTCAAGAACAGCATCACAGGTCAGGTCATACTGCCCCCCTGCGTCTGTGACAGGAATTTTAGTGTCTCACAAACTGAGATTGAGAGACAGAGAGATTTGTATTATATTTTTTTATTTTAGAGTTTTTATTTTGTTTATTTTCTACATTGTAGATTAATACCAAATATATGGAAACTCATTTAGAATATGTGGCAATCAAATTGACCGTGACCCCCACGACATCACCAGCTCTTCTGATCAGTTTATTTAGTCTGTTGGTGTCTGCTACCTTCAGCATGTGACAGCAAAGAAGATAGCACTGGCCACAACAGACTCATAAAACATTCCCAGCATTGTCTGGTAGATGTTAAAGGATCTTAGGATCTTAAAGGATCTCAGCCTCCTTAGAAAGAAGAGTCAACTTTGGTAGACAGCCTCAGTGTTTCTTGGCCAGTCCGTTTCATTATTCAAGTACACCCCTAGGTACTTAGACTCCTCTACAGTATCCACAGGGACCCCCATCCAGGGAGGAATTTCAACATATAAGTTAGTTAATGTTAAATTGCGTGTACAGTAACGTTATATCACTACAACATTGACCCAGTTTTAACATGCCGACCATAGCCTGTAACATTAACTTCAACAAACGCTTGCTAGCTTGCTGGTCAAGTTTTTCCTTTGCAGAACTGCTGGTTCCTGTCGTAACGTGTCATTTTTTATGGATTTATGATCTTGGTGTTGCTACTTGGGTAAGTTACAGTTGGTTGATGTGTGCTGGCTGTTCATAGTTGCAGTTTACATAATCTGTTTACAATAGTGACTTTCAGTAGAAAAGGGCAGGATGGATGGTGTAACATGGTGTAATGATGTAACACTGGTTAATTCTTCATTTCTTTTTCTGTTCCATATTTTTATTTTATAAGTATTGCAGAGCCAACAACACACAATGTTTTGGAGGCCATAATGCAAAAGTGCAGAAAACTACCTAAATCTCAGTGGCTGCTTGACTGCAACAGCAGCTGATGGAGTAGCCTCAACTATGGAAGGACAAATGGTGTCAATGCAATATTTCAGCTTTTGGATACGACACACTGTTTTTTCACCACGTCTTCGCAGGGGCTTCATTTGGTCTCTCTCTGTCCCTCTCTGGGCATTTCCAACTGACAGCTTACAAGTGCTCCTAATTGCTCTGCTCATTAGGGCCCAGCAGTTGGCCCTGGTTGCTTGGCAACCTCAAGCCTGCCTGATGGAGGAGAGAGGGGAGGGGCTATTTTTTGTATTAATACTGAATTCACTGAGCAGTGTCAATAATAGTGGATGGGGGCGACGGGGCCAGAGTCAGGCACACTCAAAATTTCTCTAGGAATTTTTCCAGTTGAACAAACGCTGTTACTTTGTCTAACTAACAGGGACACAGACTTGAATAGCAGCTAACATTAGCGTCGATGGTGACCACTGTGTTAAACGCCAACGGTAGCTTACACAAATGTTAGCTGTTGTTCAACTGTCTCCCCAGTATCAATCTAAGGTTACGTTTGAAACGTAAAAACAGTATTATTGTTATGTTTATTACTTCATGTTTTGGTTAGTTAGCAAGTGGAGCTGGACCTGCACTCCGTTGGCCGTGACCGACTCTATTACAAGGCACAAAGACAGGACTCAACTGCAGGACTCAGGAGGCAGACACAGAAGGTAACCAGGCTTCGATTTCAGGAAAAGGTTCGGTACACAGAAAATAAGTCAGGTGAAGCAGGCAAACAATGGGGGTGAAGTAAGAGCAGGGTCCAAAAACAGGCGAGGGTCAAAACTTGGCCAGCAAGTTACATTTTTTTTTTTTTTTTTTAAAAGCAGTTAACCTAACGTTAGTTGCTGTCCTCCTTGACAGCAGCAGCAGCAGCACTCTTGCTACTCTTATTTTGCTAGCTATCAGGATAACAGGAAGTAAATAAACTAACTTATAATGTTACAGTACTGAAATGGAGAATTCAGTATTGTAATATTAGTATTTCACCCCCCTTAACAGCTATTTATATGCTAAAGTTTTTTAAACTTTTTATGTAGTATTTATTGTAAAGTTTACTTGTTGTTCCATGCTTGCTGTGTCTGTATGCTGTGTAGACATGGATGTTTGTTGAAGGTACAAAATATATTGGAGTGATTTGGATGGCAAAACAGCTTTTTCTGTAACTAATAAAGTTGTGTAAGAGTTAATAGCTAGCATTAAGCTATGAATGCTATGATAGCAGTGAATAATGAAAGCTATGCCCAAGGAGAACAATTAAAAATCTCTCTTATCGCTCCTCAGTATCACAACCTGAGGCAGTTCTGTGGGACTCAAAAGCACGACTCAGATACTGTGTAATCCAACAAAAGCTATTTATTATCAAAAAAACAAACAAAAGGCACTCTCAAGGAGGGTGCAAAAACAAACAAAAGACACTCTCAAAGAGGATCCAAAAATACAACAAAAAGCACTCACAAAAGAGGATCAAAAAGACAAACTGTCTCCAGACAATGAACACAAGGTTTCTGAATGGTCACATTCGACAAACTCTTCCAAGACTATGAACAAGACAAACTGACAAAGACAAGGGGATGTGAGGACTATATATAATATACTATTATACATGAGGAGAGTGCAAACAGGTGAAACCAATCAGGGGTGTGGCAGACAAATCCAAAGGCGGGAAAACACACAAAGGGAGGAAGGTCAGGGTCTGAAATGAGAGGGAAGGTGAGTACAAAAATAAAACAGGAACTGCTGAACACAAAACACTGAATATGATCATTTTAACATATTTGACAAGACATTTGACAAGACCTTGTTGCCATGGTCACTGCTCGTGTGGTTGACCGGCCGGCGCGCAGAGTAGTTTGTACTTGTTTTTCTGTTTTTATTCGTATCTCTCGCTGTGAATTTGTGTTAGTATATGTATCGTGCGTCTTGCATCGCATGTCCAAACTAGCACCATAGTTTTTTTTTTGGTTTTTTTCTCCGTCCTAGAACTTTTCGCTCTCCCGACGCTCTCGGCGCCCCGTGCACAGCACCACAGTTGGCGTTAGCAGCGGCTACTGCTAACCGCTACGGACCGGCGTCTGTGTTTGAAATACTCTTTGCTACATGGACGCCCGATGACTTCAATGGACACTACTGCTACTTCTCTTTCTGCTCCTAAGAGATGTTACCCATATCAACGGACTGTCTTTCCGGACGCCCAGCGGATTGTCTACACCAGAGATGTTTTATTACAACTTGGACTCAACCCCCTTTCTTCTTCATACACCGCAACAGACCCGCTCCCCGAGGATATACTTTGCAACGGTTTATCCCAACCCATCATATCCACTCACCGCAAACACAAGGGTCTCCTGCAGCAGAATGGTAGCTGTGTTCCTCCAGAGGAGTGTGGCTGCATCCACCTGCAGCACCAAGCTTCAGGACAACCACCTACACCTGTTAAGGTCCCTGAGGGCGCCACGGTCACTATAGGCTGCAGCACCTGCCTTTGCCATGATGGAGCTTTGCAGTGTGACATGAGAGAGTGTGAAGTCATCCTCAGCGAGTGGTCAGAGTGGACTCCGTGTTCTCCCTGTGTACCCTCTGCTTCCCTCCAGCATAACACCTCCCAAGCAGGAGTTATCAGCGGCAATAAGATGGTCTCAATCCAGAGCCGTTTCCGGGCCTGTTTGGACCTGGATTCTGGTCTTCCAGTCACTAGACAGGAGGAGAGCCAATGCCCAGGACCACTAATAGAGGAGAGGCTCTGTCCAGATGCTAACATCTGCAGAGGTAATGGTGTTTGACCAAAAGGACTTTTTTTTAGTCCTTTATCTCAGACTATAAACACAGTCAGCCTCCTATTCTTCCTCCTATTCTCCTATTCCTCCTATTCTATTTATATTTTGTGAATACCATTCACACTGCACATCTTTATTGTACATATGTGTATTTATTGTATTTATCTGGCAGATAATGCTTGGTCTTGATGTCTGCTACTCTGTGTGCCGTTAATTGCCCCTTCAATTGAATTGAATTGAATTGAATTGAATAACACTCAGGATCATTATTTAAATTTATGACAACAGACCAATAAAGTGCCCCTACCAAATGCTGACGATGAAACCAGTCCAGTGTTCCACTTTAATCGATAACATATGCCATGCCCTGTAAAGATTCTTTATGACAATATACACAATTTTGTTTTTTGTCACATCAGTTCCAGCAACATCCACCTCCAGTAGGATAGTGGTCACTCCACCTGGTGGTTTTCATGAGCAGGAAATGACACCAGAGGCACATCAAGCACCCATTCCAAGTCATGATACTAATCAATCAATCAATCAATCAATCAATCAAGTTTAATTGTACAGCCCTTTACAATAGCCGAAAAGGTACCCAAAGTGCTCTACAGCAAGGTCATTAAACAATACAGACAGTTACAATACAATACAGTTAAAGTGCAAAATAAATAAATAAATAGATAAATAAACTTAAAGAAATAGAGAGATTGCACCAAAGAGACAGTAAAGGTCTGGTCAGAACAGAACACCATTCTAAAAAAGTGTGTCTTAAGCTTAGATTTTAAAAGGCTGATGAGTAGTCGCGCATGTTTGTGACAGTCTGGGAGCAGCGACGGCAAAAGAACAATCGCACCACTGTTTAGATCTCGACCTCGGGACCTCTAACAGAACATGACCCAAGGAGCGCAGGGCTTTGCCACAATTACAAAAAATTAAAATCTCTGGCAGGTAAGAGGGGGCTGAGCCATTAATGGCATTAAAAACAAACAACAAAAGTTTAAAGTCAATTCTAAAACGGACTGGGGATGACTCAAATGACTGCGTTTAATAAATCAATACTTGATTTCACTTGATAATGCAATTGATGACATATACCATGCCCAATAACAATTCTTTATGACAATGTATACCCTGTTTTGTTTTATTGTTTTTTTTTGCCATCATGAGTTCTGGCAATGTCCTCTTCCAGCAGGACAGCAACTCCTGCCCCTCATCATGACATGTCACCTGCTCCTACAACAGGTCAGAAGACCCTGCAGAATGGCCTTGTGTTCTAAGCCATGGTGAAGTGTGTGCATTAGTCACAAAAGGGCCTATGCAGATGAAAGGTTGTTTTCCCACAGAATTCGGAGAAAAATCCACATACATTCACAAAGGAAAACTACAGAGAGAGAGAGTTTT
This sequence comes from Nibea coibor, assembly GCA_023373845.1. Lineage (NCBI taxonomy): Eukaryota > Metazoa > Chordata > Actinopteri > Sciaenidae > Nibea > Nibea coibor. The sequence continues at coordinate 1,530,697 of CM041738.1, forward strand.
CAGATATGAACATTTGGAATAAAAAAAGTTTTGATTTCATTCATTTTTCATTGTCAGATTATTTATAACATAATGGTGATGAACACAAGGGCCCCCTGAGAATTTTTGCTTAGGGCCCCAACAGACTCTGGAATCACCTCTGCGAATTCACCCACTCCCTTGTCTCCACTGCTCGCTAGTCCACTCACATCTTATGCACACGTTATACACAGCTGTATTCACAAAGGGAATTACGGCCCTCTTACAACATGATGATATCTGGGCCATTTAGGTGCCCCAAAGGTGTCTACCAAAGCTGACTCTTTTGAGTGTCCCCTTTGTTCGTTAATGGGTGGGTGGGTTGGTGGATGTGTGATTTGTGTGTATTAGTTCAAGATAAATACAAAAAGAAAAAATATGAGCATTGCCCTTTGGTCACAGATTTTTGTTGTTTTTTCTTTTCTCTCTCCTCCTTGTGCTATCATTGTATCATTTTTTAAATATAAGGTCAATTTTTTCAATATGGCTGTTGACAGGCAGATCAGAAGCCTTTGCTGTGAAGGGCGTGCAAAAAAACTACTAATGCTGTCTCATGTTCACCAAAGACCTGAAACCATTGCTCAGACTCCCACAGCAATCCTGTAATCTTGTCTTTGTACTGATTCATGTCAGCATTAACACCAGTCACATGCACATCTTGTGGACGAGGAATATTCCATCATAGTCACCAATCTGTGTCTGTGTCAACACCACAAATGAATATGGCCAGATAAGCAACATCCAAAATGCAACCAAAAATGCAACAAACAACTTCTTCAGTTGCCTGCCCAGCAGACTACTGTTTCTACTAACAATTCACTTACAGTATGGTAAATGGTCTGTACTTATATAATGCCTCTCTAGTCTTCTGACCACTCAAAGTGTTTAACAGAAGGTATCTCATTCACACACATTCATACACTGTTAGCTGCCATGCAAGGTGCCAACTGCTCCTCAGTTTGAGGAGCTAACCATTCATACACATTCGCCCACATTTGCACTTGCCAAAGGACACTTTGACCTGCAGAGTGGAGGGGATCAAAACACAGATCATCTGATTAGTGGAAGACCCACTACCTCCAAGCCACAGTTGCCCCATCTTAGCTTCTCTCTTCTCAGTTGTCCTTACAAGCTGTTGTATTTTTCAGCATGATGAGTCAACAAGTCAAGTCAAGTAGGTTATGTTATGAACCCAGAGAGTACATTTGGCAGTTTGTTTTGGCAGTTTGGTGTGCTTTGTTTATTTCTTTAACCATACCAACCTATCACCAGTGCATGCTGGGAAAACAAGAGTAGAACTACCAACTGCCAACCAAGAACTACCAACTGCCAACCACCAACTGCTAATGGCCATGATCACCTATGATTAATTGTGAGCTTTCTCAGCCATCAGCTTTTTAGTCGATTGCCTTTCTTCCTCCCCTTTTGCTAACACAACATCTGTAAGTGTTTTTATCCTGTAACATTAAGTCATCACTTATTTTTGAGTTTGTAAGAATATTGTGATGGTTAATGTATAATAATGACACGGGACACCGACGTGTTGCTATCAGGACGTGACTCTTTACTGTGAACCTAGGTAGCGCCATAACACATATTGACCTCTGGGTATTGTAGTCCTACTACTACTGCACCTCCCCCTTATAGCTAAACTCTTTCTCCATTCAAACAAACCATTGTTCAACTTCTGTGTTTTACCTATGAACTAAAACTGAAACACAGCATATCGTTTTTTTTTTTTCACATTTTAACCTTGCATTTGCATTTGTGTTTTAATTCGAACTTATGAACTGTAACATCCCAAATCACTTTTTTTTTCTCTTTTGGGACCCACACCCTGTCATTATTAACTTTATTCACAAGTCCAGTCTGTCAGGCGGTTTTGTCACCCGACCAGTTCTGGTAACAGTCCCTATGGGTCGGAGGTGGCTTCTGTTTCTCCTGAGAAGACTCCTGTCAGTCTCTACCATATAAGACCTTGGAGTGTTGGCTGGTCTGATGACTGCTCCTGTTGTTCCCTCAGTGGTAATCCAAACCTTTTGACCAGCAGTCAGTTTTTTGAGATGTCTTGAGCGGTGTCTCAGGTTGTAATTCTTTGCCTGCCTCCCTTCTCCTCCTTCATGCGAAAGGCTTGCAGGTCTGGCCACTTAGGATCCAGCTTGGTCGTTGACTGGGGTAGAGATGTACGCAGGTTTCTTCCCATCAGCAGCTGTGCTGGTGAGAACCCATGCCCCAATGTGGTGGACCTGTAGGTCAGAAGTGCTCTACTGTAATCACTGTCTTTTTTCCACAAGTCCTTGATGGTCCGAACAGCGCGCTCTGCTTCCCCGTTCGCCTGAGGATAGCGGGGGCTGCTTGTGATGTGTATGAAATTGTTCCCTTCTGCAAACTCTCTGAACACTGATGATGAAAACTGCGGCCCATTGTCTGTTATAACAAACTCTGCCGTCCCGTGCCTGGCGAAGACATCTTTGATAGCCCTGATTGTCACCTCAGCCGAAGTGCTTTTGAGCTCTGCTACCTCAATGTATCTTGAGAAATAGTCTATGACGAGCAAGTAATCTTTCTTGGACCACTCGAATAGATCTATCCCAACTTTCTGCCACGGCCGGTCTGGCAGGGGCGTAGGCATCAGTGGTTCTTTGAGCTGCGATCTGTGTTTCTTTTTTTTTTCTCAATTCTGTTTTTATTTTTCAAGAAACAGTGTATACAGTACAATAGTAACGGGTAATTACAATAGTAACTGTAGAGTCCAAACCCCACCACCAACACCCACCCCATACCCACAGTAAACAGTGAAGCTGAACATAGAACTGTGATGTTCACAAGAAACTATACAAATACAGTTGAAAATGAAAAGATAAACAAAAATAATAATAATAATAGAAAATAAATTGTAAAAATGAGGAAAAATAAATAAATAAAAGTAAAGTAAAATTGAAAAAGGGGGGGGGGGGGGGGGGGCAAGTAAGAGAGTGGATGATAATATTTACATAGCGGTAAGGGGGGGGGGGGGTCCTGGATTTTCGACTAGAGTTAGATTGGGTACAAGAGCATGCTTTGAGAGTTAGGTTTGAGTAGCCAATAGAGGCGAGAGCTCAGAGGAGTCAAGGGAAGAGAAAAGGGATATGAATGGTTCCCAAGTTCTGTCAAATTTGTCAGTGTTATTTTGTTTTGTGAATCTGATTTTTTCAAGATGTAAACAACTCAGTAAGTCCCTCATCCAATGTACATATGAGGGGGAATGTGGGGATTTCCAGGTCTTAAGTATGGCCTTTTTAGCGACTACAGAAGCAAATGCAAGGGCGCTTTTCTTAGATTTAGAAAGAGCAACATCACAAGGGGGTAGACCAAAGAGAGCAATAAGAGGTGAAGGGTTAATAGTCTTGTGGAATGTCTTGGAGATTAATTGGAATATGGATGTCCAAAAAGGAAACAACTTGGGGCAAAACCAAAACATGTGCATTAATGTAGCAGGGGCCTGCCTACACTTATCGCAGATGGGGTCAATTTCTGGGTTTATTTTGGAGAGCCTGACTTTAGTCCAATAGACTCTGTGAATAAACTTGAGCTGTATGAGGCCATGGCGGGCACAGATGGATGAAGAGTGGATCTTGCGTAAGACTTCTGTCCAGTCTTCGTCGTCAAGCCTGTGGCCCAAGTCAGTTTCCCACTGTTGTCGTAATGTTTCATCTTCAGATGTGATGGAGTCCAAAAGTAAATGATAAAGGTGAGAAATCGTTCTTTTTTTGTGAGGATTTGTTGTTAGAATACGATCTAATAGAGATTCACTGGGGAGGGTAGGAAAACCAGCAAAATGTTTTCTTGCAAAATCACGAATCTGAAAATATCTGAAAAGGTGGGATTTGGGGAGATGAAAATCTTGAGAGAGTTGAGTGAAAGAGGCAAATGTATTGTCTACATATAGATCCTTAAATCTAGCAATACCCTTCCTTTGCCAAACTCCAAATGCATTGTCACCCAAGGATGGGGGGAAAAATGGGTTATCATTGCAGGGGGACAGGATGGAGACTCCTTGGATGCCATAGCTGCGCTTAAACTGTTTCCAAATTCTCAAAGTTTGACCTACTACAGCGTTGTGCGTAAAACTAGTCAAGGGCATAGATAGTGGAGCACAAGCTAGTGCTCCAAGGGATGCTGGTCTGCAAGATGCCGCCTCCAACTGTACCCATGTTGGAACCCAGTCGCTGAGGCCGTAATGACAGTGAACCCAGTGGAGTATACTATGAATATTTGCTGCCCAATAGTATAATTGGAAGTTTGGAAGGGCCAGCCCACCAGATGATTTAGGTTTTTGTAAAGTTGATTTGCGTATTCTGGTTGGGCCTTTATTCCATATGAAAGAAGTAATTGACTGTTCCAGAGATTTAAAAAAAGACTTAGGGATAAAAATAGGGAGAGCTTGGAAAAGGTAGAGAAATTTTGGAAGCACATTCATTTTCACAGAATTGACACGGCCTGTAAGGGAGAGAGGAAGAGAAGACCAGCGGGCAAAGTCCTGTTTGGTGCGCTCTAAGATAGATAAGAAATTGCGTTTGAATATGTCTGAGAGTTTCCTAGTTATTATGACTCCAAGGTACCTAAATTCAGTCTTTGCTATCTTAAAAGGAGCAGCGCATGGAGGGAGTGCCTCAATAGAAACATTTAAAGGGAAGAGCTCACTCTTGCTAATGTTAAGTTTGTATCCAGAGACCCTGCTAAATTGTTGTATACAATGAAGGACACGAGGAAGTGAGATGGTTGGGTTACAGATGTAGAGAATAATGTCATCTGCAAATAAAGATATTCTTTGTTCTATCCCTCCCCTTGTGATACCAGAAATAATACTATCTGTGCGTACAGATATAGCCAAGGGTTCAATGGAAAGAGCAAAGAGGAGTGGGGAGAGAGGACAGCCCTGCCTGGTCCCGCGCTGAAGCTCAAAGTATGGGGAGTTTATATCATTTGTACGAATTGATGCCAAGGGGGAGGAATACAGAAGTTTCACCCAGTCAATAAAACCCCTACCAAGACCAAATCTATGCAGAGTGGCAAACAGGAAGTCCCACTCTACACGGTCGAATGCCTTTTCCGCATCTAGCAGGACAAGACACTCACTGGAACCCTGGGCAGAGTTGGTGTAGACAGTATTTAATACTTGTCTGATGTTGAAAAAAGACATCCTGTTTTTTATGAAGCCTGTTTGATCTCCATGGATTAGCTGGGGGAGGACAGACTCTAATCTTCCTGCCAAAACTTTAGCCAACACTTTAGCATCAGCTGTGCAGAGGCTTATAGGTCTATAACTGCCGCACTCAAGTGGATCTTTGTCTTTTTTTAAGATCAGGGAAATCGATGCTTGCCGAAGTGATTGTGGGAGCAGGCCGGTTTTCAGGGCGTCATTAAACATGTCAAGCATTGGTTTTACCAAATTGTCTGAGAATGTTTTATAAAACTCGATGGGAAAGCCATCTGGCCCAGGGGTCTTACCACTCTGCATAGATTTAATTGCCCTGCCTATCTCGTCCTCAGATAGAGGCTGATCTAGGCGTAATTTGGTGTCTTCATCTATGGATGGAATGGGAAGTGCACCAAGGAAAGTGTCAATCTGCAACTGGTCTGTGGAGGATTCAGAGCGATAAAGTTTCTTATAAAAGTTTACAAAGCAGTTATTAATGCTAGATGTGTCAGTGATGATACCCTGGTCTGGGCACTTGATTTTGGAGATTACATTTTGGGAGCTGCGTTGTCTTAATTGCAAAGCGAGGAGTTTGCTGGGCTTGTCTCCAAATTCAAAGTATGTTTGCTGAGTTTTACGTAGCATCTGAACAGCTTCATTGGTGGATAATACATTAAATTCTGTCTGAAGAGCAAGCCTCTGCCCATATAGTTCTGGTTTAGGAGAGACTGCATATTGCTTATCTATGTTTAGAATGTCCTTAGAAAGTTCCAGTAGACGGCGTTGGCGTTGCTTTCTGACGAAAGATGAGTAAGAGATCATACGGCCACGCGTGTACGCCTTCAATGTCTCCCAAATGGTACAAGGTGTGACGTCAGGGGTGGAATTAATCTGTAGGAACACGTCAATAGCAGCAGAAAAACATTGGACAAAGTCAGGGCTAGATAGCATGAGGGGGTTCATCCGCCAGGGTTTCTGGGTGAGGGGTTTACCAGATATAAATAGGCTTAGGAGAAGTGGGGCGTGATCTGAAATAGTAATGCTCTTGTATGAGCAGGACTTAATTTTGGACAAAAGTTTATGGTCTATGAAGAAATAGTCGATCCTGGAGTAGGAATGGTGGACATGGGAGAAGAAGGAGTATTGACGCGCTGAAGGGTAAGAGAAACGCCAAGCGTCAGAAATGGCATAATCATCTAAGAAGGCTTGAATGGCCTTGGCTGTGAGAGAGGTGGGTGCTGGTTTAGTGGAGGAGCGATCTAAAGTAGTATGTAAAACACAGTTGAAGTCTCCTCCAAGAATTAAGTGATGGGTATTGAGGTCAGGGAGCAGAGAAATAATTTTGGAAATAAAATGATGGTCATCCCAGTTGGGGGCGTAAATATTAGCAAGTGTGACTTTAGTGGCATACAGAAGACCAGACACAATAACATATCTCCCATATGGATCTTCAAGGATGCTAGATGGTACAAATTGGGTTGTGTTGCGTATAAGTATTGAGACACCCCTAGCCTTACTTTGAAACTTGGAGTGGAATTGCTGGCCTATCCAGCTCCTCCTCAAACGGTGGTGGTCAGTAGGAATAAGGTGCGATTCCTGCAAGTATATTACATCTGGTTGAAGTTGTTGAATGTGGCTAAAGACTTTATTACGCTTAACTGGGGAATTAAGTCCCTTCACATTCCAGCTTAGGAAGGTAACTGAGCCGTCTCCATTGGTGGTTGTGCTCATTACCTAATGTAACAGGGAAAAAGAAGTAGATGGATCTTGTACCTGTGTAAAAGAAATGATCCAGAGGGTGGTGGGGAGGAGAAAGAGGGGAGGAAAATGGAAATGTTCAAAAATAACAAGTGAAGAAGGAAAAAAAAACAAAACAAAAACACAACTAAAAAGAGAGGGGCCAAAATGGACCCCTCTGCTGACAGGAAAAAAGCCCTGTCAGTGCAGCAACCCACATAGTCAATAGACATACTCAAAGAAGAACCTATCTTTGAGAGCACTGTGAACATAGATTGAATGCTATGAAGCATCATATAACATCAAGAATAAAATTCCTGTTATTACTAGAAGTTAAAACAAAACTGGGAACCCCCTAGGCATGTGTAGAAATAGACAAAGCAACATGCCTACAACACCTCCTCCTGGCACTTAAAAATAATGATAATGTTTTTAAAAAAGGGTACGCCCACATATTAATATGAGTGGTGTATATAATATACATGTAGTAATGTTGAGTAGAAGGGGAAGAAGAAAAAAAAAAAAAAAAAAAAAAATCAATAACACAAAACTTTGAATGGTGTAAATGTGCATGGGCAAACCCACATTCTAGAATACAAAGCTTGGGCCCCAGGGCAGGGGAGTACGTTCCTTATCCCCTCTTTTGTAGGCTAATCAGCCTCTTAGAATGATTGTGGCCCAAGCAACTTAAACCCCTATGGAAAATATTGTGGATTAAAACTGAGGGAAATGGGGAGTAGAAAAATACACACACTGAAGCTGTGGCCAAGGAGGCCACGCCAGCTGCCCATTCACATACAGAGACAAATTAAGTCTGAAGTAAAAGTTATCGTAAGTGGCCAAATATAATGACATGAAGAGGAAATACCATCACAGATAATGAGTAGGCTACAATAATACCTGCATATACATTAGCCATCATAAGCCTCCTACTTGTCTTGGCCCTCGCTATTCAGCTGATTCCGTTTCGCTTGGTGGTGGCAGTACCTGTAGCTTGTCTTTGAAAAAGGCAGAGGCCACGACGTGGTCGTCAAAGGTGTGCTCAGTCTCTTGGAAGGTGACGACCAGCTGACAAGGATATTTGTGGTGAAATTTTACTCCAGCGTTGTACAACTGGGCTTTAATGTCTCTGAATGCGGCACGGCGTTTAGAAAGGTCAGCTGACATATCTGGGAAAATTAGGATGCGTTTGCCGTTGAATGTAAGCTTGCCTTGTTGTTGCCGAGCCAGACGAGCAATTTCCTCCTTCATCTGGAAATGGTGAAAGCGGACGAGCATAGCTCGCGGTGCTTTGTCCGAGGGTGGTTTGTTGGTTAGAGCGCGGTGGGCTCGGTCTAACACTGGCGGCCGGGACAACACTCCATCTCCAAATAGAGTAGTGAAAAAAGACGACATGAATTGTGTAGGGCGTCCCTGCTCCGATCCCTCGGGGATTCCGATTACCCTCAAGTTCTTACGGCGCCCACGATTTTCAAGGTCATCCACTTTCTGTTGCAGAGAGATGTTCTCTTTGAGCAAGCTAGCACAGTGCGTCTCAGTCATTTGTAGGCTAGTCGCCATTTCAGTGAGTGTAGATTCAAGTGTCGAAATCCTATCTTCGTGGTCATCGAGAGTGGACCTGAGAGCTGTGTGGGAGTTGCGCAGTTCAGCGAGGAGTTCGGTTCTTAATCCACTTATCTCCTTTCGAAGAGTAGTAGTGAGCAATTGTTCCATGAATGCAGGCGTAAGTTGAGCTGACTCGGTAGCTGCGCTAGCTCCCTTACCCTGACACTCGACATCTGCATTTGTTAAGTCCATCTCTCCGCCTCCGGGCTTCGGGGGTTTTCTGTTCGGCATATTTGTAACTTAAAAAACAATCAGGAACTATAAATAAACGTCAAAGCTTCGTATTGATGGTAAATCTGAAACGTTGTTCACAGAGAGGCTCCTACGCACGTCTTACCCCTCCAAGCGCATACCGGAAGCCGCTGCGATCTGTGTTTCTGACATAGCTCGCACTTTTCTACCATTTGTCCTATCTGGGCAGAAATGCCAGGCCACCAGACGGATTCTTTTGCTCTTGCTCTGCATTTTGAGATCCCCTGGTGTCCTTCATGCAGCCGCTGTAGCACATCTGCTCTTAAGGAAGGTGGAATGACAAGTCTCTCTCCTTTCATAAGGAGGCCGTGAGCGATGTGGAGTTCCGCTCTGTCCCGCCAGTACGGGTTGATGTGTGGGTTGCAATGCTCCGGCCACCCTGTGAGGCAGTGTTCTGTTACCTCTGTGCACACTTTATCGTCTTTCTGCGCCTTTTTGATCTCCTCCAGCCGTTTCTCTGTAGCTGGGAGAGAAGACAGCACACAGTCCACAAAAACTTCAACCTCTTTCTCCAGCTGTAGGTCTCCTGCTGTAGGCGGACCCTCCAGCGGAGCTCTGGAGAGGGCGTCTGCAGTGATGAGTTGCTTCCCTGGAACATGGACGATGGTGTAAGAGAAGCGCAGCAGTCGCAGACGAAACCAAACTAACCCTAACCCTTGACTTTATTCGGGTCAGGCTCAATGCCCTTTGCAGAGACTTTGTGGCCCACGAACATGACTTCATCTCTTGTGAATTCACATTTCTCATTCAACGTGAGACCCTCCTGCCGTATCTTCTTAAGCACTGGGTGCAGTCTTTGGTCATGCTCCTGCCTGTCCCTGCCATACACAAGGATGTCGTCTGCATGACAGAGCACTCCATCGCAACCCTCCAACATCTGGGACATTCTCCTCTGAAAATGTTCCGGAGCGGACGCGATACCAAAAGGGAGTCGGTTGAATTGGTATCTCCCAAAAGGAGTGATGAAAGTTGTGAGGGGCCGTGATTGAGGTGTGAGAGGAATCTGCCAAAATCCAAATCGAGCATCAAGTTTGGTGAAAACTTTGGCATTTTTCATCATTGCCAGTGTTTGGTCTACAGCTGGAAGAATGTGACGCTCTCTTTTCACGACTGCATTCAGGGGTGTGAGATCCACACAGATCCTTGGTGGTTTCTTTCCTGGTTTGGGAACGACAACCATTCCTGAGCACCATTCGGTCGGCTCTGTGACCTTAGAGATAACTCCCATGTCTTCCATCCTGTTCAACTCTGCCCGCACTGCATCTCTGAGGGGCAAGGGGACCCTTCTGGGTGCTGCGAGAGCCACTGGTGTAGCACCTTGGTCAAGCTCTATGTGGTAAGGCTCTTTTAACTTGCCTAGTCCCTGGAAAACATCTGGATAATCTGCTCTAAAGTCTGTCTCTGTTTCCATGACTGCATCTACTCTCTCTATAAGTCTTAAAGCTGTTAGTGCTGGTCTACTTAGAAGTGCATGTTCTAGTCCTGGCACTATGTAGATATATCGAGAGGTGGTGCGCCCTTTTGCTGCCATGTTTGCTTTGAAACAGCCCTTTACCTTAAGTGGGTATCTGCCTGGCCCTAGCAGTCTCTTTTTTGGCTCCTGCAATTTTCCGTCTCTCTCTGGCTTGTACAGTCTCTCAGGTATTGCTGTTACGTCTGCCCCACAGTCTAGCTTGAACTCAACACTCTCCCCATTTATCTGGATTCTTTCTATCCATGGTTCTGACGTTTCAGTTTCTATGTCTCCTAGAAAATAATAGTCGTCAGTCTCTGTGTCGCCCTGAATTTCTATGACTTCACGCAGACCTGCTGCCGCCCCTAATCGACATACTGCAGCAAAATGTCCTTTTTTCCTACATTTCCGACATTCTGCATCTTTCGCTGGGCAGTCTTTCCATGAATGTTTTTGTTTGCAGCCACACCTGCCACACTCTCCCTGCGATTTTTGTTTTTGTTGCCATTTCTGAGTCTTCTCTTTTTTCTTGGTGTTGATGATGGCGTCCATGTTTGCTTTGTTGTCCCCCAATATGTCACTGTGGAGTATAGTCTGCTGTTTCTTTACTGTTTCACTTTGTCTGACTTTTTGTATAGCTCTAGCAAGTGTCAGATCAGAGTCCATTTGTAGCTGTTCAGACAGTCTTTTGTCTCTTATTCCAACTACAATTCTGTCTCTTATGAGCTCTTCTTTCAATACTCCAAAGCCACAATTTTCAGCAAGTTTGTGCACTATAGTGATATAGGCCTCTACAGTCTCTCCGTCAAGCTGACGTCTATTGTTGAACTGTGCTCTCTCAAAAATAATGTTGTGCTTTCCGATGTAGTGCTGCTCAAATGCTGCTTTGACAGCCTCGTATTTCGTTTTGTCTACATCAGTCAGTGGTAAAACTGCTAGCACATTGTCCGCTGCATCACCCATTGCATACAGGAGTGAGTTCACCTGATATTCTTCCTCCTTTGTATGGAGCGCCGTTGCGATACGAAATCTCTCAAACCTGCGGATCCACCGTGGCCATTCTGCTGGGCTTGCAAAGTCGAACGGGTCTGGGGGTGTGATTTGCACAGCGGTCGTCATCTGCGTTGATGCTCTCGTCCTTTCACGTTCGGAGTCCGAGTCGTCGGCCGCGCCGTCCATATAGAGCTCTCTCTCGACTCACCGGCGTGCTGGTGCTAACGAGCTAGCATTCCGCTCAGGTTTCTGCCGTCGTCTTCGTAGCAGTCAGTTCCGGTTTAAAACTGCACGAAACGTGTATTCGCCAGCTGACACTCTTGCTGAAACTACCGTGGATACTTACAGTTAACCACTTCTGTCACCATGTATAATAATGACACAGGACACCGACGTGTTGCTATCAGGACGTGACTCTTTACTGTGAACCTAGGTAGCGCCATAACACATATTGACCTCTGGGTATTGTAGTCCTACTACTACTACAGTTAAGACGGTAACTAGTTTATGCTAAGCTAAGTTAGGCTTATGTTTGCTGCTGCTTGTCTTTACTAGCTCGATTGTGTTACATCACATAAGCTGCACAGCTATGTTAATTAAGTAGTGCGATTTAACCGATACCGTGTGTTTAGCTTCTTTAATGATTGTAAATATCTCATTGTACTGTGTTACAGTTTTACAAGATCTTCAGTAAACTTTGTGGAAAGTAATCATCTGTGTCCTGGAGTTTTCCGGGAGTGTTCGTACTGATTGCACAGTCCAATGCACACACATGACAACACAAAATAACTACTCTAAGTGCTACATAAAGTGCAGTACATATACAACCCCTTGCAAAAATATGGAATCACAAGTCTTGGAATATGTCAGTTGTTTATTTTTGATTTTTTTTTTTTTTTAATTATTGTAGCGTCCGACCAGACGCGATGAATAACGAGGTGTTGTTTAACCAACCTTGCCTTTATTGCTGAACGAGTTGGTTACAGAACCTGGTTATTGTCGGCCATAACCACGCCAAAAGAACACAAAACAATCCCGCTCCCACTCATGGACTCCTTCTCTCGTCTCGTCCTGCATCCACACGCTCTCTCGGACCAGCGCTCACTCTCTCACCTGCTCCCCCGCCCCCTCGCTCTCACATCCACTCAGACACATACACAGACCATAGGAAATCACAGAACTCTAACCATGAACGTACAACACTGTAACATTACTGCAGGATCGCTACATTATTATTCTTTTAGTGTCTCTTAAAGCCAGAAAGTTGCCATTTGAAATGACTTGACACATTCTTCTTAATAGAATAAAAATACCAAGTGGGAAATGGCATATGCATGTATACACATCATTTTTAAAGTTTATCACAATGGAGATCACCAGTTTTCTTCAGTATCAAAGTAATCCAGTTATAGTTGTTTTATGTACACTGCACACAACATAAAAAAAATCCATAACTTATGGTGACAACCATGTTGAGAGACATGTGATGGACTGTTAATAAAAAGATATGGTCAGCTATTTTCACTTTGTTGCCCTCTTTACTCTGTATTTAACACATTTATTTCAGTTTGTGGATATTATAAACTGGATCATAATAATCATCATTTCACATAAATTGTTGCTTTTACTTTGAGTAGCTTCCTCTGCTTCCCCTCTTTTTTTTTTTTTTTAGATAAAAATACAGTCAATATGTGTCGTCCTACAGTCCTGTGTTTTTATGACCTAATGAAATACTTTGATGTGTTGTTTTATGCGGAGAGACTAGGATTGATGCTTCTATTCTATCCATTCAGTAGTATTTTGCCACGTTATCACTAAAGTCAGCTCAGTTCAGGCACATAGAGTATAGAAAAAAATATTTCCCGTGGAACTTAAACGCAACATTAGTTTGTCCCCGCTTGGCTCTAAATGACATCAGCACCTCCAGGTGTAACGACACATACCTGACCCGTGTACACGTGCGCATAAACGGCGCAGTACTTATCTGTGAATACGCGGAAGTGAAAAGGGGAGCCAGTTTAAGATTAATGTGAATTTGTGATTGGTGGATTTTAATCATGGAGCGACGTTAATGTGGCTGGACAGACGGTCAGGACGGACATGTACTTCCTTGTTGGCTGAAGTTTCTTTTGACCAAACTTCACGTCTACATCGTGTGACTTCCAACATGTTCTTCAAGACTGTCGAGGTATACACACACACACACACACACAGACACACAGGGGCACGTTACTTAGTATTTATGCTAGCTCGAGTCTGTTTTATACTTCTACGACACTTTCGTGTATTTTGTTCTGTACTACATGTATTGTATGTACATGAATTTGCAGTTACTTGTGACTTTACAGGCCTCGGCTATATAAACATTTTGTTTCATGAAAAGACAGAGACAGAAAGAGAGTCATCAGAACAAATACAGAATGCTTAAAAAAAGGCCAAAACTTTTATTTATTTTCTGCTCTTTTTCTTTTCTCACTTTCACTTTGAATAATAATTCATATAAAGTTCTATCACAGTCACAATCATTAGTAAGCAAATATATGTCTGACACCAGACTGTCAAATTAATGAGGTATTGCTATAAATTCTGCTCACCTTTCATATAGGACACAGGACCCTAGCTAATGTTCTACATTTATGTTTATACATATACTTTTATACTCACTGCAGTATATGAATTAGCTTTTCTTATTGCACTTATTAGGAAAGTTTAAATATTTAATCTCCAAAAGGAATAAACACATTTCCTGTAAGTAGATTGTCTCCTGTTATTGTGCCAAATATTTATACTTCACATTGGAACCATGGGAACACTCATTTTAGTTCAGGGGCCACATACAGCATAATTTCATCTCAACTTACAGATCACAGTGTGTATGCAAAGGCATGAAACATTTAGACAGAGGTATCTGTAACTAACAATATAGTATTTTACTTTTATCAAGATATAGAAATTATTTTAAATTTACATTAATTTCCACATCTGTGTAGTAATCCTGACCACCTGAACTGACACAGCACATTATACAGCTGCCTTGTAAATGTATAAAATTTATACATAAAAAAAAACAATAGAGTTCCACCAAACTATTTTGTCTCTATCTCTCTATCTCAGGTTCCACTGCTACTGTAATCATTCTACCATTTACTGTAATTCATTGTAATTGTACAATATGTTTGTGTTGATTGTTCTGTACATGTGACATCCATTGCACGTCTGTCCGTCCTGGGAGAGGGATCCCTCCTCTGTGGCTCTTCCTGAGCTTTCTTCCACATTTTTTCCCTGTTAAAGGTTTTTGTGGGCAAGTTTTTCCTCACTTGAACCGAGGGTCTAAGGACAGAGGGTGTCACTCCCTGTACAGATTGTAAAGCCCTCTGAGGCTAAATGTGTTTTGTGACTTTGGGCTATACAAATAAAATTTGATTTGATTTGAAGTCACTATATTAGGTGTTGAATTCTGAGTAGCAGCCAATTTCAGGATGTCATTGAAGTGCTTGTATGTGAGCCTTGAGTGCAGCTTTGTTTTCATGAACTCACCCTAACTGTGCCTCACAATGTTAGCCTCACTGGCTTTGATGCTACAGTTATTTTGCTAGCATAAGGTAGCTAGCTTTCACTGCTGCAACACTGATATCTTGGCTATAGGTGAAAACAGACTATTGTTTCTTCAGACCTGCTAACAGTTCACTTATCTTCTCTCTTCTCCGTTGTCCTTGCAAGTCCATTTTTCTTAGAAAATTGGAAAAAAACTGTCCACTTTTTTCTCATTTTTAAGACATTTAGGTAGTGAGGGTGCTATAGAGTGTAATGTTGACATTTGACAAGTCATCCTGTTAGCTGGTGACTGTTAGCGTAACACGTCAGGTGATCATGTCTAGGGCTGCATCTAACGATTATTTTTCTATCGATTATTCTAACAATGATTTTTAATTACTTGATTAATGACAATGAATTTACCCCCAAAAAAGCATGTCTTAATGTCTTAATTTCAATATTTTTTCAGACACATCTCTTGAAAAACAAAATCTTTGTTTCAAAAGTAACAAGGTGAAATGTATGCACCAAAAATATGCACCAAAAAATATCTCTCTTCACTGGTAATCTGGTTAAACAACATAAATCTCTCCAAAATAAAGTTATAGCAAGTGCTTGCTCCATTCAAGTAAAAAGACATTGTGCAACATGTGCAATTTAAATAACATTTTTTTTCTAACAGTGGATTTTTATCATTCCTCTTAAGAACACCCGCAAGCAGCCATCTTACTTCCGCATATACTCCCGCTGCCATGCGATCGCGACACATCGACGCATGTTTTACGCCAGTTACCAGGGTCAGCAGTTAAACCGAAACACCGGCAGCTCAGTTTGCTTGCTTGACAGTGCTGTGTGTCTACATTGCTCCTGCCCTGTAGTTTACTGTGACAGCGTGTGTGAAGAGTGTCTGTGTGTAGGCTCAGTGGGTCAGAAGTGAAACCTGTTTATCTCTGGGAGCAGTTAGGGTCACACCCATGCTAAAAGGTTCACTGCGGTATATGTAGATCCAGAAGAACGAGTAACTAAGCTTATCTGCAGCAGTACTAAAAGGTGTAAACAGTGGGATACTGAGAGTTGGAGAAAACTGTGAAAAGCTGAGCATGTCAGCAGGTCTGGGCCTGCAAGCTGTTAAGAGAGGAAGACAAAGACTGACTGCTAGGTCAGGGGTGTAGCAAGGTCACGTGTGGGCCATGAGGTGCTCGGCAGTATTAGTTTTTTTGGCTTTGGTTGAGAACTGTAGGTGCCAGCCTATCTCAACACCTTGGGGGCCAGGGTCGAAGAGACCTATTGCTGTCATAATAGATAGCTTGCCGCAGAGGTGGTCGGTGGCGTAGTGGCCGCCCCACATGTGGAGGCTACAGTCCTCACTGCAGCTGGCCCCGGTTTGACTCCCGCATCGGACGGCTGTTTACTGCATGTCACTCCCCCTCTCTCTGCCCCCTGCTTCCTGTCTATCTGCGGCTGTTCTATCATTAAAGGCATAAAAACACCAAAAAAAAAATCTAAAAAAAAAAAAAAAAGATAGCTTGCCGTTGATGATTCAGTCTGCGTAAACAGACATCTGTGTCTCCAGCTGCATAACACCTGCACGGGTAAAGACATTCTCTTTGACTAATTCTGGGCGTATAGTATTTGTGGTGTTATCTTGGGGTTTAAAGACCACCAGCATGAGTTGGACAGCATGTGAGACCAACTCAGGTACTTCTGATGTACTTTGAGAGTGTCTCTAATTCTCCTTGATCAAGAGTCAATGAATAATACAGCATAAGACATCAGAGGACACTTTCTTTCTTCCTGACCTCACCACTGACCTTTGGCTTCAGCAATTTCTCCACAACAGACATGTTAATTGAAGATACCTTATTGCACACATATGGATTAGCACAGATGTGAAATAGATATGAATTAGATTAGAAATTCTAATTCTTCAGAATTCTACAGTGAAGGACAGTGTAAGGTCCTTGGTCAGAACTAGCTGTTGGATAATTAGATAATTAATTTAGGCTTAGGATGTATCTTCAGTCAGATATGGCTGCAACTGTCTGGAAGAGGAGCATTAATATATTTGGGGAATTTGCTCTGGGCCTCTGGCTGCTGTTGTCACTTCACAATTCTCAAAATAGAGCTGGCTTCCTTCAGACAGTCACCCAGCCTCCTGGCTCCTCAAGATACTGAGGATCAGCTAGCAGAAGATATACTTGTTTGGACCCTATGGCTATGGGGACAACTAAAGCAGCTAACAATATTTCAGTGGTGCAGTGCCGTGCTTTTAATTTACCAAGCCTTGCCTCCAATAATCTGTGAGAATTTAGCAAGGCAGTTGCTAAAAGGAGGTGCTTATGCTGCCGAGGTGGACTTAGTCTAGTATAAATGTACAGTGGATATATACAACACAGAAGCACTGGCACCTTGAAATGATACAACACGCTTAATGTAAACAAAATTTAAAGTGCAATCGGAATGATAATGAGTGCAGCCAGACTTCTCCTTTCAGAAAATGTCAGAAGCAAAATGAAACTTTATTTAAATACTGGTTATATTATTTGACTAGTCATAAATATATTGAAGATCATCATGTCAGCATGATAAAACAACATGTTTGTACTGTACTACATGTGTTAGGGATGTAACAATATGGAAATATCTCTATTATAGTGACCAAATTATCACGGTTAACAATATTATCGCAGTATTCTTAATTGCTGAGCAAATGTTGAAAAAACACATACATTGAAATAATTTCACGAAATCTTGTGATTTTCTTATCACACTAAAACATCAGAAGCCAAAATCAATCTTTATCAAAATAAAACTTTTACACAGGAAGAGAGTTTATTTTAAATGAATAATATATGCAAACAAAATCTGTTTACATATTTTGTTCATACATGCCTGTGAGAGTGAGATGAGTGCCTGTATGAGAAAATTAGTGTATGGTCTTCCCAGTGTTAAGGAACATGTTTACAGTATTTTACGTCACCTTACATTGTAGCCGACAGTAGACTGTGTGCCTTTGGTTCTGTTTCATTTGGAGACACTTAGCAGCACAGCTCCTAACACAGCTAGTATCTGCTCAGCGAGTAGCTCCTAAGTGTCTCAAAACAGAAAACGTTGTTGCATTTTAGGAGGATAGATACTGGTCGAAGCTTGCAAGACTTAGATGAGGCTGTTATTACATATCCCAAAAATCCACCACGATGATGAGATTAGTTTAAAGATAAACAGTCATTTTTACTGCATACAATTTCACCACCATTTACCTAATACCAGTAACCAGTATGTGTAGTTTTAATGCTAATATCTCTCCCTCTGTGTTAAAGGACAACATTGAGCTGTGGGACAGACAGGATGGTTGCAACACTGAGCCTTTACTTCCTTCAACAGTAAGAATCCATATCTCTCTCTTATTTTCATTTGACCTTTTCATGAATGAAGATAAGTCTCATCAGTAACATGCAAACATAAAATATATCTTCTCATATGAAAGAACTCATTCACTCCATGTAAAACAGATAAACCTGTGTGCTGTGAGACATAAACAGAGTTTTATCTTAAAGGTCGCCCTTTCATGATCTGTCGGCTGTCTCATTTGCAAGCTGTATCTTGTTTATTGAATGAAAGACAGATGTGAAACATCAGTCATAGACTGACTGGTGCTGTCCTGCATCCTCAGCACATCAGATTTAAGTAATTGGCAACACATCAGTCTGCATGTTTAATGCTTTAATGTGTTTATTTATCTTCTCTGGTGTCACATAAAACCCAAGGAGAAATAATTGATTATCCACATTATTAGTATTATTACTGTAAAACAACAGCATTTAAGGACCAACAGATAGACAGGAGGAAAAGGAGGATTACTGTGGGTATTCAACATTATGCTGCTAAAGTTTTAAGTGGTATATTGTGTGTCTCATATCTCAAAAACTGTCCAGAACACAGGACCATTTCAACAAAGTGAATGTTCTCAAATGATTTGTAGCCATGTGTTTGTAGTTTGCTTGGATTTTTCTTCATGGAAAACTCTTTAAATTTACAAAATTCATCAACTGATTCAGGTCAGAAATTGTTGAATGTGCCTGAAAGAGCACACTCTGTATTATTCCCCAGGCTTATTGAGTGTGCCTGAAAGAGCACACTCATTATTTCTTGGGATTATTATTTAGTGTGCTTGAAAGAGCAAACTCATTATTTCTTGGGCTTATTGAGTGTGTCTGAAAGAGCACACTATCTATTACTCCCCATACTTAATTTTATTGAGTGTCTGAAAGAGCACACTATCTATTACTCCCCATACTTAATTGAGAGTGCCTGTAAGAGCACACTCTTTGTTATTCTTCTGGCCTATTTGCACACTCTTTACTATCCACCACAAAATCTCTTGGACTTATTCTTATTATTGAGAGTGCCTGAACGTGCACACTATATGTTATCCACCGCGCTGATTCTTATTGAGTGTGCCTGTAAGAACACACTCTTTACTATCCACCTGGCTTATTCTTATTATTAGTCTTATAAGTCTTTTGGTTAGCAGTATCGCCTCACGGCACGTAGAAGCAAGCATACAAGCTCCACACTCTTTCTGGATACTCCGGCTTCCTCCCACAGTCCAGACATGAACTTAACAGGTTAAGTGGTGACTCTAAATTGCTCATGGCTTGCCTCTTGCCCAAAGTCAGTTGGGATAAGCTCCAGCACACCTGTGACCCTATGATGAGAGGAGCGGTTGCAGATAATGGATGGATAGAAGTTGCACATAATACAAACTATGCAAATGATATTTCATGTGGGTGTGTCTTTGAATAGCCCACTCAGAAGACATTTGACTACGTACTGGTGGCCCACAAGGTGGATGATGACACAGATCAGAAGGCTCAGAGACAGAGAGCCTTTATCCAGGAGTTAGAAAAGAAAAATATCACCATCACTGTAAGTTCCATCCTTTGTTCTTCTTTGACATTACTTCCAATCATCCTGACTTAACACATGATATAATATAGTGAGAATAATTGTATAAATCATTTAATGTGTGTTAGAGGATCATCCATGATGACAAAGTGTTTTTCGGCCTCCGTGCTCCGAATGAGATGTTTGAAGAATACCAGTACCTGCTAAAAGTCTCTGACTCCTGCAACTGGTGTGGAGATGTGAGGGGCACTGTCACCCAGGCTACGAGGTAAGACACACACCTTCACCACTCACGAAAAGTTAGGAATATGTGGCTTTTTGATGAAATGTTAGATTGTACCTAATATGCACTCCTGCAACCTTTACAGGTGAATTTAATTTTACATACGCTTTTGAATGCACATGTCCAACTGTATGTATATGTGTGTGTGTGTGTGTGTGTGTGTGTATGTATGTATATATATACATATGTATGTATCTCAACACCTTTTGATCCTGCGAAAACAATTTCTTTACTTTTTACTTTTTCTCCAGGATCCGAATTGTCGACTTCATCCTTCGTCAGACCTTCATCAACACAGGAGGTGAGTGTGATTAGTTTTATAGAATTTAATATTATTATACGTGGCTTTGTAGAGCTAACAGACCTAGCAAACATGGCAATTTATTATCCACAAAGACGTTTAACATTAGACAACCATAAGTATAGATGTTGTGATGAAAAACTTGTAATATGGGCAAATCATGCATGCGTTTTGTTTTATTTTATCAGAGAACCTGAAGGAATTGTTGATGAAGGATGTGTTTGAAACCATGTTCTGTCTCCATGAGGTGAGTCAGTCTATCAGGCTGATTTATTTGCACCATGTTTGGATCCTGTTAATTACCGCTGCAAGTCCAAAAAAGAAACTTATATTGACCTAAATAACAAAGCTGCTCAGAACATGCTCAATTACAACTTGAACATGAGGTCCAATGTAGAACTTAAGTCATCCTGAAAGAAAGCTGTCTTCCAGACCTTCTCAGTAAACGGGAGGGCAGAGACTGAATGTCAAATCTAAAAGAGGATAAGCACATGTGTGACACAATATAAACAGTTTATTCAGGTTAACTGGTCATTCTAAATTGTACGTAGGTGTGAATAATTGATGTGCCCTGTGATCAACTGGTGGATAGACTGTATGTATGTATGTATGTATGTATGTATGTATGTATGCATGTATGCATGTATGTATGTATGTATGCATGCATGCATACATACATATATATGCGTATGTATCCATATGTATGTATAAGCTCTTTCGTATGAAGAAGGTGAACTTGCACAGGTTCCTCCACTTTCATTCTGCTCATTCAATTGCGGGTTTGACTGGCATCTTAACCTTGTTGAAATGGGATCTAAAACCGATCAAAATAAAACATTAAATTAATCAACCAGTAAACCTAAATCATGAAACTGGGCAAAAATACCGGAAAAATGATGTACAGATACACAAAATGTTCTGGGGAAGGACCAGTTACTTGAAGGACAATATTTAACATGACCAGAGATAAAAATCTTTTGAGATGAGGCAGCTATCAAATATCGAATATACCCATAGTTAAAACTAAGTCAATGGGGGTATGAAGGTTTCACCATTGAGATTAAGCTATAGCTTTAATTACTTTTTAATAGCCGCTGCAAGGCTTCCTTCATGACCTTCATGTCTTTCTATCTATTATTGAGACTGAATAAGCTGAGCTGTGAAAATGAACACAAAATACTCTAAAGCACACATTTACCCATATGTTTTGATGTTTCTGTGAAAGGTGTTCAGTATATTATACAGCGGATCTATATATGTTGATTTGTCCTATCTTTCTCAGAGAAAGAAGCAGAAACAGTTGAAGGAGAAGTGGGCTCGATGGCTGAGTATGTTTACAGGCCAACCAGTCAATGATGTCAAGTAAGTCTTTAACTGTCTGTCTGTAGCTGTGTTGGCGGCCTGTCTCTTTGTAGCTGTCAAGCAGTCTGTTTGTCTGTGTGTGTTAGCATAGTAGAATAGCTGTGCCATGCAACTGCCTTCTTTCAACTTGAAGGATCAGCCACTCTGCTAATAGTTCTCCCTAAATGTCTTAGCTCCTTATTCTGAGGATCACAAACAGAATCAGTGATGAGGACCAACCCTAGGGAACCCAGCATCCAGCTGAAAAACTGGCACACTTAGGACACTTAGGACTAGAAGACTCACTAGCCCATTATTACAAATGACAAATGGGGGCTTAAAATCTTTGCAATAAAAAGTATTGAAATCTGTACAGAATTATGTATGTTCAACCCTCAATGGTAAAGATCTTACAGACAGGGGCTCCTACCAAATGTTGTCAATTCACCCTCACTAGAGTGAGATATTACTAGTAAGGGGCAGTGGTCCTCAGTAGTAATGAACCTAATGCACAGACTTTTGTGGTCCAGATTTCTGTTGTGTTTAAAGTGCTTTATAAATAAAGTTTGAGTTGAGCCATGTCCTGTGGTCTGATGAGACCATCAGACCACAGGACATGGTCTCATCATCAGACCATGATGATGAGACCATGGTGGTGGGATTGTCATGGTCTGGGGCTGCATGAGTGCTGCCGGCACTGGGGAGCATGAATGCTAACATGTACTGTGACATACTGAAGCAGACCATGGTCCCCTCCCTTCGGAAACTGGGCAGCAGGGCAGTATTCCAACATGATAACAACCCCAAACACACATCCAAGACGACCACTGCGTTGCTAAAGAAGCTGAGGGTAAAGGTGATGGACTGGCCAAGCATGTCTCTCTATACCCATTGAGCGTCTGTTGGGCATCCTCAAAGGAATGTGGAGGAGCACAAGGTCTCAAATGTCCACTAACTCTGTGATGTCGTCATGGAGGAGTGGAAGAGGACTCCAGCGGCAACCGGTGAAGCTCTGGTGAACTCCATGCCCAAGAGGCTTATTCTTGGACATTTTCACTTAGGGGTGTATTCACTTTTGTTGCCAGCGGTTTAGACATTAATGGCTGTGTGAGATATTTTGAGGGGACAGCAACTGTTATACAAGCTGTACACTGACTACTTTACATTGTATCAAAGTGTCATTTCTTCAGTGTTGTCCCATGAAAAGATGTAATGGAATATTTGTAGAAATGTGAGGGGTGTACTCACTGTATGTTTCCTCCCTACAGGTGTTACTTTGGAGAGAAAGTGGCACTGTACTACCTTTGGCTGGGTTGGTACACCAAGCTGCTCATTCCTGCTTCTGCACTGGGTGTTGTAGTGTTCTTGTATGGACTTGCCTTTTTCAACACTAATCCTCTCATGTGAGTTATACAAGTACAGTGGCTTGCGAAACTATTTGGCCCCCTTGAACTTTGTGACCTTTTTCCACATTTCAGGCTTCAAACATAAAGATATAAAACTGTAATTTCTTGTGAAGAATCAACAACAAGTGGGACACAATCATGAAGTGGAACACACTTTATTGGATATTTTAAACTTTTTTAACAAATAAAAAAACGAAAAATTGGGCGTGCAAAATTATTCAGCCCCTTTACTTTCAGTGCAGCAAACTCTGTTCAGAAGTTCAGTGAAGATCTCTGAATGATTCAATGTTGACCTAAATGACTAACGATGATAAATGGAATCCACCTGTGTGTAATCAAGTCTCTGTATAAATGCACCTGCACTGTGATAGTCTCAGAGGTTTGTTTAAAGCGCAGAGAGCATCATGAAGAACAAGGAACACACCAGGCAGGTCCGAGATACTGTTGTGGAGAAGTTTAAAGCTGGATTTGGATACAAAAAGATTTCCCAAGCTTTAAACATCCCAAGGAGCACTGTGCAAGCAATAATATTGAAATGGAAGGAGTATCAGACCACTGCAAATCTACCAAGATCTGGCCGTCCCCCTAAACTTTCAGCTCATACAAGGAGAAGACTGATCAGAGATGCAGCCAAGAGGCCCATGATCACTCTGGATGAACTGCAGAGGTCTACAGCTGAGGTGGGAGAATCTGTCCATAGGACAACAATCAGTCGTATACTGCACAAATCTGGCCTTTATGGAAGAGTGGCAAGAAGGAAGCCATTTCTTAAAGATATCCATAAAAAGTGTCGTTTAAAGTTTGCCACAAGCCACCTGGGAGACACACCAAACGTGGAAGAAGGTGCTCTGGTCAGATGAGACCAAAATCGAACTTTTTGGCAACAATGCAAGACGTTATGTTTGGCGTAAAAGCAGCACAGCTCATCACCCTCAACACACCATCCCCACTGTCAAACATGGTGGTGGCAGCATCATGGTTTGGGCCTGCTTTTCTTCAGCAGGGACAGGGAAGATGGTTAAAATTGATGGGAAGATGGATGGAGCCAAATACAGGACCATTCTGGAAGAAAACCTGATGGAGTCCGCAAAAGACCTGAGACTGGGACGGAGATTTGTCTTCCAACAAGACAATGATCCAAAACATAAAGCAAAAGCTACAATGGAATGGTTCACCAAAAAACATATCAAGGTGTTAGAATGGCCAAGTCAAAGTCCAGACCTCAATCCAATTGAGAATCTGTGGAAAGAACTGAAAACTGCTGTTCACAAACGCTCTCCATCCAACCTCACTGAGCTCGAGCTGTTTTGCAAGGAGGAATGGGCAAAAATATCAGTTTCTCGATGTGCAAAACTGATAGAGACATACCCCAAGCGACTTGCAGCTGTAATCGCAGCAAAAGGTGGCGCTACAAAGTATTAACTCAATGGGGCTGAATGATTTTGCACACCCAATTTTTCATTTTTTATTTGTTAAAAAAGTTAAAAATATCCAATAAATTTTGTTCCACTTCATGATTGTGTCCCACTTGTTGTTGATTCTTCACAAAAAATTACAGTTTTATATCTTTATGTTTGAAGCCTGAAATGTGTCAAAAGGTCACAAAGTTCAAGGGGGCCAAATAGTTTCGCAAGCCACTGTATTATTACGTGGTAAATGGTCTTTTTCATTAATATAATTATATTTATAAAGTCCCTCCCCAACTGTTTAGAATTAGAAAATGTATGACTTTGGAGACTCATAGTAGTATCAAGAAATTGATTTTCAGATTGTCTGAATTCACTCCACATCCTACACAAGAACAATCTTATAAGAATCTGATCGTATGACAAATAATAGGCTATCCATGAGGCCTGTTCTCTCTTGACTGCCTATCTAACAAATCTTCATTTAATAAGCCAGAATTCCTACATTGGAACTCAGGAAAATAATGAGAAGCCAGCTGTTCCTGTTAATAATGTTTGTGCAGAAAAACAGCAGTTGAACCAGCAAGAAAACTTGGTTGACATTTGATTTCCATTAACCCTTTAATTTTTGTTCTCATGTATGTCCTCAGTAAGGAAGTCTGTCAGTCCAGCATCATCATGTGTCCTCGTTGTGATAAGAGGTGTAAAGTGTGGCAGCTGTCAGACACATGCACGTATGCTAAGGTAAGCTCATCTCATTTTTATCTTATTATTCTGTTCATTGGATCTCTTTAATCAGTTGCTGGCAGTTCACATTAGACTGTGAATGATGTGCCCAGACGTGCCCTGTAGCTAAGCACAGCTAAGCTGCTAGAGATGGTCGATGCTAAAGGGTATTTCACAAAACCAAGATAAGGGATTAAGCCACTTGCATGGAAGCAGCTCAAACTTAACCCGGCCAACTTACTATGGTGATTTATTCTCTGCAGCTAGCCTGCTCCAGACCAGGCTAACAGCCAGGATAAGATTAATCCTAGTGATTCACCTGTATTTCCACCATCAATCCTGTGAGAAATTAATGTGTTTTACAGCATGTCCATTGGCTTTCTAAGTATGTTGTATCATTTTAATTATCCTGTATTAAAATATGACATATATAGTCATTTTGCGTTTCAGTTGAATCTGTTGGCTGTTTGCAACAGTCTTTTTATATTGCTTCAAGTGGTAGTATTATTACTCAGGCTTGTTATGGAATTTTCTATTCTTGTAGTGTTCTGAGTGACACATACATACTTTTAAATGGAATATAATAAAAGCACAAACACCCAGTCACATGTGGGCTGAGGTCCTCAGCAGTATTAGTTGTTTGTCTTTGGCTGGCAGTAGCAGGTGTCGTCCTATCTCAACACTGTTGTGGCCAGAGTCGAAGGACTGTGGTGCTGCATGCTTAGACATAATAGACAGCTCGCCACTGACATTCCAATCTGCATAAACAGACATCTGTGTCTCCAGACTTAATCATGTTGACGAAGACACCATTTTTGGTAAAAGCATTCTCTTTTACCTAATTCTGGGTGTATAGTGTTTGTGATGTTATCTTGGGGTTTAAAGTCTATCCACCAGCATGAGTTGGGCAGAATGTGAGACCGACTCAGGCACTTCCGATGCTTTATGAGAATGTCTCTAATTCTCCTTGATCAAGTGTTAATAAATAATACAGCAGAAGGCATCAGAGGCTCCTGAACACTTTCTTTCTTCCTGACCTCACCACTGACCTTTGGCTTCAGCAATTTCTCTACAACAAGTAGTAGCATAATGAGTAGCATAGCATTTCAGCGTTATCTACCTGTTCTGTGTTTCTAAAAGGAAAACACAATGAAGCAAAGTTTTCTTAAAGCAAAACACAATAAATCAGAGAAAACCTTCTAGTTTAAATGTTTCTGCATACTACTCACACATAAGATTTAGCAGCTAGCATAAGATTTAGCAACTAGCATAAAATTTTATACTACAGCAGTCAGGGTGCTGTTATCTATCCTGCAATGGTTGGTGCGTCCTTACAGGGATACGCCTCCCCAGACCATCACTGACCACCACCAAACCGGTCATGCTGATTGATGTTGCAGGCAGTATAACATTCTCCAAGGCATCTCCAGACCTGTTCATGTATATCCCATGTGCTCCGGTTGAACCTGCTCTCATCTGTGAAATCATAGGTCGCCAGACTTGCCAATTCTGGTGTTTTGTTGCAAATGCCAGTTGAGCTCCACGGTGCCGGGAGTACTGCACAATGTGATCCATAGAGACACTGACCCTAGCCAAATGCAAAACTAATGACTAATGATTGGTCAGAAAAGATGAGGAGAGAAAAAATGTCAATGGCCTCTACCTGTAAAACCATTCCTGTTTTTGGGGTTGTCTCATTGTTGCTCCTCTAGTGTATCTGTTGTTATTTTAATTAACACCAAAACAAGTGTTCCTTTAATTTTTTTGAGCAGTGTGCAATAAGTTGTGCAAAATATGTCCATCAACTGTTCCAGAATGAGTCTCCTCTCTCTTGTGGCTTGCTTTACCACAAAGCTGACAGAAGTGGCTTGCTAAAAATATTTCTGAATAACTGAGTAACAAGGGCTTTACCAGCTAATAGTCATTATATTTGAGTGATGTTTGAGCATACTGTATTTTTCAGGCTATAAGGTGCACCGGATTATAAGGTGCAGTATCAATTAACATGTCAAGTGCTGTCATTGTCCACACATGAGGCGCATCGGATTATAAGGTGCATCTGATTATAAGGTGCAATGAGCAAAACAAAACGTGTGTCGGATAAGTTGAACTTTATTCAACTAATTTACAATAACTCAAAGTTGTTCAGTTGTAGGCTAACACAAAAATACAAAACTGTTGTTCAGCTGTAACACAAAAATACAACATACACTCACTTTTCTTTCAGTTCATTCCTTGTCTACAAATCTTTCAGCTTCATTGTCTGTGTTTAATAGTTGGGCAAAAGCAGCATCAAACATGCCTGGTGTTCTAATGCGTAGCCTTGAGTTTGAAATCTGCATTGTAAGCATGTCTCTTAACAGGTGGCATTTTGGGGTCTTTTTCACGCACACCACAAAATTACCGGTATGTTGCACAGTAGGCCTATCTGTAGGCCAATGTATTATTAGTAATACGTTATTAGCCATAATGTGTACAACATAAAATTGGTTCGAGGTTAGTAAACACAACCAATGGTCATACATAAAGCGCACTGTTGATTTTTGAGAAAATTCAATGATTTTAGATGCGCTTATAGTCCGAAAAATACAGTATTTGTGATTTTATGGAAACAGAGTTTTATGGTCCTGCTTTCTATTTGTGTTTGTGTGTTACCAAATGTATGATTTTTCCCTTTTGGTGGGATGCGTTTGTTTGTGTATCCACACAGGTCAGCCATCTGTTTGACAATGAGGGCACAGTGGCTTTTGCTATGTTCATGGCAATCTGGGGTGAGTGTCAGACCTGATCTAATCTGATTTGTGATCTAATGTGATTTCCTCTGATTTCTAATGCAATCTACTATGATTGCGATCTATTGTGATCTGGAATACCTGTTTAACTGTCTGTCTGTATATTTTCAGCCACTCTGTTCCTGGAGCTGTGGAAGAGACATAGAGCCAGACATGTTTCTCAGTGGAAGGTTTATGACTGGTGTGAGGAGGAGGTAGGGTACTGCTTTTTGCCTATATTCACAGATCATACTGTGTCTTTGACTAATGACTGTTATGCATCTGAGTCTAGATACAGTGTAGTTAACTGTATTGTTGTGTGATGTATGGCTTCCATACAGTATATGAAGTGCAGGTACTACAATTCTTAAACAACTTATAATTGACTGTGATTATATTATTAAAATACATTCATGCAGTAACCTGACTGCGCCACATGGTTTGGTCCAAAGAATTATCTACCGTTTGGAAAAGGACAGATACTTTTACTTAACTACAAAAATACTTGGCAGGTAATTGTTTGATCTGTCTATCTGTCTGATCACTGTCTATCTTGAGCAAATTTAGAGCATAGAAGAAAAAAAATGGATTTTTCAATGGAAAATCCATCAGTGTCCATCTTTGCTTTCTTTCAATGAAGAAATACTCCCCAGTTGTGATATAACTGATATATAACATCTACTCTAACCTTTAGCAGCTTCCACTGTTGTTTTCAAGCAAACACCTACTATTATATTTCCTACTAGATAGCAGCAAGGTGAACAAGGTGTTAACATGAGGGGGTAGTAGGCTCTGATGTGAAATAGAATACAGTGGAGGAGGTGTGACCTCCACGCTGAGCTGTCTGGGGTTTGTTTGCTAGGAAAACCAGTATCCAATTGCAGTCAAGTGTGTTACTCAAGCCTGGAGTGCTAAGTATGCCAGGATTATGTTGTAGTTTTCAAAGTGGTGGTGTTGAATGCAAACTGGTTGGGTTCAGGCTGGCTGGATGTTGTCTTTGATGTGAGAACCAATTTCTCAGAAGCTGAACATGTTGCTATGGCACCATCCGCCCTTTGATCTGTCCTTTCACTTGACTTCAAACCCCACCAGGAGCATTTCAGAAGTGTTTAGCCCATCAGACTGTGTTTACTTGCTCGAATTTGTTTATTTTCTTGGTTTTTGTGCTGCTAAATATTCTAGTGTAATTCTTCTTGTGTAAATATGTTTTTTTTTTTTTTTTTTTTTTCTGTTTTTATGACCGGCAGTGTGCATGGGGTATTTTATTTTGGAAAATCCACTTCTCTACACTGTTTCTGTGTCCCTGTCAGCTGCTCTAGGTAAATTGATGTGGGCTGCTTGCGGCGTCCGTCAAAATTACAATAGCTGCATATTTAATGCAGAGCCGAGCGGAGTTCCGCTTCTGCGATGCTTCTGAGACAGACCGCAGCGGAGCTGTGTTTTAAAACTTTGACTACAACGCTGCCCAAATGTATGACTGCCACTCAAATGAATGGTGGAATTTGGGGGTTAGGCCCCCCCAGAATCTGATGCTGCGCCAAAAACGCCAAAAAAGTTCCATTAATTTGAGTGGGGGTCATCCATTTTGGCCACAGCAGTCTGTCAGAAGATGCAACATCCTGGGGCAAAGAAGTTGAACCAGATCTAACTTAAAATAATGCAGCCCGACGACACAGTGGCTGCCGATCAGTTGCTTGGAAACCTCTCCACAGTCAGCAATGTCTCTGAAACTGAGTCTACCCAGGTGGATTCACGTACTAAAGTATGATGCCGGTGTGTGTTGACACAATAGTGACATGAAGAAATTTTCACAGAAGCCAAACCAGTGTTCATGGTGGGAATTATGATCCAACAATTTTCACAATTTCACAAGCATTTGGTAACAGTAGAGCGAAACATACAGAAACAGACAGATGCACAGTAGCAATAAAAATAATGATAATACCTGTAACTTTAATGACTGCTACTAATAATAATTATGATAATGATAGGACCAGAGCAGCACCCTAACCACAATGCCCAATCATGGTGTTACCTCAAGAAAGAAAGACAAGTGGGGCGGTGTTTAGCTCAGTTGGTAGAGCAGCCACCCCATGTGTGAGGGCTCAGTCCTTGCTGTGGAAGCCAAAGGTTTGAATCCAACCTGTGGCTCTTTCCCGCTTGTCATTCCCATCTCTCTCTCTTCGTGTTCACTCTTCAGCTGTCTCTATCAAATAAAAAGCTTGAAAAGGCCAAAACAATAAATCTTAAAAAAAAAAGAAAGCAGAAAAATTAAAATTTAACGTGTGGTACACGTTTCGGAGGCTGGGTGCAGAGGCCACCTGGCTCTTGCCGAGGGGAGGGGAAGAAGGAGATGCCCGGCCAAGGCTCTGTCCAGCATGGACTAAAACACAGCATGGACAGTTCAGAAACTATTCGGAATGAGTTAAAAGGAATTTTTAATCAGACAAAGTAGTTTTCAAGACTGCGTATTGCTAGCAGATAAGTTTCTGACCTAGGGTGCGGCCGTGACCGCGTACCGCAACTGAATCTTTTAGTGGTAGGCCTGATGCAGTACTGGACCGTACCTGCTTAATAATAGCAGTGTTTTTTAAAGTAAAGCTCAAAATCCTTTTTTTTATGTTTTGTTTTTATTTCCATTTTTGGGAATACTGCACATTATATTTTACATCAAAACATCAAGAAACATATCAATATTTAATATGTTACAGAAAATAAAGGATAAAATGTTATTTGACTGTTCAAAAAAAAAATGTCAAACTCAAATATTTACTCAATAAACTGAAAAAAACGTTAAGATTTAGTATTCCTGTGAATCACTAAACTGATATTTATTTGTATAACCACTGTTTTTGAGAACTGCTTCACATCTGTGCTACATGGAGTAAACCAACTTCTGGCACCTTCGCAGGTATTCCAGCCCAGGATGATTTGACAGTCTTCCACAGTTCCTTTGCATTTCTTGGTTTTGCCATGGAAACAGCATTTTTGATGTCACCATACAAGTTTTCTATTGGATTAAGGTACAAAATTAAGGTTAGGAAGTGGTGAGCCCAATCCCCAGAAATGTCACCGCCCGGGCCGGCCGCCTGGGCACCGGCCTGACTGGAGACAAGCCGGCCCCCAACCGATCCTTCGTTATACTGACAGGGATCGTGTACTGAATGCAGCCAGGGAAAATCCTCCTACTGTGAGTGGGTTTCGGTTAAAGTTTGCTCCGGATTATAGCGAAGACACCATAGCATGCCGTAAACCTTGCTACAAGTTGATGCATGAGGCCCGTGTTCAGGGCTATAAGGCGTTTTTGCTATATTTTTGCTACACTTTTTCGAAAAGACGCTGCCGACTTCATCACTCCCTCTCCGTCACAACTGGTCACCTGAGCGCCTGGCACAGGTACTGTATGTTGATGCTCATAACAACTACTGAAGAGCTCTGCTTACTGGAAACGTTACCTAAATGCTGCATAATGGACATATTCTTCGAACGTTAAATATTTCAAATGTTGCTCGAAGCCTTGCTTTGTTTATTTTTTCATTGATTCTAGTGACATTGTCGCCCATATATATACTTCTCTACCATGGAGGAGGGTGGACGCAATTTGGCTGTTGCCCCTTTGGCACGGTCACATTTCCGTTTGTGCACACTACAGTGTTTGGCTCTTTTTGTTGTGTTTCTTTGTTTAATTGTATGTATGGGATCCCAGGAAAATCAGTTAGCTTTCTCTCACATAGGTTGTGATGAATTTATGTCTGAAGGGGGAGATGTGAAGTGCTGCATAAAACCATTTGCTTGTACTGAAGAATTACTGCTCTCCAATAGATATGTTTTACCTGACTGGGGATATTAAAGATGTTCAGCACTGCATTGATAGCACTATGCAGTGCTGTGGAAAGTATGACCCCAAGCATCTCAAAAGTTGTGCTCGCAATAACTTCTCCATGATGGATCTCAACAGCAGAAGTCTGTCTAAAAATCATGATAACCTTGTCTCATTTTTGTCTACTACCAGGTGTGCTTTTGATGTTATTGCTTGTAGTGAAACCTGGTTAAATGATAAGTCATACATAGACACTCTCAATCTGGAGGGACACAAGTTGTATCATAAAAATAGACTGGGGAGAACAGGGGGAGGTGTTTGCTTGTATGTAAACTCCAGGCAAACGTATGTGATAATGTGGTACTAGATGACAAATACTCTGATTCCCTTTTTATCAACATAAACACTGATAAAGGTAATGGTCTTCTAATTGGAGTAATTTAAAGTCCACCAGATTCAAATCCTACAAACCTTATGTATAAGCTAGAGGAAACTCTTTATGCAGTAAATAAGGGCAATAATAAATGCTTACTTCTTGGAGACTTCAACATTGACATTTCTAAAAGTAATGAAATCAAAAATTATTTTAATAATATTCACTCCACCTCATTCTTCTCAACATAAACATCTATACCAGAGTAATTCATTTATCCAAGTCTGTCATTGATAATATCTTGACTGGAGGCTGGTGTTGTCATGTCTGATATATCTGATCATTTCCCCATTGTGTTATTTCTAAATCTTGTATGTAAATCCGAACTTTTCCATCATAAAATAACAAGTCAGGTATTGAATGATAGAACCTTGCAGCAGCTGTGTGAATGCCTGAAGACAAAACACTGGACAAATGTTATCAATGATAATGATCCAGATACTGCATATAACAGTCTGGTATATGAATTAATTGATTCCATCCGTAAATCTATTTCAAAGAAGACTGTTTTATATAGAAAGAAAGATCAAAACCCCTGGCTCACAAAAGGGAACTAAACTCTATAAAACATAAAAACAAACTTTATCAGCGAATATTAAATATTTAGAAATAAACTCACCCACATAATAAGGAAGAGTAAATGCAATTACTACACTTAACACTTAAGAGCAGCCCAGGGAGACTCTAAAAGGACATGGGCAGTCTTAAATAAAGTCCTTAACAAGGGTCTGAGGCCTTTAGTGCTTCCAGACACTATGTACACTCTTTCTTTATGAGACCCACTGATACTGCTGAGCTTAAAAAAATCATCACAAACATGAAGAATACACATACAGCAGGGGCAATCATTGCAGGTGCTACAGAGCTCTGTATGCCAAAACATTCAGACACAAGAACAGTTTTTCCCTCAGATTGTCTGTGTGATGAACAGCTGTGTGTGTGTGTATGTGTATGTGTATGTGTATGTGTATATGTGTGTGTGTATATATATGTGTGTGTATATATATATATATATATATATATATATATATATATATATATATATATATATATATATATATATATATATATATATAATCCAAATTGCCTTAGCCACCAATTTGGATTGGCTGTTAAGGCTAAAGAGTTTGGAGTTCAGAAACTTCAACCATCAGCCAGCCATCTTCTGAAGATCATATCCATCGGGTTTCGTGTAAATCAGACAAAGTACGTGCCCTCTGTAATCATAAGTATGTGTTGACTAAATCCAAAATGGCCACCAAATCTTTATGCATGTATTACACAGTTCTTTACCAAATGTACTGGGATGTCTGAGAGTATCAGTCAGCACTGGAATTAAGGTTAAAGTCCAAAGCAATATGAAGATATGAGAAAAAATACAAAAATTCTGGCTGCTTTTAGTGCCCCCTAATGGTCAAAGGTCACCAAAATGCTTGGGCACTCAAAGAAGTGGTCATGACTGTGTTAGAAGTTTGAAGTCAAAACATCAAGTAGAGATATGGCCTCACTGTCCTGTTTGGCTCTGGCTCTTGAAAAGTGCCGCAATACACACCCATTCATTTTTTGGCACGGTGTTTGGCGTATAGCGCCAAAACCGTTTGGTGAAACTTTTTGAAAACCGCATTGCAACCGTGCCCCGGCTGAGCCGGTCGTTTTGATTCCTTGTTTGTGTATGTGCGACAAAAACTCTGGGAGCCTTAGGGAACCAAAGAAAGGGCGTAAGAATAATAATAGTAACTAGAAAATTCCTGAAGAAATTTTGAGTGTGCCTGACTCTGGCCCCATCGCTGCCTGCTGGCGCATCCCTGATTAGCAGAGCAGTTACTGCACTTGTTAGAATGCTGACAGAAAGAGAGAGAAAATGCTGAAACCACTAATTTTTGTATTAGCTACTCACGTTAGCAATTAGCATGATGCGCTAGCCACTAATTTTAGCATTGGCTGTTAATGTTAGCGATGAGTATGCTTTTTAGCCTCTAAAAATAAAGTAAATGCCAATGCTAACATGCTAATGCTAACATGCTAATTGCTAACATGCTAACTGCTAACATGCAAATGCTGTGGTGACACTAATGCCACCACTAATTTCTAGCCACTTAAAATTAGCATTAGTCGCTAATGTTAGCAATTAGCATGATGCGCTAGCCACTAATTTTAGCATTGGATGCTGATGTTAGCGATGAGAATGCTTTTTAGCCTCTAAAAATGAAATAAATGCCAATGCTAACATGCTAATGCTAACATGCTAATTGCTAACATGCTAACTGCTAACATGCACTGCTACCACTAATTACTAGACACTTAAAATTTGTCATGTGGTAAAGAGCAGGTGGTCTCTGCCCTTCCGGAGATTTCTCCTCTCAAATTAATATGGGAGGAGATGGGACTGTGGATCGGTGCTGGGGCCGAATCTTTCTGTGTCAGGCCAAAACTATAATACTGACTGCTTCAGCAGTGGTATCTATGCGACGGCGACAAATTTTCCTACGTTTCTAGCTATAAATGATTTCTGTACCTTGACATTTGCGGCCGCAGTTTATAAATTTATTTTTCGACAGATATAGGAGATAGATATAGGAGCTTCAAGAGATGTTTTCTGGTCATAACATAAACTAGGAAGGTTAAAAGAAAAAAGTGTTCATTTTTCAGTTGAATCAGTTTTACAAATTTTTATAGAAAGCTCTAAAAGCGTTATTAATGGCTTCTCCAGTCTGCATGTTGAAGTGTCCGAAGGCTGTGAATGTGTATAAATGGTTAGCTTCTAAAACTAAGTAGTAGTTGGCACCTTGCATGTCAGCCAGACTAGAAAGTACATTACATTTACCATTTACAACATAAGGCTCTCCATGTCAGACGAGTCTCATGTTAACGAAACTTTACAAAGTGTCAAAATGACAACACAACTTGACTGTCAGTGTTTGCCTATTTGTGTTTACAGGAGGAACTGATTCTGGAAATAGTCAACGATCCAAACTGTAAACCTAAACAGTTCAGACACTCCTACCTGCGCAGCACTTTAGTCCTAATTCTGGTAACACTCATGGTAAGAAACACACACACGCACATGTCCACACACACAAACAGCACTGAGTGGCTTGTATGTTAAGTCTGAGACCTTAAAGTAAGCGTGTTGTTTATGGAGCTGGGTTGGTACAGTTAGCTGGCATCATAGAGGGCAATTTGATTACACACTCATGTTGGGCTTAAATCACAATTATGTCGCACACACAGATTTGAGACTCACCCTCAAAAGGTTTGAAACTGAAACTTTAAATCTTAGTCCCTAGGACCACCTTAAGAACTGTATGTGCATAAAAGAGTCCAAAATAGCATGCAGGAAAAATCATCAGACAACAGGGAATATTACCATTGCCATTGTCATATAATAATGACGATAAAACAAATGTGGTTAGGGTAGGGTTAGGGCCAGAGGAGATTTTTAATTGTTCTCACAGCCCACTCTGCCTCTCCATTGCTTTGTGGGAAGTGTGGACTGGAGCTGATGTGGCTGAAGCTCCAGTTCTGTGCAAATTTCTGATTTTTTTTTTTTTGTCTGTGCACACCAGGGAAGGAATTTCACGAGGGCCACGAGGGCCATGGCCCTATGCAGTGGCCCTTATGCGGTTTTCTAGTCTGCCTCTTTCCTGTCAACACAGCTTTGACACCTGCATCTTTTGAGAAAAAAAGTGTGTTTTGATGATATTCATCAACATTGGTGGGTTTGATTCGAGCCTGGCATGAACCGCTCGGACAGGCTATAATGACACTTCGTCAAACGCACCCCACACCGTCTTGTGTCTGCATCCACGAGGCTGTAACGTTGGGTCCAAGACTGATGTGAAGAGAGAAAAAAATCACGGGGACTGAGGACAGACAGTGTGTTAAATTAGTGAATGAATAAGAGGAATTTCAACATATAAGTTAGTTAAATACTAAGTACGTTAGACTGCGTATACAGTAACATTATATCACTACAACACTGACCTAGTTTTTACGTGCCGACCATAGCCTGTAACATTAACTTTAACAAACGCTTGCTAGCTTGCTGTCCAGTTTTTCCTCTGTCGAGCTGCTGGTTCCTGTTGTAACGTGTCATTTTTTATGGATTTATGATCTTGGTGTTGCTACTTGGGTAAGTTACAGCTGGTTGATGTGTGCTGGCTGTTCATAGTCACTTACATCATCTGTTTGCAATAGTGACGTTCCGTAGAAAAGGGCAGGAAAGTTGAAGAAAGGATGTAATGATGTAACACAGATTGGAGTGATTGTAATTAAGCTTCCAGTTCATCAAAAGTATGAAGAACTAATTATTGACTTTGATTTGAGTTTTGCAGAGCCGACATGTGACAACAGCACGTGATGTTGATGGGTTTTGGAGGCCATAATGTTTCATAGTTTCCTGTGTACTTCAGAGCAGTTCAGTTGCTTCTATTGTGCCCTAAGGGAAACTTGGCTTGCAGACAAGTTAAAAAACATAATAAAAACATAATTGCATGAAATTAATTATGGATGTGGACTTAAAATTTTGCGAGAACTCAGTGGTTCTGTCAGGGTTGTTCTCTCTCTGGTGCATGTATCAGAACTCTCTATCAGTTTTGTCAGTTCTTTGTTGAGTCCAGGCCAGTATAGTCAAGCTAGTATATCTGCTCTGAGTGATGGCAGGATGACAAGTCTGCTGCCATAGAGAAGCAGGCCACTTTGAGCTATCATTTCTCCTTGAAACACTTTCAGTGTATCGTTATTGTTGTGTTGTGTCTGTATTTCTTTTAGCCTTTTCTCTGTTGCTGGTAGACTAGCAATTATGGAGTCGGCTTACAAGTTGATCTCCTCTTCTGATAGCCCCGCAGACGGTCCTGCAGGCGTTCTGTTTTCAGGTGCTCTGGACAACATATCTGCAGTCGCGATCTCTTCCTGGCACATGAAATATAATGTAGGAAAGTCTCATGAGGCGCATGCATAAATGCTGGATGCGTGTTGGCAACTCATCAAGGCAAAGCAAGGCAAGCCAATCTTTTATTGGCCAATTTTGGTGAGCCTGTGCGAATTGTAGCCTCAGTTTCCTGTTCTTAATAATACATTTTATTTAGAAGCGCTTTTCAAGGTACTCAGACACTTTACATAAAAAGAACATCAAATCAGGAAAACGATACAAGATAGTACACTAAAACGCAATAGACTGAGCTAAACATCACAAGTTATTTTAAAAAGGTGTCTCTTTGTCAGAGATTTGAAGGTGGGCAAGTCGGAACAGTCACAGATGTTTTTGGGGAGAGAGTTCCAGAGGGACGGGGCAGCTACAGAGAAGGCTCTGTCGCCCCAGGATTGGTGCTTGGTCCTGAGTGGTGGAGCAAGGAGGTTAGCATCAGAAGAACAGAGACTACGGGATGGATTGTGGCGATGGCGCAAGTCAGTGAGGTAGGATTGGGGCTGGTTATGGAGAGCTTTGTGTGTGAAGAGGAGGATTTTGAACTGAATGCACTGTGGAACTAGGAGCCAGTGGAGTTTCTGGAGGACAGGAGTGATTTGATCACCGGTGTAGGTGTGGATGAGCAGACAAGCAGCTAAGTTTTGGATGTACTGTAGTTTATTTAAAGTTTTGGTCATTTTAGACTTTCTGTGTGTCTTAATGGGAGACATAGAGTGCATGTGTGCCTAATTACTCTGGCCTGCAGCTGGCCCTGGTTGCTCGGCAACATCAAGCCTGCCTTTGACTAACTTTATTGAAGTCTCTGGGCTACTGCAGTCTTAATAATAATGTATGGGGGCGACGGAGCGAGAGTCAGGCACACTCAGAATTTCTTCAGAAATTTTTTAGTTGAGTGTGCCTGAAAGAGCACACTCTATTATTCCTCGGGCTTATTGACTGTGCCTGAAAGCGCACACTATATAATATCCAGTGCGCTTATTAGTATGGAAGCCCAGAGGCCATCCACGCAATTGTTTTGTCCAAATCTTTATTAGGGCCTGAGCGCCGAACAACATTCGGGCAGCCCTGTTGTATCCTTTAGGATTTTTCTTTTTTTTTTTTCTCAGTGCCTCTTCAGGGGCATTTTTCTCCATCAAATTTGACCCTTTGACCCAATTCTGGCTAATGTGTATGGCCTATTTTAACAAACTCCTAGGAATTTCATCCTATCTAATTGAAACTTGGGGTGTGTGTTCTTGAGGCCTTGACTATGAAAAGTTATCAAAATTATTTTCAAATTTGACCCTATGACAAAAATGTGGTAGCTTCTTATGTTCTGTTTTAACAAACTCCTCCCAGGGACTTCATCTGATTGACTTAAAACTTGCCCAACGTGCGTACATGCCAATGTGCGCACATGTGCCAGGGCTCATTCAACGCCCCTTGCGCCTTTAATTTTTTTTTCCTCACTGAGGCACTCACATGAAGGGAGTGTGAACAACCCATGCAATAATTGCATAATAGGAGCTTGTGTGAGCATCTCTGTGAAACGTAGGTGTGAACTCAGGAAGAGAGAGAAAAAAAAGAACGGCTTCAGTCAATCGATGGTTCCCATCGTTCATGTTAATGACCCGTTCAAAATATTTGGTTCGTTTGTAAACGTCACAACTCCACAAAGGATATAGTTTTACCTGCAGTTTTAGCACCAGAAGGATACAAAGATTTGTGTCAATGGGTATGTGTCAGAAGATAATGAGTAGTGATGTGTCGGTCGTGAGCAATTTCTTCAATATGAACTAATCTTTTTTTATGACTCAGGAATAATGAGTTGTCTTAATGAGTGATTTGTTAATTTTCATGCAGTACCTTCCCTCGCCACATGGCAGCTGCATAAGCTCAGTCAGGAGGACAGGAAACAGAAATGATTAGTTCACAACTCACTTAATGGTGCGTGGTTGGACTGCGGCAACAAGAAGACACAACATGACTCTGTGTTTGTTTGTATTCCAGTTGATGCTGATCATCGGTCTCGCTCATGCCTTGGTGGTGTTTCGAGTGGTGGCCGCCCCTTTGATGTCTGAAGGCGGCTGGGAGTTTATTCGGGACCATGCCAACACTGTGGCTGTGATGCTTGGTGCCGTGCTGCACTACCTCACCATTCAGATCATGACCCGGGTATGTATGCCTATATCCTAATCGTCGTGCTGCATTCACAAAGAGGTTTGTTTTTGCTGGAGATTGTTTACATAGTAAAGAGGCAGGGAAACGGTACAGAATGATGGGTTGAATGTTATGCTTGTAAAGCAGCAGTGCATGGGTACCTGTCTCACTGTCTTGCCATGGATGGGGTACAATTCAGTCCAGTGTAGATTGTGTATCAACGACCATTATTTTGTTTTACTTAAATCACCTTGCTGAAAACCAGTGTGTGTGTGTGTGTGTTTATTTATATATATATACACTGCTCACAAAAATTAAAGGAGCACTTTAAAGAAACACATTAGATACATCAGATCTCAATATGAAGTTGGATATCTATACAAATAACGAAAGGGCAGTGTCTTAGGAACAAAAGGATGCCAAGTCTTTTAATGGAAATAAAAGTTTTCAGCCTACAGAGGGCTCAATTGTGTAGACACCATAAAATCAGAGTGAAATGAAGATGTGGCAGGCTCGTCCATGTTTTCCAAAACTTAATTTCTGCAACTCAAAATGCTTTTCAGTATCTTGTGTGGCCCCCACGAGCTTGTATGCATGCTTGACAACGTCGCGGCATGCTCCTAATGAGACGACGGATGGTGTCCTCTGGCATTTCCTCCCAGATCTGTGTGAGGGCATCCCTGAGCTGTTGTACAGTCTGAGGAGCAACCTGGTGATGCCTAATGGACCGAAACATAATGTCCCAGAGATGTTCTATTGGGTTTAAGTCAGGGGATCGTGAAGGCCATTCAGTTGTTTCAATTCCTTCATCCTCCAGGTACTGCCTGCATACTCTTGCCACGTGAGGCCGGGCATTGTCGTGCATTAGGAAGAAACCAGGACCTACTGCACCAGCATAGGGTCTGACAATGGGTTCAAGGATTTCATCTCGATACGTTATGGCAGTCAGAGCACCATTTCCTAGGCAGTAGAGGTCTGTGCGTCCCTCCATGGATATGCCTCCCCAGACCATCACTGACCCACCACCAAACCTGTCATGTTGAACGACGTTGCAGGCAGCATAACGTTCTCCTTGTCTTCTCCAGACCCTCTCACGTCTATCACAGGTGCTCAGGGTGAACCTGCTCTCGTCTGTGAAAAGTACAGGGCACCAGTGGCGGACTTGCCAATTCTGGTGTTCTTGAGCAAATGCCAGTCGAGCTCCACGGTGCTGGGCAGTGAGCACAGGGCCCACTACAGGACGTCGGGCCCTCAGGCCACCTTCATGAAGTCTGTTCCTGATTGTTTGGGTAGAGACATTCACACCAGTGGCCCTCTGGAGGTCATTCTGTAGGGCACGAGCAGTGCTCAGCCTGTTCCGCCTTGCACAAAGGAGCAGGTATCGGTCCTGCTGAGGGGTTGAGGACCTTCTACGGCCCCGTCCAGCTCTCCGAGAATAACCACCAGTCTCCTGAAATCTCCTCCATGTTCTGGAGATTGCTGGGAGACACATTAAACCTTCTTGCTGCAGCACGTGTGGATGTGCCATCCTGGAGAAGTTGGACAACCTTTGCAATTTCTGTAGAGTTAAGGAATCGCCTCATACTGCCAGTAGAGATAATTATGCAAGCCAAAATCAGCACGAGTGGAAAACCAGCCAAAAAAGATCAAGACGGAGAAACTTGACATGACCTCCACATGTAAAACCAGTCCTGTTTTGAGGGTTTTCTAATTGTTGCCACTGAAGTGCACCTGTTGTTAATTCCATGAACATCAATACAGCTGAAATTGATTAACGAGGCCCTCAGCTGCTTAACCAACCAGAAAATTATCAGACAGGTTTAATTCAATTCATGCCAGGCCCAAAAATAAAAGCGTTCCTTTAATTTTTGTGAGCAGTGTATATATTAGTGTATTAAATCATAAAATGAATATACACTCACCGGCCACTTTATTAGGCACACCTGTCCAACTGCTCGTGGACGTGGCAGCAACTCAACATTTAGGCATATCGTCTTGACATGGTCAAGGGACCAAACCGAGCATCAGAATGGGGAAGAAAGGTGATTGAAGTGACTTTGAATGTGGTATGGTTAGAAAGGCAACAGTAACTCAAATAACCATAATATAACTCTAAATAATCATCTCTGAACGCACAACACGTCAAAGCTTGAGGCAGATGGGCTACAGCGGCAGTAGAACCTGAACAGTAGAACCTGTCCAGTGACCACAGGGTATTTGGGTCTCGCTCCAGATCCAGATGAAGGTTTGCCATCATCATTATCACAATGTGTGTGTGTGCTTATGTGTCTGCCCTGTCTGTCTGTCTGTCTGGGTGGAGTATGTCTGTGTCTTTATCTACATGAGAAGAAGGATAAAATGTCTGACATTAAAAATGTAGTCTTGATAGTCATTGATATCATACAGAGACTTCAACAAAGTTAGTCAAAGTGTGTGGTATCCAAACGGCGAAATAACGGTGATCGGGGGAATCTTGTCGACTAGTTCTGTGTAAAGTATAAGAGTTAAATGTTAAAAACACTGGCATGAATTATGTGGGAAAGAGCAGGTACTCTCTGCCCTTCTGGAAATTTCTCCTCTCAAATTAACATGGTAGTATATTACTGATAATACTGACAGCTCCAGCAGTGTTATCACTGTGACAGCAACACATTTTCCTACGTTTCTAGCTATAAATGATTCAAGTAGCTTGACATTTGTGGCCATAATCGCAGTTTACAAATTTATTTTTCTCTCTCTCTCCACTCTAGCGATGACATCACTCACTCTAGCTCTCGAAAATTCTCACAATACACACCCATTCATTTTTTGGTGTTTTTTGGCAAAACCGTTCAGTGAAACTCTTAGAAAACTCTTAGCATACTGATCCCGGCCAAGCCGGTTCATTTTGACGCCTTGGTTGTGTATGTGCGACAAAAACTCTGGGAGCAGAGCAAACCGAAAAAAATACACGGAAGAAACCTAAGAATAACTAGAATTTTTTTTTCTAAAGAAATTTTGAATGTGCCTGACTCTGGCCCTGTCGCCCCCATGCACTATTATTGACACTGCTCAGTAAATTCAGTATTAATACAATAAGCTGTACCATCGTTGCCTTTTTAATGGGCTCTTATTTTGAAGGGACTCTTATTTTGAAAAACTTATCTTGTCTGTGTGCGTGTGTGTGTGTGTGTGTGTGTTTAACAGACACAAGACCACAGGAGCATGTACAGGAAGTTTTACAAAATCTTTTATTTTGAAAGGATTCTTATTTTGAAAGACTTTTGTCTTGTCTGTGTTTATGTGTGTGTGTGTGTGTGTGCGCAATCAACCGCAGCTCGAACAGGAAGGATTTCTGGCAAACCGTATTTCCAATCATTGAACCAACTTAACTTAACCATCTTGAGCCCTTCCTGAACATCTAGATATGCAGTTTGTGTGTAAAATGAAGAAAAGTGACCTTTAAAATCAATTCAAAGAAAGGTTACTTCTGCTTTCCTCCAGAAATGTTCCCGCATTTTTAACATGGCAGTATATGGGGCTGTGGATGGGTGTTGGTGGCGAACATTTGTATCTGACGCCAAAACTATAATACTGACAGCTTCAGCAGTGGTATCACTGCAACGGCAACAAATTTTCCTGCGTTTCTAGCTATAAATGATTTCTGTAGCTTGACATTTGCAGCTGCAGTTGCAGTTTACAAATTTAATTTTTTGCCGAATTTTTCTCTGTCTCTCTCCACTCTAGCGATGACATCACTCACTCTGGCTCTCGAAAATTCTTGCAATACACACCCATTCATTTTTTGCACACGGAAGAAACAGAAGACGAATAATAAGAGGGATTTTAATGAGTGTGCTCTTTCAGGCATAGTCAACTCTAAAAATTTCTAAAGAAATTTTGAGTGTGCCTGACTCTGGCCCCATCGCCCCCATGAATTAAATAGCTGTCAGCATGTTTCTGCGTGTTTGTGTGGTCTTGTGTCTGTTAATTAGAGAGTTTTACAAATTTTGGCTACTTATAACGCCCCCTAATGGTCAAAGGTCACCAAAATGATTGGCTCTCTCAAAGAAGTTGTAATGAGCGTGTCTTAGAAGTTTGAAGTCAAAACATCAAACTCTTGCAGAAATTTGGCCGAGATTTGGTTCAGCAGCTTTGTTGCTAAAATGGCGGCCAGATTTTGATGCAAACACACACAGTCCTTTAGCAAGTGTACTGGAACCTCTGAGAGCATCAGTCAGCCCTGTGAGTCCTGTTTCTAGCTATAAATTATTTCTGTAGCTTGATAATTGCGGCCGCAGTCGCAATTTATGCAGTCGCAGTGGGGGATTTTAATGTGTGCTCTTTCAGGCACACTCAACTAGAAAAATCGCATTTCCTGCGGAAATACGGTGTGGATGCCCTCTGCTGAGATGCATCTATGGAAATTTGCATGAAAAGAGAGAATTGTAGGTTACTTGGCCTGATACTTTACCGGGCAGGAAAAGTGCTTGTCCGGTGAATTGTCCTTGCTCTGTTTGACGAGTGTTCAACGGCAGA
Source organism: Nibea coibor (assembly GCA_023373845.1). Taxonomy (NCBI): domain Eukaryota; kingdom Metazoa; phylum Chordata; class Actinopteri; family Sciaenidae; genus Nibea; species Nibea coibor. Next base: position 1,574,447 of record CM041738.1, read on the forward strand.
GGAAGCCGGTCGCTCTGTCTCTATGTCAATTGCTCATTACAATCAGCTGGCAGACTCGTGTGCTCCGTGTTTGCTTACACTTAGCGTTAGGGCCGTGCTAACCGTGTGTCGGATTACTGCGCAGAGTGAGAGAGCACGGCTTATAATGGCAGGAAGTATAGATTTCTGGACAAACTGGCAGGTATTGCATAATGCATTGTTGTGCAATGCCGCCATCTGCTGGGCCCTGTCATGACTTGCATATGTTCATCCAGCAGATGGAGCCATTTGTGATTTCCCATTCATTCTTAAGGAAAAAAAGGTTGTAGAAAATATTTTTTTCTGTGTACAGTATTGGTATAGTAGACCTTGCCAAAGGTAATACTAATCATGTCCTGAATGAGCTGTATCTGGTGATATACTCTGCATATTTTTAGGACATAATCTGTGGCACTTGTAGAGCATTTCCTGCAGAAATACGGTGTGGATGCCCTCTGCTGAGTTGCCTGATGCATTTGTGGAAATTTGTATGAAAAGAGAGAATTGTAGGATACTTGGAAATATTGTATGGATTTGTACAATGTTGTAATAAAGTGTGAGATTACCTGAAAACAATAGTAAGAGTAAGGGTAATCTTTCTATATATTTCTATATATTATATATTACAATATTTATACTATTCATTCTGTTTATACTGCTATATTTGGCATATTTATATATCAGTCGTTCTGTCTGCTGCTCAGCTGGTTAACTTGTCGTAGCTCCTTACAATCAGCTGGCAGACTCTGTGTACCGTCTTTACGTTAACGACCCGCCGGTTAACTTGTTGTCGCTCATTACAATCAGCTGGCAGACTCCGTGTGTTACATGCACTGGTTTGTTCACACTTTGCGTTAGCAGCGTGCTAACCACGCTGTCTGAGTGACAGAGGGAGAGACACTGGCAGAGAGTAAAGCTGCAAACGGCAGAGCGTACCCGACAGATAAAGTCGTGTACCGACCAAACCGTTGTAATTATCGTTGAAACGTCTTTGCCAGGTGTATTACGAGGCTTTCTTGATCTGTAGGTTTCTTTTTTTGTGACTTCCGCCACTGAATTATTTCGCCTGGTAAAGGAACGGGTTTGTCTGCTTGCCTGAAGAAAAATCTCTCCATTTTTAATATAGGACTTAATGGGAGTGTTGCAGGCTCACAACGTCCAAATGGTAACGCTAAAAGCTTCAGTAGTGGTATCACTGAGATAGATATTTAGGTTACATTATAAATATGTCAGCTATACACTATAAAAAAAATAATAATAATAAAAATTAAAAATTTGGATAACAATAGTGCAGGGCAGGACTAGCTCCTTTCTGACTGGCTGAACTAATGTGTCACTTTATTTTCTGACATTGCTATTGGCTGAGAAGTTATCACATAGTGTAATAATATGACATGTTGATGTCTTTAAACTCTTTGATAGCTTTAAGTCATTTACACTTACCAGCCACTGTATTAGGAACACCTGTCCAACTGCTTGTTAACGCAAATTTCTAATCAGCCAATCACATGGCAGCAACTCAACGCATTTAGGCGCATAGACATGGTCGAGACGATCTGCTGCAGTTCAAACCGAGCATCAGAATAGAGAAGAAAGGTGATTTAAGTAAAATGCCTTGTTGATGCCAGAGGTCAGAGGAGAATGGCCAGACTGGTTCAAGCTGATAGAATGGCAACAGTAACTCAAATAACCACTCGTTACATGCAGAAGAGCATCTCTGAACGCACAACACGTCAAACCTTGAGGCAGATGGGCTACAGCAGCAGAGGACCACAGGAAACTGAAGCTACAATTTGCACAGGCTCACCAAAATTGGACAATAGAAAATTGGACAAACTTTGCCTGGTCTGATGAGTCTCGATTTCTGCTGCGACATTCAGATGGGTCAGATAGGGTCAGAATTTGGCAACGACAACATAAAAGCATGGATCCATCCTGCCTTGTATCAACGGTTCAGGCTGGTGGTTGTAGTCTAATGGTGTGGGGGATATTTTCTTGACACACTTTGGGCCCCTTAGTACCAATTGAGCATCGTTGCAACGCCACAGCCTACCTGAGTATTGTTCTGTTGTACAGTTCTGAAGGCAAAAGGGGTCCAACCTGGTACTAGCAAGGTGTACCTAGTAAAGTGGACGGTGAGTGTATATTTGTTGAATCCACATGGAAACATCTTACTGATGATCAGGAAGAAGGTTGTGCTGGAATCTCTTGAAGAGCAGCTGATAAGTGACCAATCAAACCTGTCTAGCTGCCAACAATGCAATGACTATAAAATCCTTCTTTCTGTGTACCTCTCCACTATCTGTAGGTAAATAGATGGGTTTCCCTCAAGCTGTGTGACATAGGTGAGAACAAAGTAGTATGTATGTATATGTATATAGGTCTGTATGTATATGTATAATTTTATACAATTATACATTGAAAATACACAAAATTAAGATATTCCAGAACACTTTTCACATTTCTTTTCCAGTACACGAATGCTTTTTCATATACTGTGTGTGTGTGTCTTCAGAGAAGACAAACTCGTTCGCTGCCACGGAGAGGAGCTTCACAGTCAAGATGTTCACCTTCCAGTTCTTCACTCTTTTCTCCTCGCTCTTCTATGTGGCCTTCTTCCTGGGCAGGTAGTCCTTCTGTCTGTCAGTAACTGACTGTTTGTCTGCCTGTGTTTAGGGGAAAAAGTTCAGGGTTTCTCTTATGCGTTTGGTAGATTAGTAAAGTTTTTTTTTTTTTTGTAGCCAAAAATCCCAAGTCACAGCATACAACACTCACAGACCCTAGATTAAGATGAAGAAAACACTCAGAATATTTTTTATTTTATTTTACAAACTTTTTTTTTCAGTAAACACTTCAACAGACACATACAAAGACAAATGCCCTAAAGACACCAAAATAAAAGAACAACGCAAAAAAAAATAAAAAAATAAAAAAACAAATACATGTGGAAGTAATGGAGCTTGTTATTATAATCAACTCAGTAATCAGATCACCTAGTACAAAAATATGTATATACTCATGAACATGTGCATACATGCACACACTTTTTGAATGGAAATAAAAAAATAAATCAATAAAAATAAGTAAGAGGCCCATTGATACATGAATGGAACACTAGTTCCAGCCATAATTGCAACCCATAGCAGGGTTGTCCGGTGGTGGGGGGGTGAGGGGTGCTGAGGTAGGTTGGTGTGTCTATACGTGCTGAATGTAACCGCTGTGAAACAATCAGAAAATACGTTTTTATTTCTCTGATTAACAGCTTTATCGAGGCTGGATCTCTATCTTATCGGACACAAATCAAATTAAACAAAGTAAAAATTTGTGTCATTATTTTTCAGCATAAACAGACTCAGATTCAGAAGCTGGGTCAGAACACACACAGATAGATTATCAGAGTTTAGTCCGTGAATCCACCTGGATAGTCTAGATAGAGACATTTCAGGCTGTCTGTGGAGGTTTGACTGATATGAGTGTCTGATTGGCTTGACAACACTCACAGACCCTAGATTAAGATGAAGAAAGCACTCAGAATATTTTTATTTTATTTTACAAACTTTGTTTTTTTTTCAGTGAAAACTTCAACAGACACATACAAAGACAAATGCCCTAAAGACACCAAAATAAAAGAACAACAGCAAAGAAAGACACATACAATGGGGCTCTGTTTTCCTAAAAGTTGGATCTGGATCAACTTCTCTCCGACACGGTGAATTTTTTTGTGGCAACCCCTGCGTTGTGGACTGCCGGTGCAAAAACAGACACCCCCACTGAAATGAATGGAGAAACTTCAGTTTTTGCTGCAACACCTGATCCTGTCTAAGGCCCTCACAGTCTCATGCAATGGGTGACTTCCTCTATGGAGTCTAGGGGGCAGTTCAAGACACCTGGCCCTATTGAACACTTTGTTGAGTCTTTTCCTGTCCCCATCCCCATCGGATGATTGCATAGAATAACACAAATGCCACCACAGTGTCATTAAAGATTTTTAACCTCCTGCACACTCCAAAGGACCTCAGTCTCCTCAGTAAGAGGAGAGAACTTTGACCCTTTTTGTACAGGATATCTGTGCTGTGTTGTGCTGGTGTTGATGTGTACAGAAGTAGCAACTCAAAAGTTCCGTGTTTCCGTGACGGGTCCGTGGCTGGTCCTTGACTGGTTCTTCACAGGTCCTTCGCAGGTCTGTGATGGCATAGTCAGTGAGCCCCTGACTGGAAATGCCCCTAAGCAGCATGGGTGAAAACCAGCTGCAGTGCCTCATTTGTCCATGGGCAGAAGCAGTGATTTTAATGTTCTGCTCTCACCATAGACTGTATAGAGACGCATCTGAACCACAGTGTTTAGTGGTTCAATGAATCATTTTTGATCCGCAGTTCGTTCAGATCGCTTCCCACAGACCGGCACCAAGTGATCTGCGGATCAGTTGATGGAACACTGACACTCCTTCTAGTCCTATAATCTGTCTGACCCTCCAGTGTAGTCATGGTAGACTGAGACTGTCATGCCCTTAATCCTATACTTTTTTGCTAGCAAGACACAGTGTTTTTGACACAGCAATGATGTCTTTGGCACCGGTTGTAATGATCTGTTGGACCTGTCTTTTATCAGCGGATCTTTTAAGTTGAATGCTGTGGTCTGCAACTGAGGATGGGAAGCAACTATGGGGGACCTTATGACACCTCCACAATTCTAATATTGTTCCTTCTGGATCTAGATTCTAAGTCTTTACATTTATTTTGTAATTAGTTAGTCAAAACTCACAGCTGTTTTACTAGCTGTTTTATTAAATTAAATTGTGCACAGTATTGTACCATAAAGCTTCATTGCTCAAATTAACCTGAGCTTATCTGCAATAAACTAGCTGATATAACAGGAAGGCCCATACTACTGAGACACATGTGTAATATTTTACGCTATCTGGAGATACTCTGGATAGGACACAGAGATTGTGATTGTGATTATATTAATTGTGATATCACACTTACCTCTAGGTAAAAGTCTTTATTTTTTATTTTTCAGTAGCTGCTTACATTTGATATTAGTATCAGTATGTATTATTTGGCATCTCCAGCAGATTCCATGACACAGAATTATAATAGGCAATAACCATTTGTAATCAACAATCATTCAACACATTTTGCCTGTGAGGGCTTTACAATCTGTACAAGAAGTGACACCCTCTAACCACAAACATATTGTACAGTTACAATGAATGATAAAATGACAATGAATTACAATGAATGATAAAATTATTAGAGTAGCAGTGGAACCTGTGATGGAGAGAGACACACAGATGATGCACAGCAGCAGCAAGTCATTAATTAACGATAAACTAACTATAAACTGTAATGGAGATATGGTAGCAATAATGACAGTAATAATATATGTAGTGGACGTCGTGCAGGACCAGAGCAGCAGCCACAATCCATGAGAACCAACCATTTGTAAGTGATGTGGTTATTTTTTATGCTGGCAAACATGTATTAAATAGGCCAGTTCATGTTACAGGATAAATGGCCATCCAGGAGACTATGTACGTATTGCCGGATGGAGACTGGAAGAGGTGAGGCAATTCTTTGTATTTTAGTCAATCACACAGCATGTTTGTTCTACAGTACTAACTCTAGATGTTTTGTGTGTGTCTTGTAGTGCCACCCTAGTGGTTGTTTGACAGACCTCTTCATCCAGATGGCTGTTATTATGCTGCTTAAACAGACTCTCAACAATATCTTTGAGTTCACTGTGCCGTAAGTGTAATGTGTGTTGATTCAACATCTCAACATCATGCAAACATTTTAGTCTCTGCATTCATATATAGATGATGTGTCTTACAGCTGGTTGAAGAGCTGTCTGAGCAGGAACACTGCAAAAAAGCTGCAGAGGAAGTGTGGTCACTGTTACAGGAAGGCCTGCCGTGATGAACAGGGACGTGTTGAGCCATGTGACATCTGCAAACTTCGGGACTGGCTGCATAACTATCACCTGGCCAACACTGATGCCTTCAGTCTGTTCAATGAGTTCTTGGAGATGGGTAGGTCCACAGTCTCCTCCACATTCTTACATCTGAGATCCTCACATCAAGTCACTATTGAAGGTTGAATGGAGACATTATCTGACTGTGAACACTGACTGTGAACACTAGTGTTAGGATTGGTTATTTAAAATTAATCATTGTATCACTCCAATAAAGTCCAATAGATGAGCTAATGTGTACTGTAGCTAATGAAATCCACAGATTCTTTCCAAAACCTTGCTGCCACTGTGGATTGTGAGCAAATTTAATACAGACAATAATTTTTTATGTGTACTCTGGGCCACCCGGCTTGACGCAATCCATCTTAAACACATCTCCAGACACTGCCTCATAATCAATGGGCAGATTTAGTGCCCTGAAGAAGGGACAGCAGTGTAGTGTCATCAGAGAATTTGACCAAATAGCTGCTCTCAGAGTACTCCTGCACAAGAGTAAGGATGAAAAAACGCACCCTTGTGGTGAGCTCTCTGGCAAGAAATTCATAATCCATAGTGGAAGTTTATGAGGCAAATTAAAATCACATAGCAACCCTATAAGTAAAAGCTGGGGCTGCATCATAGTAACTGCTGTTTAGAAAAATAAGCATAACAATAAACAGAAGCCTGGCATGGGTTTGTGGCTTTTTCAAGTGTTTATATATATTAACAATATAAGAGCCACTGGTCTGAAATCATTAAGGAAAGATGGCTAGAGCTGTTTGGATAGATGGCGCCGTTGTGTGTGGCTGGCCGTCTACCTTTTTTGCTACCTTTTTTGTGTATTGTCCTGTTTTTATCGCTTTTATCACAAAGTGTCATCATTACTGTGTAGGATCGCCTGATCCTCTTAAAAATCCGTGATTCAGTGGATAAATTACCGATCCAGGACTTTAATGATCAGACAAAGCCACAGCCACCTGTTCTGGCATCTGTACCCTCTCACCTATGGTGTCTTTCTGGCTAGCTGCCATGTAACAGCCATCGCAGAAGATGAGGAAAGAGAGGTCGAGTGATATGCAGGCTGAAAGCTCACCTGGCCTCTTCCTCCATGTACAATGCTCGCCATCCGTTGTTTAGTCTCTCCAGTGATTACGCCGGATACGACATCCGAGGCTCTGCAGACTACTCCTACCAATGGCTGCCGCCTGCTGTGCCAGACGCCGGGTACCCTCCTCCCTGCCACCGTCCCGTGAGGATCCGTAGATGGGGCCGCGAGCTGGAGAATCTCCATCCGGTTAACCGCGCCCCCCCCCCAACAAACGGACCGGCATTTGGTTCGCATGGCTCTTATCAACGCCAGATCCATTGCAAATAAGACTTTTATCCTAAACAACTTTACTTTGTATTCTTTGGATCTCCTTCTGTTGACTGAAACCTGGCTGAGACCAGGTGAAAACAGCGTGTTTCCCGAACTCCTCCCACCCAGCTGTTCCTTCTTGAGCTCCCTGTGAGTGTTCGGGCAAGGTTGCTGTGCTGCTGTGTTTAATGCCAATTTTAAATGCCGACTTCTTCCCTATCTCCTAAATATAATAAGGGCTTTATTCATGAGTTCTATGAATTTCTGGCTGACATTCTCCCAAAATATAACAAGATCCTGATATGTGGGGATTTTAATGTTCATGTTTGTTGCCTATCTGATAATTCGCTACTGACTTCAAAAGTCTGGTGGCAACTTTTAATCTCATTCAATCCGTTGATAAGCTAATGCACCATCTTGGTCACACATTGGACCTTGTTATTTCCTTTGGGGTCTCAGTTTCCATTAAAGAGATTTCTGAGACTGCATTCTCAGATCATCTCCCCATTGTGTTCAAAGTGATAGTCCCCCAACCAGTCAGTAAACCTCATGCTCCATCCTGTCAGCGGCGTATCATCTCTCCCTCTACCACCAATGAATTCACTGCTGCCTTTAATGACTCACAGTTCTTTCCCTTGAACGGCTTTGCTTCCCCACTCTGTCTTGATGATTTTCTCTCCTTCTCCTTCTCTCCTTTCTCTCCTTCCACTCTACCTGTATCGGGATTCTGGACTCTATTGCCCCTTTAAGGCAAAGATCTGCCAAGCCAAGAACCGACCCCTGATTGAACAACATCACCCGTGCTATCAGGCAGAACAAACTGCATGTGTCTCTGGAAATATTGAGGGACTGTCTCTGATTATCAGAGAGCCATACGTGAAGCGAAATGTCAGTATCTAATATTATTTCTAGCACCAGTCATTGTCCCAAGGTGTTACTTGCTTCTTGATTATTTTGTTGACGAAGTGGATTCTGTCAGAAAAGACATTAATGTGAGTGTCATTACGAGTACTAATAAGGATTTGCCTGTTGCTCCAACTCGTTCTGCTGTGTTTGATCAGTTTAAGCTGGTTTCCCTGTCTTCTCTCCGTGATGTAGTGAAATCTCTGAAACCTACAACTTGCCCATTGGATATTGATATTGTCCCTGCCAAATTGTTGACAATGTTTTTTTTTAATATTTGGGGCCCAGTCTCCTGTTTTTTGTCAACTCCTGCTTTAGATTAGCAACTGTCCCAGCTGCCTTTAAACATGCTGTGGTCAGGCCTCTTCTTGACCCCTCTGTTTTTTAGACCAGTGTGCTTTAGACCTGTCTCCAATCTGCCTTTTCTTTCTAAGGTTTTACAGTCCTTTCTTTAGGATAACTCTGTTCTTGAAGTTTCAATCTGGGTTTAAATCTCATCATCACCAAATGTGCACTGTTAAAGGTGCACAATGATATTGCTCTGTGGATGCCAAGTGCCCTGTTGGCATCCCAGTGAAGCCAAATATATATAATATATTTGGCTTCACTAATAATATAATGGACAATGTTCTTCGTTTGACTATATTACTGATATTAAGCAGTGGTTGGCCTAACCCAGTGTTTGGTCTTCTAAGCTGAGTTTAACCGTCAGAAATCTGGGAGTGACCTTTGACAGGTTTGACAAACAAATCAGCAATGTTGTTAGGACCAGTTTTTTCCAATTTCCATCAAATCATTCTCATCTCTATCCAACTACTCCATCAACTTAACAAAATCCACCATTCTACCTCTTGTGGACCAAAGGGATGTGGCAACCCTTACCATACAATTTCACCTCCCCATAAGAAATATTAAATATTTAGGAATCCACATATCCCCCAAGCTGTCAGAGCTGTTCAGTCTAAATTTCACACTGTTACTTAAATCAATAAAAAAAAATGACCTCAACCGTTGGACAAACTTACCAATCTCACTGTCAGAAAGAAGCTCAATAAAAATGCCAGTCCTTCCTAAAATTAATTACTTATTTACCATGATTCCTTCACTTCCAAATTTACCCTGGATTAAGTCCCTCAATACGGCAATATCTCAATTTTATTAGGAAAAATAAAACACCCTGTGTTTTCATATCAACGACTCCACAGTTGCACCATCTACTCATTCACCAATTTGGAACAACCCAGACTTTATAATAAACAGGAAACCATTAAACTTCACATTATGGAAACAAAGAGGTATCATGCATATCCACCATATTGTATGGGACTCCATAATGATCAATTTCCAACAATTAATCCAGAAGTACAACATTTGTAACACTCCAATACTTACAGCTTAAATCCATCATCCTCCCTAAAATCAAAAATACATTTAACACGCTATGAAACACACTTTCTGATTTCTGAGTATTTATTCCTTGGACTGTCATAGCAGTCATATTGATGGCTATATGAACAGCTGTATCAGATCAGCCTAGATGTTGTTGATTTAGTAAACAGTGACATGTTAGGTCTTTCGCCGGAATTGCGGGTGTAGACTACATTATGTGTCGTCAATTTTGGAGATTTTTTTCCCCCTTTTACTGTGTTTTCATTTTTGTCCATCCCATAGGTTAAATCCTGCATAAATAAACTGAACCATAAATTAAACTCCATGAAGCAAGAACTTTTTTTATGAATTTGGTGAGCCCGTACAAACACCTCATTAGCGTTCTCATTGCTCAACGCACTTAATGGGTTTTTTGGTCTCCCAGTGTCACGCAAATCACAGAAGAAACTCCATGCAGCAACAACTTCTTTTTTTAAAAATTTATATGTAGACCAATACACACTCAGCAAAGGCAAGCAAATCAAACAATCAAAATTATATAATAATAAATCTATATATCCAATTTTTTTGTTTGTTTTTTTGTTGTCATTTAGCAACAGTAGCCATGGCGCTGTGACTCAGGGTCAGCCTTCTGGGGACTTCTAAGTCTTTCATTTATCAAAATATAGTAAATTAGTCATCCTCCTGTTCATGAACACACTCAAATCACAAGGTTACTGTATAGTATACAGTAGTCAAACCAGCTGCAATCTGTGAAAATAAAAAACTGGGAGACCATAAAGCCCATTAAGCGCAAACAAAAGATTGAGCAATGAGAATGCTAATATGTTGTTTATACAAGCTTAGCTGGCCTAAAGCATGCACCAAATACCGGCACAACTACAATCTTTGTGCCGGTACAATCTTAGTTTCATTTATGGTTTAATTTGTGTGGGACTTACCTATGGGATGGACAAAACTAAAAATACAGTAAATGAGTCACCCTCCTGTTCATGAACATGCTCAAATCACAAGGCTACTGTATAGTATACAGAGGTTAAACCAGCCATTTTCCGCTCTGTGATTTGTGTGCGACTGGGAGACCAAAAAGCCCAGGAAGTGCAAACAAAAGTTTGAGCAAAGAGAATGCTAATGAGGTGTAAGCCAGGTCATCTCCAAGTAAAACTGTAAAAAGATTCTGTGAGAGTGCCATCTTCTGATCATACCCTGTAATTAAACAAATAGGTGGAGTTACAGTAAAAAATAGACACAGCCAGGAGAAGGAGGGGGGTCACTCCAGCCGCTGGAATTTGGCAGGCAGTTGGCTGGAAGTCGGCTGGAAGACGGCTGCCATTCAGCTGGCTTTCGGCTTTAAGGGGAACTTTAGAGTTGCTACTACTGTTAAATGGGTTTCATTACATCAGATCACTGCACTTCCTGTTCACAGCATACCCCAGGCAATTACATGCATGCTTTCTGGCACTGTACACCGATTAGACAATTTTGGATACAAGTCACAGATCACCTAACACATATATTATGTCCTCAACTCTGCATCTTGGGAGACATATAATCAGTACAAGTACATAATCACATTATGTGTGATTATACTACACTATTCACAGCTCTAGCTGTCACCAAGAAAACAATCCTCCTCAACTGGAAAACAAGACATTACACACTGGAATAATCTGTTAGATAATATTTCAATGGAAAAAATGTGGGCATCAATTAATCACAGCATATTCCGTTTCAACAAAACTTGGTCCTAGCAATGTGGAACCTGGCAATACTCCTCTTTCTCTGTCTCTCTTGATCCCTTTTCCCCTTTTTTTTCTTCTTCCCCACTCTCTTATTTTTTTTCTATTATTGTTATCGTTGCTTATTTCTTGTTCAAACACTTATGACTATAGAGTACAAGCACACTTACACACTCACACACACACGAAATCCCCCCAATAGTTATACTATCTCCTTGTCTAACCACTTGTCTGTCTGTCTGTCTGCCTGCCTGCCTGTCTGTTTGTTTACCTGTCTGTCTCCTGTTCTATATAAATGTAAGGCCACACTACAACCCTTCCCGCTACTTGTCTACTATCAGAGAACAATGTTAACGTCACCTAGTGTACTACCATGTAAATATTTACTTTAAAAAAAAGAATTGCACAGGTGCCGTAACCTAGGACGGTGCAGCATTAACGGCTGATGCAGAGAGGAGTGGACCTCAACAAACCTTGATGAGCCGTTTCCTTGCGGGTTCTTCGAGTAAAAGAAATAGTGATGAACAAGTGCAAAATGCTACAGAAAAAAAAGCAAAGAGAACTTGACATCACCTATATAAAATATGGATTTGTTGCAAAGGGCAATTCGGAGGTGCAAAATCCAATGTCTGTTTTATGTGGAAAAACGCTCACCAACGAATCAATGAAGCCATCCAAACTCCAAAGACACTTAACTATTAAGCATCATTCTCACAAAGCTAAACCAGTGGATTTTTTTGACAGGAAAAAACATGAGTTGGATTTGCAGAAGCAAGTTTATTCATTCATTCATTCATTTATTCATCAGCTAACTGCAACGAGGGCTTCATATCTCGTTGCTCACCAGATTGCCAAAGCTAAAAAGCCCTTCACAATAGGAGAGGAGCTAATACTGCCCGCTGCAAAACACATCAGTCTCTAGCTTTTTTTGGGGGGAAAGCGGCTGACATAGTGGGAAAGGTTCCACTCTCCAACAATACTGTTGCCAGGAGAATTGATGATATTGTCGGGGATATTGACGGACAATTGCTGGACAGAATAAAAGCATCTCCATGGTATGCAACACAAGTGGATGAATCCACTGATGTATAAAATAAGGCAATAATGTTGGTGTACATCTGATATGCGCATCAGGATGAGGTGCATGAAGATTTACTCTGTTGTCTTTCACTGAGCTCAATACACTGCAGACAGACTGGACTGGTCGTTTTGTGTTGGGGTTTGTACTGACAGGCTTGCCGCAGTGACGGGCTGGTTGTCGGGGTTTACCCCCAAACTGAAAGAAGTGGCGTCGGAATGCGAGGCAACTCACTGCATGATTCACCGCAAGATGCTGGCAAGCAAGAAAATGTCCCCTGAACTCCACGCAGTCCTAAACAACACAATATGGGTCATTAACCACATCAAAGCCCATGCCCTGAATTCCTGGCTGTTTGAATTATTGTGCAAGAACATAGATGCTGATTATAAGCGCCTTGTTCTACATACAGAAGTTAGGTGGCTGTCAAAAGGAAAAGCGTTAACCAGAGAGACTACAGACCACTTTAGTGACAAAAGCTGGCTCTCAAAACTTGCATATCAGCGTGACATGTTAATGTCTTTGAATGAATTAAATCTGATGATGCAGGGGAGGATGGCTGATATATTCAGGCTGGCAGACAAAATCGCTGGATTCTAAACTGGCAACCTGGGCACAGCGCGTCAACCGGGGTGTTTTTGACATGTTCAGCAACTTGTCCAGCTTTTTCGAAGAGCCGGCGGAACTGGGCAAGTTGATACACAGTCACCTGACATCACCTGGTCGAGACTGGCTCCCAGAATCAAACACTATTTGATTCAACATCACTGTCATCCTTCTGGATCAAAGCACCAGGAGTATACAACGAGATCAGTACGCTCGCTCTGAAGACACTGCTCCCGTTCCCAACATCACATCTTTGTGAGGCCATTTTTTCTGCCATGACCACCACTAAGGCCAGACTTAGAAGCAGACTGAACGTGAATAACACCCTGCGTCTCAATGTCTCCCATTACACCCCGGTATAATGTTCTTGTGGCCGGCAAACAGGCCGAGGGGTCTCACTGACACTGATGTCAGTATGTTGATGATATTATTTGTAAAGTGGATATATTTTGTGTTTAGTTTTATTGTATCCTGATTTTGAACTGTATGTTTTGGATGCATATTGTTAATGGAACCACAGGAAGAACAGCTGATAAGTCTTCTGTACAGCTAAAGAGGAACATACACGATATGATCACATACAAACTGTTCTGTTCTTGTTGGTCTGGTCAGGGATTTTCTTGTGTGGTTTGGCCTAAGATTTGCAAAAAATTTTAAAAGCCTTTATGTTTAGCAACTTTTAGAAATGATAGGCTGAAATAACTATGTGAAAATAGAGATGAGTGGAGTAAGGGATGCTTCTGAATCGCACCGCAGTGGAGCTGGTGGAGTTTGAAACATTGACAGAATGGCTGTGTATCGCTTTGGCGCCTGGTGAAATTTGGGGGTAAGAATCCTAACCCCCAGAATAACAGCCTTTTTTCTCTATTGTGAATTGATCCCGGGCTCCTCCAGTCAACAGGTGTGTGACACATTGTGTGTCCTTGGGCAAGATACTGAACCCCAAACTACTCCTGAAGGCTGTGCAATTTGTTTATGAATGCGTTTAGCTCCCTTCTGTTGAGCAGTTGGCACCTTGCATGTGATATGTAGTGTAATAAACACTTTGAGTGGTCAGATGACTTAAAGGCTCAATATAAGTACAGCTCATTTACTGGACTATATTTCATAGGTCACCTGAACCATCTAGCAATATAGCAATGAAATATATAGTTGTATGCAACCAACATCCATCCATCCATTATTTGTAACTACTTATCCTCATCAGGGTCACAGTGGGGTTGGAGCCTATCCCTTTGGGTAAGAGGCAGGGTACACCTTGGACAGGTCATCAACTTGTCCCAGGGCCTATAGAGACAATCAACCATTTGGTACATTCAGTACATAGCTCTGGGGGGAACCTGTGCTTAGAGTGATAGAGGAGGACAATTTAGAGTCAACACACATTTCAAGTAACTTGTTAAATTTACTCAATGCTTTTTGCACTAGAGGAGTACCATATTAAATGCTTAATCTTTACCATAAGTGCTTAAAAGAATTACACTACAATGTTGCTAACTTACTGTCTGTTGCCTCCAGTGGTCCAGTTCAGTTTCACCACCATATTTGTGGCAGCGTTCCCCCTCGCCCCCCTGCTGGCTCTTATCAACAATATCTTTGAGATCCGTCTCGATGCCATCAAGATGGTCCGGCTGGAAAGGCGGCTGGTTCCCAGGAAGACCAATGACATTGGTGAGCTGTGTGTCTGTTTATACTTGAGTCACAGGTTAGCATACATTTTACATCACTGAATCATCTCACTAATCATCTTAATATAAGAGTACTCCACAGGAAACCATTAGATTGTCAAGCAGTGCTGCAGTAATGTTTACTTATTTTGAAATGTGTAATAGATTAATTGAATAAATAAGAATAATGCAACAAAAACACTATCGGGCAGTGTCAAGTAGCCAGTGAATTTGTGGTCAACATTTATCTTGATTTCTTAAGATTCCATGTTTGTTGCTCATTCTTCCTCAGCTTCATGATTGGGAATCACTTCCACAAACCAAACTGTCACTGACATATGTGTATAACAGTGCTGTCTGTTCTACACAGTTGTGCATGCGTAATAGTTAAATCTCTTGTCTACAGGTGTGTGGACGAAGGTGCTGGAAGTCATTGGTGTGTTGGCAGTGATTGCTAATGGTCTGGTCATTGGAGTCTCATCAGACTTTATTCCACGCCTCGTCTATCGTTACCGTTATGGCCCTTGTGCTAATGGAAGCACTCACACACAGTCAGTCATATTTTAGCTGATAACACCTGCTAACACACATCAGTGAGATATATTCACCACTTCTTGTCAAACCTTGTTTGGCAGTTGTACATATTTTGACCCTGCCATCATGGCATATAAATTTTGACTCTTACCCCGCCCTGACTCCCATCTCCCCAGGATGCACACACACAGTTACACACTTGCACACACAAACAGAAATCACTGTAAGAATCTATTAGTCACTCACACAATATTCTGAGAAAATCAGTTAATACATCAGGCTGAAGTAAAAGCTTTTTAAGTTGTAGATTGTAGACTGGTCAAACAACATTTTATTACCTCCATGCATCTTTCCCCAGTGTCCCCGTCTGTCTGTGTTTATCCTCATTTTCACTGGATGTCTAGGGTGAAGGGACCTGCAAAGGATTTTGCCTTGGAGTGTTTAAATTCAAGCTGTGGTGTACTTGCCTTCTGTATGGAAAAGTCTTTTATCCAAAACTGCTGCAACTGGAACAACAGCCGAACATCCAAAACCTTAACTGTCCCCCATGTCCATCTTGGCTGTAGGTAGCAGCACTTAAGCCTGGCGTGAAACTCCTTCTCCAGCAGGAGAACAAAGAGGCAGCGCAGGTCCTCCTCACCTCTGCCACCTTCTCAGATCACCCCTAGGTTCCAGCTAAGGCTTTCCAATTCCACTTTAACCAGGGCATTTCAGTCACAGAGTTTTACAATATGTTTATCGCAATGGTGAGAGAGAAAATTTAACTCTCAGCTGTAAGGACTTTAATAATGGATACTCACTGGCGCGGTCGGTGGCGTAGTGGGTTAAGCAGCCGCCCCATGTGTAGAGGCTACAGTCCTCGCTGCAGCTGGCCCCGGTTCGACTCCCGCATCGGACGCCATTTACTGCGTGTCTCTCCCCCTCTCTCTGCCCCCTGCTTCCTGTCTATCTTCAGCTGTACTATCAATAAAAGGCCAAAAAAAAATCTTTAAAAAAAAAAAATAATAATGGATACTCACTGTTTGTGATCAATCTCAACCTGCTGAGGTATTGGTGGATAAGGGGATGTTGAGCTCCATTGGTATTTAAAAAAAACTGTCCAGCATCTAGATGGCAGAGTTCAGCATGTTTTAGGGAGTAATAAATCTATTATATAATACTCCTACAAGATTTCCCCTATCGAAGTCCATCACCTGTTACCCTTGCACTCATCAGGGGAGAGCTCTTTAAGCCCTGTGTCCTCTGAGTTGGCCCCATTGAGTTTGAAGGTGAGATAGGAAGGTGGTCAACCTTATACGTTCAGCTACTGGGTTGGGCCAAAGTCGTCTGACGTTCGTCTTTCTGGCCTTGCTTTATCAGGGTGAGATACTTCCACAGCAGTGCATTGAGCTAAATTCTAACTTGTTTAACCCTCTAGACCCAAGACCACCCATTTCATTTACATTTCACTGTAACACCCAGGTGCTTTAGAGTAATGTAGATAGTTCAAGTTGTCATCAATAATCAGGACTGGAAATACGTATCATTGCATTGATTCATATGGAATGATTTCTGTCTTTGTGTGTGTGCGTGCTGGGGGCTGGTGAGTCAGGGTCAAAGGTCAGTCATAAAATTGTCAAAACAAAGTTTGACAAGAAATGGTAAGTAATATATCTCTCTCACACATCAGTACACTGTGTCAAGTCTCATCATGTGTATGTTGTGTTCTTGTTGTAGCTGCATGCAGGGCTACATTAATGATACTCTGTCCACGGCTTTGGCGACACACCCAGCAGTTAGACAGGACTTTCTTCCAAATCAGATGGTCACAGAGAATGGCTTCAATGTCACACAATGCAGGTGAGAAGACCTTACTTCTCTGCTCAGCCAATATATAACAGAAGAGCCAATCACAGAACAGATAAACATGTCTTTCTGCCTGCCTCTGTAGCTACAGAGACTACAGAAGTAACAAAGACTACAACTTGACTGCTCAGTTCTGGTTAGTCTTGGCTGTGCGTTTTGCCTTCGTCATCCTGTTCGAGGTTTGTTTTCCAGATTCCACTGAGGTTACATTATTGATTTGACCTGAAGAAATTAAAAGCCAGTTAAATAATGTCTGTGCTATGTGTGTTGCTGCAGCACGTTGTGGTGGTGTGTAAGTTTATAGCGGCCTGGTTCGTCCCCAACAATCCTATTCAGGTGAAGAACGATCGACTGCATGACAAATTGGCTCGGCTGAAAGAGGAGCTATGGTAAGTCAGCAGTACACCGACCTGTGGCCCTTTCCCGCATGTCATTCCCCGTCTCTCTCTCCCCATATTTCCTGTCACTCTTCAACTGTCTCTATCTAATAAAGCTTGGAAAGGCCAAAAAAAATTATCCAATAAAAATAAAAAAATACTCCAATGTAACATTCAAATATATAGATGGAGCTTTATCTGTGATCCAATTCAAAAGTATACTCTTAGACTCAGAGAAAGCACGTGTCTGATAGTTTTCTTTTAAATTTGTTAGTGATGGAAATATCAGATATGATATGTAGCAGATATAAAGGGTTATTATTTTTATTACTAGATAGAATCCTTTATAGATTCTCTATTTTGATAGGACTGACGGATTGTGGTATCCCCTGTGACAAAATCTCTTAAGTGCAAATAGCTTATGAAATCCTCTTTTGGAATATCATATTTCTTTTTCATCTAACTAAAAGACATCATGGTAGAGCCTTCCAGTAGTAGTAGATATTCCTTTATTTACCCAAAGCTGGAAGTTAGTCTGTCAGTACACATGCAGTAGCATTCTGAATTAGCTGCAAAGTCCTAAGAGACTTATTGGTGCAGCCTGATAACAAGGAGTTACAATAGTCCAGCCTAGAGCTAACAAATGCATCGACTGTTTTTTCTGTATCTGCTTGAGATACGATGCATCTGATTTTTGCAATGTTATGTAAGTGGAAGAATGCAATCCTCAAAATTTGTTTTATGTGCATGTTAAAGGACAGCTTCTGATCAAAAATAACTCCAAGATTCTTAACAGTGGAGCTGGAGGCCAGGGTGATCCTGTGTAAAGTAACTATTTAATTTTAAGTTTAATTCAAATACAAGAACTTCAGTTTTGTCTGAATTTAACATCAGAAAATTGTAGGTCATCCAACTTTTTATATCGTTAAGGCGTGCTTGGAGTTTAGTTAACTGATTGGTTTCATGAGGCTTGTTCGATAAATATAACTGGGTGTCATCGGCATAACAATGAAAATGAATGGAATGATTCCTAATAATGTTCCCTAAAGGAAGCATATATAAACTGAATAGAAGTGGTCCAAGCACAGAATCTTGTGGAACTCTGTAAACAAACGGAGATCAATCTAAAAAATATGACTTAAAAAAGTTTAGGGCAGTCCCTTTGAGGCCAATTTGATGTTCCAGTCTCTGTAAAAGTATTTGATGGTCAATGGTGTCAAATGTGCACTAAAATCTAACAGAACAACTACAGAGGTAAGTCCTTTGTCTAATTCCATTAGGAGGTCATTTGTAACTTTGACTCGTGCGGTCTCTGTGCTAAATCTCTCCTCTAAATAGTTTATTTGAAATCCTCAAATAAACTGTTCTTATGGAGAAAGTTGCACAACTGATTGGCTACAGCTTTCTCAAGTATCTTAGAAAGAAAGTGAAGGTCTGATATCGATCTGTAGTTGGCTAAAACCTCTGGATCTCTGGCTTTTTAAGAAGATGTTTAATTATAGCTACATTGTTGTGGAGAAAACTCCCCAAAACTTAACTAAATAACAACACAGAGAGAGCTGCTTGCAAATCCAAACATACCTTTACTTCATCGCTTCACAACTTTTTATAACCATTCTTACATCACTGTTAAATCACCAGATTTGGACCCAAGCATCCTGTGTTTTCGTATAATCATGTAGTCAGTGTCTGAGCATCACATGAACATAATATTGTCTGTGTGTTTCCCATGAGCCTACATGGTGTGTGTGTTTGCTCAACTCCTTAATCTGGTCTTAATCAGGCCAACTTGAAAACAGACTGAATGTTATCTAGTGGTACAGGAATATTCAATACTGTCCTAGCTGTGTCATCTGTGTGTTTTGTGTGTCTATGTGTGTGCCTTTATTATGTTTCATTTAAAAGTCTGTAGGTGTCAATCAGAACACTACACTATCCAATAAAGAAGGGCTAACTACAGGTAAGGTTGGGATGGGGTCTAAGAGACAGGTTGACAGCTTAGATCAGGGGTCAGCAACCCAAAATGTCCAAAGAGCCATATTGGCCCAAAAAAACAAAAAACATACCTGGAGCTGCAAAAAAGCCTCATATAAGCCTAATATGAAGGCAACATAGGCTGTCAGTATATTAGCTATATAAGCCTACGATTAAAATGACTAAGTAGGCTACAAATACAAAATGAGCATTCATGATTTCATGATTATTTTCCCTGCAGCGCATCCTGGAGAGAATGATGCACCACATGACTACTCCGCTGTACGATATTTGGTGCTTCAAGTTTAACTTCCATTACAATATTAATGTTTTATGTTTTGTTGCTTTGAATAAATTATAGAAATACAAGAAATAGAAATACAGATTTTTTTGTGTAATTTTTTTTATTTTGAGGATTCAAGAAAAAAAACATAATGGGATGTGCATAATAGGCCTCCTGTAATTTCAGACCTTAGTATGGAAATGAAATGCAGTTCTCTTCAAACCTCAATAACAATATAACTCCTCTCTTTCCCCCCTTATCTGGGCAACAGAGTGCAATAACACGCAGCCTGCAGTGAAAACGCAGCCTGCAATTATAAAAATAAAACAGCAGCCTTTTGAAAAGTAGGCTATATAAAATGAAAACAAGCCAGTTTAATTTCAATTTCTGTGCATTATCCTATTTTCTTTAGTTTTCTGCAAATGCCAAGTTAAGTAGCCTAAGTCAGTGTAAATGAGTAAAATAAATAAAACAATCCTTTTTTCTCTTCCCCTTTATGCGGCATCAGACACAAATGAATAGGCTAGAATCGCAAACGAGTAATAAAACAGCCTGCAATTAAATGGGAGCTTGCTTAAAAAATAAAACACTGTAGAATAGCCGAAATTAATAAAATTAAAATAAGACAGTTAAAGTTTGATTTCTGTGCATTATCATCTTCTCTTTAGTTTTCTGCAAATGCCAAGTAGCCTAAGTCAGGACAAGGGCCAAACGCAGCATCCTTTTCTCTTTTCCCCCCTCTTATCTCAGCAACAGACACGCACAATACATCCTTGGACCTGAGCGATAAGACACAATAATTGTATCATTCCAATTACATACTGACAAAAATCAGAAACCCATTTCAATCCATATGCGCCTATGACAGGATTGTGTTCTCACCTGTTCAATGTGACTTCTGTTTTCGGACATCACTGGACAGCTGGACAGCTGGACGCCTGTCACCGCAGGCTATGACGCAATTCTGCTATTTGGCACAATTCTGAAATTTGGTATTTATTACATAATTTTTTTATAGCATAAGAATGTTTGTGTCAGGTTTTCCTCCTAAAGAAACCATATTAAAACAACAACAACAAAAATCATTCTTTTTCCATTTTCACACATTTTTGAAAAAGCTCCAGGGGGCCATTAGGGCAGTGCTAAAGAGCCGCATGCAGCTTGCCGACCCCTGGCTTAGATGAAGAAATTATTGAATTATTTGATAAAGGTCGATGGGAGAAAAGCAGTTTAAATATATATCAGGTTTTTACAGCTGTTTCCAAACTTGCTGTGTAAGAAGGCAGATGGTGAGGCCTGTTGAGTTAAACATCCTTCGCACATAAATGTGTGCATTGAAACCCATTCAAACTACTATTTTTGATCCTGCTCAAATACAAAGTATAAAACATGCATATTTTCATTTCTCCACATCATTTGAGGCCTGGGGCTTGAAATGTGTGGTCTGAGCGGTTTCCTTGGTGATGATGTAATTTTTGCTATATATGCCAAAGGGAGGAATTACCTGCTTTTTCCAATACAGGGCATTCGCACTTGAATGTATGCAAGTGTGCGTGTGTGCATGCGCACGTGTCCACAGCATATACGTTGCATTACCATTTTTGGTGTTTCGAGCTGGTTGAGAAGGGGATGTGTTCATATAGACTTCCTGAGTGAAAGTTATCAAAACGGTGAATTTTGATGAAACTGTGTGGCCGTGGTGCTCCATCAAATCTGGCTCTTTGATCCAAATTTGCCCCTTAAATGTTTTTAACAAACTCCTCCTTTTTATCCAATTGACTTCAACCCTGGTAGGTGCATTCATATAGACTTTATAGACTTTTAAGTTATCAAAATTATGAATTTTGATGAAATGGTGTGGGTGTGGCACTGTGTCAGATTTGGCTAATGTGTGTGGTCACTTTGAACAAACTCCTCCCAGGGATTTTATCCAAGTCACTTGGATAATTTGGTCAAACTTGGTAGGTCTGTTCATATGGACTTCCTGAGTAAAAGTTTTCAAAAGTCTGAATTTTGATCAAATGGTATGGACGTGTTGCTCCATCAAATTTGACCCTTTCACCCAGTTCTGGCTAATGTGTGTGGCCTATTTTAACAAACTCCTCTTAGGGATTTCATCCCATCCAATTGACACTTGCCATGTGTGTTCTTAAGGCCTTGACTATGAAAAGCTATCAAAATTATGAATTTTGATGAAATGTGTGGGTATGGCTATTTTGTCAAATCTGACCATATGAGAAAAGAGATGGTTGCTTCTTATGTTCTGTTTTTAACAAACTCCTCCCAGGGACTTCTTCTGATTGACTTAAAACTTGCCCAACGTGCGCACATGCCAAAGTGTGCACAGGTGCGAGCACCCGTTCAATGCCAATGGCAGAGACTCCGTACAAGAATAATCCTAAGGATACAATATAGCTTTTGCTGGCTGAACATTGTTCGGCACTCTGGCCCCTATTATAGGATGATCTGAACACATTGGTGTCATTTGTTTTGTAAATATACCTAAGTACCTCTTTTCACAATATGACTGACATAATAAAAATTAAAAGTAAAAGTAACACTCTAAAATCCTCCCAGGAACCCATATAATTAACGAGACAAATAAAAAACAAAACAAAACAAAGGCGGGCTTGTGTATTATTCTCAGTTCAATGATCTTGATCTATTAAACTTTTAGTCATATTTACCTGAGAAGGTGTAGAAGACAAGAAAAATATGTGTTCAATATATACCCATTTCATCTCTCAGGTCATGGGGAGGCTCATGGAGATCATCACCTAAAACTTTGGGAAGCCAGTTTTCAAAGAAAATGCACGTCTGAGTATGGATAGGAGTTGAAAATGGATGGGAGTTCTCTTGTTGAGAACCGGTTCCAAGTGTTTCAGTTCCTTGGAATCATTTGCCAATTTTGCAATCGATTCCCTTATCAATTCTACGATGCACGTTGCATAGCTTACACAACCCACGCAATAAGTGTGGAGACTCCAGTGCAGCCAGCAGTCAACTGTAAACATGGTGCCCAAGAGGTACAAACACTTGAAATTTTAGTTATGCTTCACAGGAAAAGAGGACAACAGGGCAACTTGCAACACTACCAACATGCAGAAACATTTGCGCACACTAACTAACTAACTATTACTGAATGTTGCGTTTTCCGATCCGCCCCGGCCTAACATTACAGAATGTCAGCCCAGCAGCAACAACAATGTTAGCATGCCCTCGGCTAATACTGCAAGTAACTAACTAAGACTGCCTGTCTGACTGGCTATGTTAGCACCACTTGTCTCATTGAAAAACCTGCTATTAGTAACGGTTAACATTAACATGAATGCCTTCTCATGCATTACATTTAGATTACCATGATGAGAGATCTACCTCTAGCTTCTCTGCAAAAAAAAATGACCAAGGCCAGGATAGACGAATGTCATAGAGCAGTGACTAACTTGTGGTAAAAGGCTTGCACACATTTGCCACAGTAGATGCCCCTGAATTCTGGTAGATGTATGTTTAATTGTATGCTAAGTCAGAGAATGTCAAAGTTGCATGTTTTCCTCTAAGTTAATCAGATGTTTCACTCAGTCATTCATTCGCATTATATATTTTCTAGGGAGATGACAAAGATTCTCAACCCTAAGTACAAAGCCCCAAAAAGATGCTATGATGCTATCGACGTGTTTGTTGTCCTTTTTTTCTAAATGAGAATCGATAAAGAACCAACTTCTTAAGCAGAATCAAAAATGGAACCGGAACCGTAAAAATCTCAAATCAATTCCCATCCCTACGTCTGAGCCCTTGTTTTTTTCAGGGAGCCCTTTGAAAGGGGTATAACAACCGAGGAAGTATGTTCATGCTGAAGAGGTTTACTCTCCCCGGAAGAGACAGCGGAAGAGATGTCCAGCGGGCTAACAGAGGCATGAGGGGCGTCATATAGAAGTCATTATGTTGTGGAGAAAACCTCCAAAACCTAATGAAATAACATGGAGACAGCTGCTTGCCTTAATGTGTCCCTGTGTGTTATGGAATTTTCTATTCTTGTAGTGTTCTGACACATACATACTTTTAAATGGAATATAATAAAAGCACAAACACACACACACAGACATTATACAAGGTTACATGAAGTCACATGTGGGCCTTGAGGTCCTCAGCAGTATTAGCTGTTTGTCTTTGGCTGGCAGTAGCAGGTGTCGTCCTATCTCAACACTGTTGTGGCCAGGGTCGAAGGACTCTGGTGCTGCATGCTTAGACATAATAGACAGCTTGCCACTGACATTCCAATCTGTGTAAACAGACATCTGTGTCTCCAGACTTAATCATGTTGACGAAGACACCATCCTTGGTAAAAGCATTCTCTTCTACCTAATTCGGGGCGTATAGTGTTTGTGATGTTATCTTGGGGTTTAAAGTCTATCCACCAGCATGAGTTGGGCAGAATGTGAGACCGACTCAGGCACTTCTGATGCTTTATGAGAATGTCTCTAATTCTCCTTGGCCAAGTGTCAATAAATAATACAACATAAGACATCAGAGGCTCCTGAACACTTTCTTTCTTCCTGACCTCACCACTGACCTTTGGCTTCAGCGATTTCTCCACAACACTGTGTTGCCTTTATCACATTCCCTTCAAAAGTCCATATGTGTCACTCAGAACACCACAATATCTGATAATATTTGATAGAGTTATCACCTAAATTAAATTTAGAGAGGGCATGTAACAGTAGGGCCATTCAGTCCTGTCGAAGGCCTTCTCTGTTTTAAGGAAAATCACAAGAGATTTGACTTTTGACTTTGCACCATGTTGTATATATTTGCATCATGGATGTGCGGCCAATAAATCTGCAGCAACTGTGTGATGCTATCATGTCAATATGGACCAAACTCTCTGAGGAATGTTTCCAGTACCTTGTTGAATCTATGCCACTATGATTAAGGCAGTTTTGAAGGCAAAAGAGGGTCCAACACGGTACTAGCAAGGTGTACCTAATAAAGTGGCCGTTGAGTGTATATGATCGATGTAAATCTGCAGAAGGCTTTCTGACCCTCCTTCTATGGACATGTCCGAAACTCACTGTCACATATTCAAATGGTTTTCTGACATGCTGTGTGTTTAAACCTGATCTGGAGATTACAACAAAGTTTTCTCCTTCTCTACGAAACCACAGTGTTTCAGTGAAAACACAATTATGTATGGAATGGTGACTGTAAAGGAAGTGATTCTAAATCTCTAAGGCTGTGTCCGAAATCACTCACTCATTCCCTACTCCCTACTCCCTACATAGGGAAATAAATGTAGTGGACTATATAGTGAGCTCAACAGAAAACAATTTCGGACACTATCGGACACTTCTCTTGGCGCCGCTAATTACGTCATCTCTGTCGCACAATTAAAACGTACCGCATTAACGTCGTCTTCGTCGTATATGCTGTTCGTTTTACACTTTTCAATTAATGTAGGAGGCCATTTAAACTGACTTATTTTGAAAATGTGAATAAAATAAATAGAATGAACTGGCCGCGCGCCTGTTTTTTTATGTGTGTTTGTTTCACGCCTGTCATCCATCCGCCTGTTCATCTAAGTACGAGGAAATCCCCGGGAAAAATCACTTAGCGTTATTATAGAAAACTCTCGTAGCGCTATCGAAATGCCGTCTACTACTAGTCTGGTTGTGTTTGTATTATCAATAATTCAATTATTGATGATCAGGAGGAGAATTAGTGCCGTATTTATTTTCGCGATCGTCAATTTTCGCGCTCAGAGAGCTTCTGGCAATGCATGATGGGATATCTTGCTCCGGTTAGTGACCATCGGATGTTCACTACATTTCGCGGTGAATTGTGGGATACATTCAGTGCACTATATCGTGGACACTAAACATTCGGACACCACTACAAAATGGCGTGCTCACTATATAGTGCACTATATAGGGGTTAGGGGGTGGTTTCGGACACAGCCTAAATCTCTTGTCTTATTTTCTGATACATGGCAGCCATTTTTGGATCATCTTTCTCAATATGATACTGATCCTGAACAGCAACAAAATGCAAAGAGTACCATCCACCTCTCATTGTCTCATTGAGTACCTGTGCTAACATGTGTTGTGTTAGTGATGCAGAGAGGTCTACTGAATTATTCTGTAATCTGTAATTGGTTTTTTTTGTGAGACAGAGAGCTGGTTTGTGGATGACCTGCATGTGTAGTTCCCACCCTGAAGGAGATGTGATGGTGTGCTGGTGCTTTGTAGGTGACACTATTGATGATTTATTCAAAATTCAAGGTGCATGTAACCAGCATGTGCTTTGGCATACTGTCCCCTGGTTTGAGCTTATTGGGATCACGATTTGATTTTCAAGAACACAATGACCCAAAATACTCCTCCTGCCTATATAAGGGAAATGACCAATAAGGAGAGTGCTGCATCAGATGACCTGGCCTCCACAATTACCTGACTGAAATTCAATAAATCCCTGTTTGGGATGAGTTGGACTTCTTAGTGAATGAAAAGCAGCCAATAAATCTTACCATATACCATACATACACAATACAAAATACATAAAAACAATTGAATGAGTGTTTGTTTTGAACAAACATTCTCATTCTCTTTGACTGGTATTGTACATAGTTCATGACTAAAGACTCCTTTATTTGTGGCAACTTTAAAACCATTTCAATTATTTTTGTTGTTTGTTCATTTGTCATTTGTTTTTTTTTTTCAGTGAAATGAAACGCAGTAGATCAACAGATGTCTGACCTTCCATAGAGGACCTGAGCTCTGCTTCTACTGATGAGCCTGTCTGATGTCGTCTAATGATGAGCTTTGTCCTTTGCATTTGGTGTTTGAACACAAGGCTGTAGTGAACTCTAGTGTTGACTGAGGTTTATATGTCAGGATAAATCAGACTCTTTTTCTGACATACAGTTGTCACAGTCTGCTCCCCTTTCACCTGCCTCTCAGTACTTTTCCATTCCCTCTCCACTCACCTGCCAGCCACGCCCCCCTCATCAGACCCACTCCCCTCACCTGCTTGACTCACCTGCTTCCCATCACCAATCAAGCTAGTATTTAAGCCCTCCCTGCTCACTCATTCTCTGCCAGATTGTTCTACATGCTCACGCTAGACTCTCCAGCACTCTTCTCCGGACTGATCTCCCGTTGCTGACTCTGCCTGCCTTGGACTAACCTGTTTGCTGTAATCCCGGTAACCGACCCTGTCTTCTGTCTCCGACCACGAGCTTCTGCTCACTCTGGATTCTGCCAGCTGGTGTCGGCCCAGCTACTGGTGGTTCACTCCTGGTACGTCTGCCTCAACACCTGTCTACCTGCTTGCCGGACTGGTGTTCCCAGCCTAAGCCCCTGGACTTTCCCTGTGCCAGAGAGAGAATATTTCTTCTGCTGTTGCTTTGAACGGTGCTATTGCTCTTCAAGCTGCCAAGTGTAATAAAAGTGACTTTCCTGTATTCCCTTCGTCCAGTGTGCTGCATTTGGGTTCTCACTACACCCGTTTCAACAGTAGTGGCAGCTCAAAAGTTCCCCTCCAAGCCGAGAGCCAGCTAAATGGCAGCTGACTCCCAGCCAACCCCCCCCCCCCCCCCCCCCCCCCCCCCTGCCCCCCTCAGTGCATTTTTATCTTCTTAAGTACCACCCCCCCCACCCCCATAATCTTACAGTAGTGCAATTTGAATAACAGTTAATTTTTTTTCTAAAGGAATAACAAATTAGTGTAATTGGGTTACAATCTCTCTCTGTCTCATTATTATTATTATTATTATTATTATTATTATAATAGATCGTATTTGTCCAGTTCAGAAAAATACTGACCTACAATTCAAGAAGATTACTGTGACAGATTAATTTAATCACTGCATGTCATGTTATCTTAAATGGTTATGACATGGAATTATTTCATCACTGCAGTAATGTGCAGTTAAGAATTACTGGCAAATGCATTTTTTTTAATCAGTGGAAGGTTATGGGAAATAATTGAATTGATTTCCAGACTGTAACAACAGTCTGTTAGTTTAAACCAGGGGTCGGCAACCTTTTCTACTCAAAGAGCCATTTAGGACCGCCTCCTAATGAAAAGAAAGCACCTGGAGCCACAACCCATTTTGACATCACATATAAAACCTGTATGCCATGTACAAAAAACTATACTATGTTGCATTTATGAAATCAACAAACTGCTTCAGAGCACACAAAATTTTATTTCTGCATGTAACAAAAAGCATTTTACTTAATTTCAAACAAAATATCCAGTGTCTATTTGAGTCCTTGTATTTAATAAATAAAAATCTAAACTTACCCAACCTACACTGAAGGAAAAATACAAACAGGATGCCTGTCCTCCTCTTATTTAGGAAATAAAAATCAAAACTAATCCAAATATTATCCACCAGCACTGAATGAACCATGCAAACCAAAAAAATGCGCAGTCTGTTTCTGCGCTCCATTGCATGTGTGCAGTCAACTGTCCTCCTGAATTTAAAAAAAAAAAAAAAAGACCATTTCACTTAACAATATATAGTTATGTATTTATATTTCACACCCACGCACACATATGCAAAACAATAGCCAATAAAAATATTTATTTTACCTGGTTAATGTGATTTTTGCTGCTGAACCTCGCCGCACAGTGTCTTCATGTCAGGGCTGTAAGACGTCACCTTGAGGCGTCAGTGGTGCTTGTTTTTAATAAAGTTCATGTTGGAGAAGACCTGCTCACAGATGTATGTGGATCCGAAGATTGCCAGGACCCCAAATGCATACCTCTTGTCCTGTTTGGGAAGGTTTGCAATGTCACTCCATTTGTGGATCTGAGCGAGGACGGCCTTCCGCTGGCACACATTTTCAAGATCAGCTGTCAAACTCTTGAACTTCAACACCCAAATGTCCTTGTCAGCGATGTTGGCCAGTTCCATCTCTAGATCAGGTTGACTTACACCTGCAAATGCAGTCATATTCAACAAGGATGGATCGATGCTTAGGCGTAGTGGTAGTGTGCTAGATAAATGCCATCTGCCAGACATGAGGTATGCCAGGAAGGGCTGTCGCGAGTGCAACACATATTTTATATGCTAAAAATATTCAAAATGATTTATTTTAATGTTGCAAGTTTACCATACTCTTCAAATTTAGAAATGTATTGTATTGTATTGTATGTATTAATTTTAATAAAATACTCATTTATTTTCCAAAGTCACTGGGAGGCACAACATGTGGCTCCGGAGTCATTGGTTGCCGACCTCTGGTTTAAACCATCGTATCACTCATACAAGCAGTTAAAGTAAAATAAAAATATGAATGTATAAAAAAATAAAATAAATAAAACGTTACATTAACAGCAGCGGTGAGGAAAGTACTTGCTGTTTTGCTGTTATCTTGGCACAGTGCACCAGGATGCTTTTGCTTCAAGTGCTAATTCATTGCGGTCGTACTGCGAAGGGCCTGTCAAGGACCAGTCAAAGAAACATGAGAACTTTTGAGTTGCTACATCTGTATCATCACACACCTACAAGACCTAAAATTAACAATTGTGTAATGTTTTTATATTAAAATCTTAGACTCTAATATCATCTTATAATCTTTAAATTATTGTTGTTCCAAGGAGTTTCACTGGGATATTTTGTTAAAGCAGTGGTTCTCTGAGCTGAGGGACAGGCCTTCAATGGAAGTATAAAGCCACTGCAGGTGGGGCATGGATAACCAGAGGAAAGATATGGAATGAAACCAAGTTGAATGAATATATGGACGGAAAATAAACAGTTTGCTGATGCTATCCTGCTTATTCTACTGAAATTTTAATTGGATAATTTTATCAGTTACTTCACTGTGTGAAAGGAACAGTTAGATGATTACTGCACATGATGTCTATAAACTCCACATTTAGTCAGACAAACTGTCTGTCCCATTGCTCGCACTTGCAGCCACATGTCAGAAAAATATCAATGCATAATCCACATTGGATGAACACTAACACCACTTTAGTGCTCAGTGTATCCCACAGTTCACCACAGTTTCCTGCTAAACACTAGTCAACCTGTTGGTGTATTATCTATAAACATATTTTTTAGACACACAATCAATAGACATAAATATTATGATATGTTGGAATTAGACTGAAAATCATATATGTCCACTTCACAGTTATAACAGAACCTCAACAGTTGTGTTTTATCCCTAAATCTCAAGACACATTTTCTTCAATTACACATGTACAATTACAATAATTTACAATGAATGATAGAATGGTTACAGTAGCAGTGGGACCTGTGATAGAGATAGACACAGATGCACATCAGCAGCAAATCTTAAACTAACTATAAACTGTAAAGCAGATATGGTAGCAATGATGGCAGTAATAATATATGTATGAGAATCGAGCTGACCCAAGCCAATGACACCTTTTGCCTCATGGGAGCTCACGCTTCTGATTACTGCCTATTATTAGGCAGTTTCAGTCTCCCCCACAGTCCGCCTGGGTCATGCAGCAGCTCTGCTGAATGGTAATGCACTGTACCACCTGTCACACGTCAATGTAAATACCTACTCCAAACCAGAGAATTCAGAAGAAGAGACCCGTCGCCCTTCAATTTTACACACAATAGCATGGAATATCTGACCCTCTGTCAAGATGGAAGACAGGTTGCAGCTAAGGCCTTTCATCCCCAGTTTAATCAAGGCATTTCAGTTGAGTTTTACAACATCACCACAGGAAGACACCTGAGGAAGAAGAAGATCTACCTCTGAGCATCAATGGTCAGGAATTTAACAACGTATACAACGGACACCCTTTTTTAGGGCCTGAGCACTGGTGGTGCAAGGCCCAAGCGCCGAACAACCTCTGTTTTTTGGACAGAGTTATGAAATTGGAGCCAAATTGTAGAACAGGGCAAGACCTACAAAAAAGTCTCCTGGTGTAATGGGCTAAACCCTGATGAAACCAATCTGTTATCTAAACTTCAAGCATGCGTTAAGGATATAAAACTTTGGGTGAGCTACAATTTTCTGATGTTAAATTCAGACAAAATTGAAGTTCTTGTAATTGGACCCAAACCTCAGAAAGAAAATAGTGAAATACTTACTTTAAACAAAATCAGTATTTGTCCTTTAACATCCACATAAAACAAATTTCAAGGACTGCTTTCTTCCACTTAGGTAACATTGACAAAATCAAACGCATCAAGCGGATGCAGAAAAACTAGTCCACATTTGTTACTTCTAGGCTGGACTATTGTAACTCGGTAACATTGACAAAATCAAACGCATCAAGCGGATGCAGAAATACTAGTCCACATTTGTTACTTCTAGGCTGGACTATTGTAACTCTTTGTATCTCTCTTAGGACTTTGCAGCTAATTCAGAATGTTGCTGCACATGTACCAACAGGAACTAAGATCAGAGATCATATTCTCTCATTCTGGCTTCTTTGCATTAGCTATCTGTTAAACCTGTTTAATTTAATTTAAAATTCTCCTCCTCTTCTCTTCTCCTCACCTACAAAGCTCTTCATGGTCAGGCACCATCATTTCACTACACTGTAAGAAAAAAACGCATAAAAAAACGGTCAGTGACTGGCAGCTATGGCTGCCAAACAAAAACCTTAAAATTAAAGTAAAATACTATAATTTAAAAAATGTGCAAAAACAAATTTACAGAAAATTTCATTACATTTTTTACAGAAGAATACTGTTATTTTACTGTTTTTTCCCCAAATAATTATGATCGATCACGTTCAATAAAGGGACAATCCTAAAAGTTCTGCAGGAAAATACCATTATTTTACAGATTTTTACCAAATAATTATGATCAATCACTTTCAATAAAGGGACAATCCTAAAAGATCTGCAGGAAAATACTGTTATTTTACAGATTTTTACCAAATAATTATGATCAATCACCTTCAATAAAGGGACAATCCTAAAAGTTCTGCAGGAAAATACCACTATTCTACAGATTTTTACCAAATAATTATGATCAATCACTTTCAATAAAGGGAGAATCCTAAAAGTTCTTTTTATGATCAATCTGTTACAAGGCACGGACACAGGACTCAACTGCAGGACTCGGGAGGCAGATACAGGAGGTAACCAGTCTTTAATTCCAAGCAGAGGTTCAGTACACGGGAAATCAGTCATGTAAATCAGGCAAACAATCCAAAGGGGTAAGGCAAGAGCAGGATCAAAAAACAGGCGAGGGTCAAAACCGAGAAGCACACTAGGAAAACGCTGGAGAGTAGGACACATGGTTCGCTAACAATCTGGCACTGGGACAGGGGAAACCAAGGATTTAAATACACAGGTAACAGGGCGTGGCAAACACAAGGAGGGAAACTGGGAGGCTGGAGAAGGTGGAGCGAAGACTGACTGTGACACAATCACCTTCAATAAAGGTACAATGCTAAAAGTTCTGCAGGAAAATACCGTTATTTTACAGATTTTCCCCAAATAATTATGATCAATCACCTTCAATAAAGGTTTAATGCTAAATGTTGTGGGAAATGAATTACAAATACAGTACACACCACTATTGATTCTAAAACCATTTTATTTAATGTATTCAGATGTAAATTTACAATGTTAACCAATTATTCACAAACAGCTCTTTAAACACCCCCAGGAGGAACTGAAAAACTAAAAATGGTATTTCTCCATGTGTGTTACGTGTTTCTATTAGCATTTCTATCAAAATTAGGTCACTTTTGAAATGGATAGAGAAAGCAACAAATGCAAAAAAGTGCTGTTGAGCTGAGGGGGTTGTGGTCTTAAAGGGAAGGTGGTTCACTTAAAGGGAAAGTTCCGTTTCTAGCAAAACATACGTGCATTTACTCACCAATAACATTTTGGTGTAACTTGGAGTCCTGTTTAGAGATCTGCGTATATCCATATAACGGGAGTAAATGGGGCTAGGACAATGCAAGCTCTAAATAAGGCATTATCTGCCATGAATCTTTATTTCACCAATACTTTAAGACGAATGAATGAACGAACAAGTACTATTGCCCTGTGAGTTCAGCGTCACCCTGTTGTTGTTATCAGGGACTTTCTACACACGGGTTACATGGGACGACGCGCCCCGCTGCAGCACAGCTCATAGCAAATTCCATGTAAAGATGGCCGACCGTCACAGAGCATGAAGTGAATGAGCTGTGCTGCGGCAGCGCGTGTCGGACGTCATCACAGTAGGCGTGTGTGAAAGCCCCCGATAACAAAAACTCTGTACTTACAGGGTGCAGATGCTGCAGTCCTTGCCCGGTTCACTCCCGTTATATGGATATACGCAGATCTCAAATGATCTAAATAGTGTCCAAAGCACTCCAAGTTACACCAGGTTTAAAGAAACTGAATTTTCCCTTTAAGTTTTATATTGTTACTACAATATTCTCCTAACCCTTGGGGGCTCTGTGCAAGGTAGTTCTAATAACATTTGTGGACAAGCATTACAGTGTTTTAATTAACTAACTATACAGTGTATTAAGTCAAATGGAAACATACCACAACAGAGGTGCAACACAGCAGAAAAAGCAGAAAGATCTGAATCCCCCTCCAAATTGCCAGTAATCGTCTGGATCTCTGGTGATCCTGGAGGGGACACAGACAGAGAGAAGCTAATACTGAAAGGCCTTTACTGTAAAAAGTAGGATTTCATTTATTGTTCACACTGAAATTTCAGTCATTATCTACTCACTCTTGCGTCAATGAAAGGTAAGGTGAAGTTCCACAGGAAATCAGTGTTATAGCATTTTCCCAAACAACTGCAGTAAATAGTGACTACATTTAAATGCAAAAAACAACTGAAGAATCCTCATGCTCTTAGCTCTTCAATGCGGTCAAACAAACCCACACCTACAGATCAACGCAGCTTCCAACTAAGAAGCTACAGTGAAGCTAAACACATGGTTCAAATTATGACTTTTCAGGTCAACCTGGCATGCTGCTGTTGACTACAGTTGTTTGGGGGGATGCTGCAAGTTTTCAAGCACAATCGGAAATTACGGATTCTGGTGAGCAGCATTCAAACACAATCGGAAATTACAGAATCTGGCGAACGGCAGATCTTACACACTGCTCCTTTAATTTAAAGTGAACTAGTCTTTCAAACAAACTTCATTTAAATTTTCTATGAGACATTATAGTTAAAGGTTTTTACCCAGAAAGGATGTTAAAGTGGCCATTGGACTGCAGAGCTGGATAACTTTGGGGAGTAACCACCCAACTTACCTTACTGTGCGACCCAATTGTGTTACAGATATTACTGGCCAGCATGATGGAAAAGTCATAGAAAACAGGGATTCATGTTTGAGGCACTGTGTACATAATTCATATTCCACCACTGGAGTCATGCACATTCACAGTCTTTATGTCAGGATAACATGAATACTCACTGGCTCCGAAGACCTTGTGGCAGGAGACTTTTCATTTCCATGTTGTCTGGATGATGAGGGGAAAACACACAGACAAACAAACAATATTAGCCAGCTTGCCGTTGGAAACATAGACATGCAAAATATTCCTCAGCAGCCTCACACATACATTTATTCTTACATAATATTCATATTATGACTGATGTGAACTTGGTTCCATAAAACAAATCCATTCTCTGTATGTTTTGCCTACTGTGGATTATGCACTGTGATTACGGATTATGCACTGTGATTATGTATGATTATACTTTTATACACATTTTACTAGACTAGGACTATACCAATGAAATGCGTGATATTTAAACAATACACAACGTAGCAATCATTTGATTTATGCTTAAAGGCCTGCTATGAAAACGTAACTGAAGTGCTTTGCAGCAAATAGTGTGAGAAGAGGACAGTTTCTGGGAAAAATGTATGTGTGTGTCAACAGAGGGTGGGAAAAGGTGCGTATGTGTCAACAGATTGTTGGAAACAATGATAATACTTGTGCAAATGTATACTCCCCATTTGTGTGAATTAATAAAACAAGCCTGAAAACTGTGAAAGGCAGAACTCAGCAGTGGATGGTAGAGACAGGCTGCAGAGTCTGTAGAGCTGAGTTCTCCCTTTGCAAAGGTGAACTTCAGTGTCATCGGTGAATCAGTGTTGTGTCTCATTCTCTGTATATTCTTCTCTCTCTGAGGTCCACGTGGTCAGCGAATCCGGGGTGGTAAATTGTACCACAACAATTTTGGGAGCTCGTCCGGGATAAGCTAAAAGCTTGAGGACCTGACCAGGACAGCTATTGGACACAAGGGCCAGGTACGAACGGACGAAGGACACGGGTCGACCAAAACAAGGTAAGCAGAAACTTGATCTGCATTGGCAACCACTAAATTTTAACATGTCCTAAGTCCAAGTAGTAACTTGTCCGTAAATTTAAGAGAGATGATGAAGTAATGTTGAGAGGTTGAAATACAAACAAAACAGTGTGTATTTTATGAGAACAGAGAAATAGTGAAGTAATATTAAGAGTTTGAGGCCCGGGGGATTTGAGGACCCCCGAGGTTTGAAGTGTCTTTGAGTGTGGCAACTCCAACAGTACTCTGACGAGGGGCTGTATAAGCTGGGTTCGAGGCCCGGGGATTTGAGGACCCCCGAATTCTGAAGTGTCTTTGAGTGTGGCAACTCCAACAGTACTCTGACGAGGGGCTGTATAAGCTGGATTCGAGGCCCGGGGATTTGAGGACCCCCGAATTCTGAAGTGTCTTTGAGTGTGGCAACTCCAACAGTACTCTGACGAGGGGCTGTATAAGCTGGGAACAGAATAACTGTGAGTTGCTCAACCTCCAGAGCAACAAGACCAGAAGAGTAAAAGTCCTGTGAGTTCAAAGCACGTTCCTTACATGAAGAGATAGAAAATACACACACACACACGGGTAACGCATGAATGATAAATGTGTATGAGTGCCAGAGGGAAAGGAACTGAAGCAGCAGCACTGCCGGAAACCGGTTCTCCGGTGCTAACGTAAGGCAGTGGTCTGTTGAAGTAGGTCACGGAAGCCTGGATTAAGGTTTTATTTGTAATTGTATTGTCCTCACAAAACTGTAGTAAACGTACTTAGAATCAGTATTGTAGTACTTCTAGTATTTGAATGTGTTTAGTATTGTATTACTCAAAGACAAAGGATTGTAGTGCTTCCAGTATTTGAACATATTTAGTATTGTAGTACTCACAGACAAAAGACATAATGGACATAATGGAGTTTGACCGAGACGACGGGTGGGGACCAACTAGCTCATTTAAGACAGGAGAAGAACAGTTGGCAGGACTATAAAGGGTAGTGACAGCCACTCATGATAAAAAAGATGCAACAGAAATAATGAAACAGATGAGAGAGGAGGTAGGGAAATTGTTGGTAGAGAAGGGAAAGACAATGCAGGATAAAGGAAGTTTGTTGAGAGAGTTTTGGAAGATGGAGCAGAGGTCAAGGCGAGAGAAAGAAAGAGCAGAACAGGAAGAGAAAAATTGTGGTTGGATGAAAAAAGGAAAACTCAAGAGCATACAGGATAAGGCAGAGAAGGAGAAGATGAAGTGGGCCAAGTGGGCCATGTGGTGGCAGGGAGCAAGACATATAATGACAGACAAAGTAGGAGGGAAAGACAAGGCCAAAAGTACATCAGGTAAGAATACAGACCCTCCCCCATACTCCTCTGCAAAACCCAGTGCGCCCCTAGCGAGTGGTCCAGTAATTACAGGAATGAATCCAATGTTGGAAATTACATCAGGAAAACTACACATTGACGACACAAGGCGCAGACACATGGACAGACATCACATCCAACATTAGCGACAC
Source organism: Nibea coibor (assembly GCA_023373845.1). NCBI lineage: Eukaryota > Metazoa > Chordata > Actinopteri > Sciaenidae > Nibea > Nibea coibor. Next base: position 1,610,926 of record CM041738.1, read on the forward strand.
CAGATAGCCTCAAAGAACTGCAGACCCAATTGTTAAAGATGCAGATAACTGAAGCTAAACAAAAAATAAGTGATAAAAAGAAACAGGAGAAGCCAAGCTCCAAAATAATGATAGCCACACACCAATCTCACACACCTGATCTACAACCAACGCCACCCTGGGTGCCACCACCGCCCCCACAGCAGCAGAGTTTGCCCTATCAGAGATTTGCAGGAGGATTCGGGAGAGGTAGAGGCGCGTGGGGAGCAGGGCGTGGAAGGGGTGGTTTGCTAAGGGGACAGCAGGGGAGGGACCAGTGCTACTTCTGCAATGGGACGGGTCACTGGGCTCGAGACTGCCCTCAGCGTGAGGGGAACTATCGTCGTGGGGGACGTGGACTCCCTCCGCCATGTGGATCAGACACCGTTCCATGCCCGATTGAAGGTCAATGCACCACTCATCCAGTGAAACGTCAGTTACCAGTGACAGATTGGGATCAGTGGGAAGGATGGGGAAGCCATCAGCAGTAATGACACACCCCACAGAGAGGCCAAGACAGCTTTAACACAGCAGACCCAATGCTGTCTATGAAAGTTGGCACAAGAAAACCTTGTCTTTTCTAGTGGATACAGGAGCGACCTGTTCTACGTTGATTGACACTCCTCCCAACACACTGTCTGACGAGACAATAACAGTCATGGGTTTCTCTGGGTCACCCAGATAGGTGGACAGACTGTGAAACATTCATTTGTGCACTCACCCACCGTGCCCCTGAACTTATTAGGAAGAGATCTCCTGATAAAGCTCGGAGCATCCATCCTGTGCAGTCCAGATGGACTAAGAGTGACTTTACCAGATGGCACTAACTTCCACTGTGATGATACAGCCACATGTGGACAGTATTTAATGAGACCCATTGAAGAGACTTACGCTGACATTTACTGGGGAATGCTCCAACCAGAGACTGTTGAAACACCTGGCATCCTCTCTGCCTACCTGCAGTGGAAGCCCTGGATAGCCCAAATTGAACCCTACATCTCTCCACCCGATCCTCCCCATGTAACTCTCTTTTATGACAGGCTGCAAACTGATTGGTATCAAGACAAATTTCAAGATCAATTAGAAGGGAAGACTTGGGAAATCAAAACACAAAACATTTACGTGGCTCCAGAAGGGGTGGCGGCGGGGGGTAGAACTAAACTCTGATCAATTAGAGTGGTACATGATTAGTGACGAAGCTGCACCCCACGTTTCACTAGCCCTGCATCCACAACACCAAGCTAAAGAATTAGGAGGCATGGTAAAAAGAGCATTGGCGCAAGCAGATTGGCAAGCTACGAAAATACCTCAAATTCAGTTCTCTGCATTGACTAAAACATACAGAATCATGTTGAACTCTGATAACATTGTTACCCTAGAACATGAACAGATCACAAGACACCATGGTAGGGAGAAGACAGATCATCACCGCACTAAAGACATGATTGACACCCTCCCTGCCCACCTTTGGGCGGAGGGCCCCACTGATGTGGCCTCACTGATTGCACACCTGTAACTTTTGCAGTCAACACAGACACTCCATTATGGATCAGACAGTATCCACACAAATCTCAGGCAGAAGCAGGGATACAGGGCACAATAACAGGTTTATTAGAAAAAGGGGGTGTTGGAACCCTCTCACTCAGCCTGGAACACTCCCATCCTGCCAGTAGAAAAGAAAGGGACAGGTAAATACCGCATGGCACATGATCTCAGGGCAATTAATAATATATTGGTCACCCCAACCGTACCAGTCCCCAACCCTGATGTTGCACTGGCTAACCTCGACCCCTTCCAAAGCTGGTTCACATGTATTGATTTGGCAAACACGTTCTTTTGTCTCCCACTGGCTCCAGAATGTAGGGACATATTCTCATTCACGTTCAAGGGACAGCAGTTGCGATACACGAGACTACCTGCACTCTCCCCAGGTCTATTTAACCAAGTTTTGAAACAGGCACTGAGTGACTGCACCCTCCCTGAAAACACGACTCTTATCCAATATGTAGATGACTTACTGATAGCAGCTCCCACAGCAACAGCATGCTTGACGGCTACACAATCAGTACTCCAACACATAGCTAACAAATGATTTAAGGTTAGCAAAGACAAGCTACAGGTAGCCAGGAAGCAGGTCTCATTCTTAGGACGCATGATATCCCAAAAGGGGGTCAGCATGTCTCCAACACACAGATCTGCAATCCTACACCACACCAAACCTGTAAAAGTAAAAGACATGCTCTCATTTCTCGGACTGACAGGCTACAGCCGAAACTATGTGGCAAACTACACAGGACTGACCCAACCACTACGTGAACTGGTCAGACAACAGGGCATGCGTAACCTCACAGCGAAACTTGATTGGACACAGGATGCAGAAACAGCCTTTATCACATTGAAACAATCATTGGCTACTGCTGCAGAATTGGCAACACCTGACTACCACCTGCCTTTCTACCTGGATGTCTCTGGAACAGAATCATGCGTTAATGGCATTCTGTTCCAGAGAAAAGGGGGAGAGAGAGTAATATTGATGTACACAAGCGTAATGCTAGACACTTTGGAAAAAAGACACCCACATTGCACACAACATGCAGCAGGAATAGCAAAGCTAATACAAAAAAACTGCACACATTGTAATGGGACACCAACTAAACATCCTGACAACACATAGTGTGCTCACAACACTGAGACAGAGAAGACTGAGCAAAATTTTGGAAGCGCCAAACATCTCATTCACACACAGAGGCATTAACATGGCGGATCAGATAGGGACAGGAAAGACACACACGTGCAGAGTGGCGAAAGAGGAAAAAGTCAGAGCAGACCTACAGGCTACACCAATTGCAGAAGCTAGAGATTTGTTCACTGACGGATGTTGCTTCAGGCATGAGACAGATGGACTCAGGGCAGCTTATGCAGTAGTGGAAGATAAAGATGGACTATTGATAACACAGAAAGCAGAAAGACTAGAGGGACGGCAGTCAGCACAAAGAGCAGAGGTGGTAGCAGTGATTGAGGCACTCAAGCTAGGGAAAGGACAGGAAGTGAACATCTACACAGACTCAGCATATGCAGCAGGAGCAGTTCATGTTGAACTAGGGCAATGGATGAGAGTAGGCTTTTTGACCGCAGATAACAAACCCATCAGGCATGAGGCTGAGATGAAAGAACTAGCAGAAGCATTACTACTCCCAAAGAAAGTAGCAGTCATAAAATGTAAAGGACACGACACAGGGTACCTGGACAAGACAATACTTATGTGTTCAGAGACTGAAATGCAACCTACAACGAACATACACGGACTGATCAAACTACAAAGCAGAGCATCTCCTCAAGAGAAAACTCTGTGGAAAGCTAGAGGGGCCACAGAGACTGACGGACTTTGGAGGGGACCGGATGGTAGACCTATCCTACCCCCAGGACTGAGACAGACAGCAATGGAGGAAGCACATGCGGTGGGACATGTAGGTGTAGCACAAATGCTAAGAAATCTTGACCATTGGTGGTACCCTTTTCTTAAAGACATGGCACAATACCTGACTAAGACCTGTGAACAATGTACCAAGTTTAACACCAGACCCACCATCAGACCAGAACCAGGAAAGTATCCATTGGAAGTAAAACCAGGAAAAGAGATTATCATAGACTACACAGACATGGTAGACTCAGTCAGAGGATACAGATATGTATTGATGTGTGTAGATGCATACACAGGATGGCCAGAAGCCTGGCCCACAAAGAAGGAAGATGGTAAGTCAGTGATAAAATTCCTGGTAAATCAATACATACCAAGGTATGTATTCCCAGAAAGAATAAGATCAGACAATGGTACTCATTTCAAGAACCAAGACCTCCAGCAGGTGGAGGCAATGTTGGGGTTAAAACACTCTTTCGGCACGGTGTATCACCCTCAGTCACAAGGCAAAGTGGAAAGAATGAATCAGACGGTGAAAAACAAATTGGCTAAAATCTGTGCACAGACCAAAATGAATTGGCTAGATGCCCTGCCCCTAGCTTTAATGTCAATTAGGAGCTCAGTTAACCAATCCACAGGGTTTACCCCACATGAGCTGCAGACGGGGAGAGCGTTCCCCGGACCGCATTCCAAACTTCCTCTGGTTGAAAATGATGATCAAAATCTAACTTCTAAAGCTTATTTCCATGAGCTGCAGGGTTTGGTGTCTGCTTTTTCTAAACAGGTGAAGGATCAGCAGAACGCAGAGAGAGGTAAAACACCTCCAGAGGCAGAGTGGGTTCTGTTCCGTGTCATCAAAAGGAAGTGGTCAGAACCATGCTGGACAGGCCCATTTCAGGTGACTGAAAGAACAACCCACGCAGTGCGCCTAAAGGGAAAAGGAGACACCTGGTTTCATTGGAGCCAGTGTGCTGCAGCTGAGGCAGCTGTCCGACATTCAGAAGAATCTCCAAGAAAAGAGCACCAAGTCGGCTGACTCGGAGAAAGATCCTGCCGGCAAAGGGGCAGAATAATCCCCTGGCAGTGATCCAAGGCTCCAGGGCAGTCTACCCCTGGGGTCTGAAGAAAGAAGAGTTCCAGCAGGGAGGAGGTGAAATAGCGCTTCTCTCCTACATGTAGCGTGCCAAACTACCATCTGAAAAAAAAAAAAAGAGCTCCAGCAGGGAGGAGGTGAAATAGCGCTCCAAGCTACCAACTCAAGAAAGAAGACATCTCAGCAGACAAGATGAGTTCGATAGGTTTACATCTGTGCATTGTCTGCTGGTTCATCATCATTGTAGTGTTCATGTGGGCACTTTGCAGATTGGCTGTCACAGGACAGACCAAGGTTTAGAGGGCCCAAAAGTGAAAGAATCTTTTCTCATAATTTTGTTATTTTGCGGCACATTGCGAAAGAGCTGTGTTGATATAACCTTAAACGAAGGTTGAAAACTCTCCTAGGGGTGGTACCGCCGAGGACAAAAGGTAAAGACGGGTCGTATTAACTGGAAGGTTTTGCTTGCATATTATTTCATTCAGTTTATTGATATTCTTATATACTTACGTATTTGAACTTTTCAACACATTATGCGTACATATCCTCCCTCACACGTAGTGGCAGTTCTGGCTATTGCTTCCATAGTAATTGTGTCCATTGTTTTTTGGATTTACTGTGAGCTTCCCACCCAAAGCTGTAACTCCAGTGCCTGAGACAAAAAAAAAAAAAAACAAAAAAAAAAACTCTTTTTAAACGATCTGCAGAAGTCGATTCTTCAGGGGAGGGTTGAACGCAAAATCTGTAGCAATACAAACGGAAAATAACTAGTTCAAAACAAAATGAATCCATTAACCATGCTGAGTGTATTACAGGTCTTAGCCACAACATTGGCGGTCTCAACACAAATAGCTGAACAAAAGTGTGGTGAAGACAACAATCTTCGGCACACAGCACAGAACGGATTGATTGTATGCAGCCCCTCAAACGCCACGGCAGTAATAAGTATTCCATACTCTGCATTACAAAATGAGTGGGGTCAAAAGTTAACAGGCTGGGGACCCGGACATGAATGGTATCTGACAATAGGGTTCAGCGGTTGGGGGGATTTGGTGGCTGAAACAGGCTTTGATTGGAAACACTGGTCGACAAACTATGCCAAAAAAGTACGTCAAAACATAACTATGACCAAGACTCAGGATAGGTTGATAATACAGCATCGGACCATTAATGACACCAGGTCACCAGTATGCATGAGCGTATACTTATGGGCTTATTCTGCCGGAAGACACCTGGTATATGACATAGCCTTGTGCTGGGGAAAATGGACAAAGCCCCAGATGCACACAACCACACAGAAAAAAGGGGTCTCGGTCTTGTTATACTTCGCAACGACTGATGACGGATGACTGGTTCCAAATAGTCACAGGGATTTCAGGGACGTCTAATAATTGGCTACTTATGACAGAACAGGCAGGAAATGCATCAGGAGGTGATTGTGTTGTTTGTATGGGCGCTAGACCCCTCTTACAGGTTGTCCCTGCTCCGCTGACAGTTGAATGTCTGCTGTCAGTTATGACTCAAACAGTCCCATCAGGCAATTGCTCCGAGTGGGATTTCGTGTTTCCTGTGACTAAAGCAGTAAAACAGAAGCCTATTTTCTCCTCTAAAGTAGCCTCTGGAAACTTTACATGTGTTACTCTGACTGGTAAGGGCATTCATTTTGGTAAAGTAAATTCTGAATGGTGTAGTCACACCTTTGCCGTTCCATGGAATTTCACCCCCATTCCCAGAGCTGACGTATGGTGGTGGTGTGGGGATGATAGACTTTTTGACCGGTTGCCTAACAATGTGACAGGAGTGTGTGCTCTCACCACTCTCCTCCTCCCCGTTACAATCACACCCATATCTGCCAGTGAATTAGTCAGCGCAGCAGGAACTCTCTTGCCCGAAGGTTGGTACACATGCAGGAAGAGAGATTACTCTTGGAAATCTAACAATGATCCAACATACATCGATGCAATCGGCGTCCCTCGAGGTGTCCCAGACGAATACAAACTTGTGGATCAGGTTAAAGCAGGATTCGAATCGTTTCTTTGTTGGTGGTGTACTATTAATAAGAACGTGGACTGAATTAATTACATCCATTATAATGTTCAGCAACTAGGTAATTGGACTCAAAGTGGGTTTGAGGCTGTTCATGGACAATTGGCTGCCTGATCATCCCTGATGGCATTCCAAAATCGCATAGCCATAGACATGCTCTTAGCAGAAAAAGGTGGAGTATGTGCTATTTTTGGAGATCAATGTTGTACCTTTATCCCCAATAACACAGCCTCAGATGGAAGTTTGACTAGAGCCCTAGAAGGCCTCAAGACACTTAATGGAAAAATGAAGGGCCACTCAGACTTATTACCACAGCTATATCACCCTCTCCTCGGATAAAGTCAATATGTTCCCATTACTAGCCACTGAGTTACAGGAGGACGATGAAATTGACCTAAGGTACAAAGATTCAGTAATATGATTGGTCAGGTTGGTGGAGGTCTCACAGTTATTCCTTTGTGTTGAACTCTAAAAAGAGTTCAAAAGGGGGAATTGTGGATTATGCGCTGTGATTACGGATTATGTATGTGTGTGTCAACAGAGGGTGGGAAAAGGTGCGTATGTGTCAACAGATTGTTGGAAACAATGATAATACTTGTGCAAATGTATACTCCCCATTTGTGTGAATTAATAAAACAAGCCTGAAAACTGTGAAAGGCAGAACTCAGCAGTGGACGGTAGAGACAGGCTGCGGAGTCTGTAGAGCTGAGTTCTCCCTTTGCAAAGGTGAACTTGGAATCAGTGTTGTGTCTCATTCTCTGTATATTCTTCTCTCTCTCTGAGGTCCACGTGGTCAGCGAATCCGGGGTGGTAAATTGTACCACAACACTACCTGTTCCTGAGTTTGCACCCCAGCAGCCGGTGATGTCGTGTCACTCCTGGTTCTTCAGCCTTCTCATGACCACACAGGTGATGCACATCTATGGGTTCTTTGCTGTGTGAAATACAGGGACACAGTGAAGAATACAGTAAATGGATTGTTCTTGCGTTTAAAGTGCTTTTCTAGTATTATCAACCACTTAAAGAACTGCAATACATTCACCCATTTGCACATTGATGACAGGCTCTACCAGAGTGCCAACCCATGAGGGAGCCCTAATTATTTACACACACATTCACACGCTGATGCACAGCATCCATGGCAACTTGGGGTTAAGTGTCTTGCCTAACAGGTGAACAGGAGCCAAGAATCGAACTGCCAGACTCGGCAAATTCTGCATTTGGCCTTTTGCAAAAACTGCTAAGACAGAGACAGTTCAGGCCATGTTTATCAAATGTCTTTGTTCTACTAAGTTCTCAACTGGATAAGGAACACCAGATGAGAGATAAGAATGGTTGCTATGATAAGCATTCAGTGTCATTCTGTCACCAGGATCAGGATTGTTGAATTGGCCAAATAGTATGATTTATGGAAATACCTCTTCCCTAAAAATATTTTGTAGTATAGGCTATATATTTTTAACTTACATTTCCCTCTGGCAATCATCACCACACCTTGATAAGGGTGTCTCTGGAATTAAAAGAATATCAGTGAATTTATGTATTACATAAACACATACATGGAACTTAACAAACATTTTGATTCACTGAAACTTAAACTGTCCCCCCCACACACACGTTGTGACCAGAAGTTAGATTACATTATAACTTTAAAATTGATATTTTCAGAAGGCAGTTACCACTCACAAAAACCACCACAGTTATTCACAAGCAAGTACAATTATGTTATAACAATGTAACGTTATTACTGAGCTGAGCAACACGTGTCTGTAACTTTACTAACATAACGTTAATGGTATGACAAAGATCTGCTGCCTGTAGCACACTCAGTATTAACGTTGTGTTTTACTGACATGAATCATGTCGAGCTTAGCAAGCTTGTTAACATAATACGTTACGTTATCTGTAACATCAATTCATTACTGACAACGTTACAGTCTAAACTATGAATATGAACACAAGCGTTACGTTAGGTTATTAACTAAAAAAATAACAGGGAAATGTTTTCTTACCTGATATCATCAGGATAGATTCAGAGATCACATCTCACCCATTTTGGCTTCATTACACTGGCTACCTGTTAAATCTAGAATAGAATTTAAAATTCTTCTCCTTACATACAAAGCTCTTCATGGCCAGGCACCATCATATTTAAAAGAGCTCATAGTTCCCTACTACCCCTCTAGGCCACTGCGCTCTCAGAATGCTGGGTTCCTTGTGGTTCCCATAGTTTCCAAAAGTAGACTGGGAGCCAGAGCTTTCAGCTATCAAGCTCCTCTTCTGTGGAACAAACTACCTTTCTGGGTTCGGGAGGCAGACACGGTCACCACAATTAGCCTCTCTAGAACCATCACGAGATAAGATCTGAGGGCAATGGGTCTGTCTATAGAGAGCATGCGGGATGTCTTCCACAGCACCAGTATCCTGACCTGGCTCAGGCTGAAGAGATGCAGCTGGATGACAGGCAGTTGGCTGGCACTAGTACTCGGTAACCTGGGGTTGATACCATCAGGGCCAGCAGCTTTCTGGGTATTTAGTTTTATTGTATCTGTAGGCTGTTATATTTAATTAATTAAATAAATAAATACTAATGTAATACAATGAATGTAAATCATTTCTAATCTACACTGGAATTTAGCATTAATTAGTATAGAATCTCTTTATTGGCCAAATGTACAACGTACACAGGAATATGATCTGGTATAACAACACCACAGAACATTAAATAAAAATCGAATAAAATAAAAGTTAACTTAACAAAGGTAAAAGGTAAAAAAAAAGTTGTGCTTTTCTTTAAATACATTATTATGCCGTCTGCAGAAAGCTTGATCAACGCGTTTTTTTCTTCCAGCAAACTTGTTTTTTCTCCACTGTTTTCACAGTCTTTGATACTTAAGATAATAAGATAAGAGTTAACCACATTCCATATATGAATATAAAGGAGTATTAATGGTGGATTTATAAGGCTAGCTTGCTAGCTAAGTGAATTAGCCTAGGGACCATCCACATGTCACTGTCTAAAACGTGTGGAGGTCGCGCTCATACTATGGTCGCGCTACTGTTGTGTCTTTGGAACCCTGTTTCTGCCACTTAATTAAAAAAATTAAGATATACTAAGTCAAAATTATGAGATAGTACTCAGTGTCTCATAATTATGACTTTTAAAATCTCAATATGACTTTATCTCATAATTATGACTTTTTTTATCTCATAATTTTGATTTAGTAAATCATAATTCAACTTTTTGTCCAATTATCACTTAGTATCTCAGCATTTTGACTCGGTATATATTTTTTTTAATTAAGTGGCGGGCCGGTCTCCCATACACGTCTTGCTCATACATTGGGTAGCTGACAGCGCGTGCGAGTTCAATTAAGTAAATAATCACAGTCAGGCTTGTGAGGTGTCAAGCAACCAGGGCCAGGTGGAGGCCACCAATCAGAACAGGGCAAGCAGCCGCGCATCAAGTGCTAGCAGTAGTATAACGCTGAAACCCCACTCCACACGTCTCTAGCACATTGCATATGTCCTGCACACCACTTCAAACCCCACCGGGAGCGTTTCAGAAGCGAGCGTTTAGCCCACCAGACTTGTTCATATTTGGTCATTTTCCCCATTGTCTGATTTTCTAAACATGTGTCTATGAGTTTAAATATTCTACGTAGTTAATTAGTTTCGCTTTTGTCTGTTTTTATGACCGGCAGTTTGCATGAGGTATTTTATTTTGAAAATCCGCCAGATTCTCTGTGCTGTTTCTGTGCCTGGCTTTGGCCCGCTCTGTGTAGATTGATGCGTGCTGCTCACGTCAAGAGTCAAAAATAGAATGGACGTGTAATTCACGTGTAGCCGAGCATAGAGACGCTTCTGGGACGCATCTGAAACGGACCACAGCGGAGCCGGTGGGGTTTGATACAAGGACTAGAATGAAAATCACACAATTTTCCTACAAGGACTCAGATTCCAGCTCATCTCCTTGTCAGGTCAATAAAAAGGCCATCACAACAGGTGGCCAAGCAGCTGAGAACTGGTGTGTGCTTAGACTCCTGCCTGTCATTATTTGTGACAAAGTTGATCCTCATGACCCAGTGTGGCAACAAGTGATCACTCTGAAAGAACTTGTGGAACTAGTGTGTGCACCCAAGATCACCACTGCTCAGGTGGCTTACCTTAACATTCTTGTTGTTGAATATCTGGAAACAAGGAAAACATTTTTTCCCTCTGATCACCTGAAACCCAAGCACCACTATACCATTATGCATCACTGATCCTCAAACTGGGTCCCCTAATATGGCTGTGGACAATGAGATTTGAGAGTAAACATTCCTACTTCAAGAGGTGTGTGAGGAGGACACAAAACTTTAAGAATATATGCCAGTCTCTAGCAGGCCAGCACCAACTTCTCCAAACAACCCTCAACTCAAACTCCTTTTTTGCACCAGTGCTGAAGTCAACAAATGTTACTCCATATCATGCTCACCTGTACAGTGATGCAGTGTGCAATGCAGTTACAGCACACACGTTTACAGAACCGGATTCTGTGTCACCTGAGGTAGATTTTAAGGGCACTCTTTCCAAAAGGGATCTTTTCTCTGCCTCAAACGCGAGTCTGATGAGTCAATCAAGTTTGGTCAGATTGAGCTTCTTTTGATCGATGACACAAAGGTGTGCTTTCTGGTGACACCGCACACTTCAGTGTATTTATCAGTGTATAGACTCTATGAAGTCAAACAAGCAGCTGAGGATATGCATTGCATTAATGCAGAACACTGCCTGGATTCCTACCCATTGCCTCTTTACAATCTGAATGGGAATAAAGTCATATCTCTTAAGCACAGTGTTGTTGATCAGTAGGAGTGTGATGAGGTGTTGGGGTTTACAATCAGAAGTTTTTGACAAGTGTGTAAATGAAGGGAAAATTACGTATATTAATCAAAGTATGGTGATTGTGCGGGGAAGTGTAATCCACAATCTGTTATCCACTAAACTTTTAAGCTAACCACTAAATAATTCATCTTTTGTGGAGGTGCTCAAAAACATTGGCGACCTTGCAGCAGTCCTGAGGCCAACAGAGGCCAGAAATGTTATGGCCTGCATTAAGAGAAAGTAAAATAATATATAGTGCATCTGTGCAGACCTTTAAGAGTTTTCCAGTGATCATATCTGGCCCTGGGCTCTTCCTGGTACTAATCAAGAAATAGGATAACTTAATCATGCTTTTGCATTGCTAAAATGGTAATACACTTCCTGGTATAAAACACCAGTTTTATGTAAAGGAAAGAAACAAGGATTTTAAAATAGTGATTTTATTAAACACTAAAACAGTTCAAGTCTACACTAAATCACATAAAGAAAAAAGTTTCTGCTGCACTGCTGTCTTGCTCCACAAAGCTTTGATGTCTCTCTCTGTCTCTCCATCTCGGTCGGTCGGTCTGTCCCTCGTTCTCTCTTCAATGTAAAACCACATACAATTAATTAAGATTTAAGAGTAAGATTTACCTCAAAATTGCAGAATAAAATCTTAAGTCATCAGTATGGAGGTAAGCCTTTATATAACAATAAAAACATAAAATAACAGGCAATTATCATAATTTTACACACATTTGCACATAATTTAAGAAAACAGTAAAACTACTGTATAATTATTATGGTAATTCTTCTGTTAAAAATGGGAAATAACTGTAGTTTGTCATTATTGGCATAACACTTAAAATAACAGGCAGGTTGTTAATTTACAGATAATGTCTGTAATTTTACTGTTTTTTTTTTTTTACACTATTTAAAAAAAAACGGTAGAACTATGGTAAAAAAAATTGAGTGATTTACTCTAAAATTACAAATTTTTTTTCTACAGTGTAGCACAGACCACACCATCAACAAGGCACGTTTAAATGCTTTCTTCACAAAATGAATGAGAGTGAGAGTGAAGCATGATTTTGTGTAGTTCATCGGTCTGATGCTGCAGTGTGGGGAAGCTTTGGTTGGGAATCCGCTGTAGCACCCGGGCATGATGGACCCCCCTCACCTTAACTAATATGGAGTCATCTGGCAATTAAGATAAGGTAAGAAATACAGGTCTAACAAAGTGGGTTGATGTTAAGGGTAGAAACTTGATGGCATAATTCAAGTGACTTAGGAAACCAAATAATTGTGACTGTGTTCACGTGACTTGGAAGGTTGACTTGGACATTTGTAGATAGACAGATTGTATTAGTATGTGACAGAGTGCCGTATTAGGTAGGGATGAACGACATGGGTGGATGACCTGGACAGGCGTTTTAGCAACTTGTCGATTAGTGTAGTCCAACCCTTCCCCTCTTGGCGTCTCTCCTCGGTTTGGTTCCTCAAGTTCCGTTGCTCTCTCAGCCTGATTATTTTTATTATTTCACCATAGCTACCACCTTATTCCTATGATCTCATCATGCTAACAACCAAAACTTTTCAGTTACAATCAGATTTTTTTTCTATGGTTACACCTATTTCAACATTACATTGTTTAATACAGAATCATCATTGATCACATCTTTAGCCTAGCTCATTTTTATCTTTGTGTATTACTTACATACTACATAGAACATATTACATAAAAGGAGTTGTTCCGAATGAGTTCGCAGTTTAACATGTTTCAGCTCTGAGAGGGTTAGCTGTTCAGGTTGCCTGATACTCGAGTCAAAAATATTGAAAAGTTGTGTATGTATTTGCTGCGTCAGAGGAAACCTATGTTAATCACATGATGATTGGTCCTTAACCAGCTACAAGCCAGCTGTTGTAAGGTGAACTGATAATGTCCAACACATTTGATTGTACTGTTGACCCTGTGTTAAACTGCACATGACAAATAAACCTGAAATTTGAATGACCCTTGAATGGTGGGCATGAGTGTGTTCCTACCTGCATACATACACATGGGGGCTTGTTGCCAGCTTTTAAAATGGAGAGGTGATGACCTTTGACAGCAAATGCACAATGATGTCACATAAGCGTGTTCAGACAGGGACAGGCAAACCAGCAGAGTTTTTCAATTCATTTCAGTGGGGGTCGTGCGTTTCAGACCACAACACAGGTGTTGCCGCAAAAAGCGCCACCGGTGTGCAGCCAGAGAAGTTGAGCCAGATTCAATTTTTGGGAAAACGGAGCCCCACGTCACGCTTCGGCCACCAATCAGACACTCACATCGGCTAGACCTCCACAGACAGCCTGAAATGTCTCTAAAGCAGAGACTATCCAGGTGAATTCACAGACTAAACTCATCATCTACTTGTGTGTATGCCCCCCCCCCCAACATCGCACTCCCCTACTGCCAGTTTAACTGTCCCTGTTTGAATGTGCTAACTGAGAACATGACACACTGTGCGTTAAAAGATTTCTACAACAAGTGATTTGTGAAGAATACTTACCGGTTAGACATGGTGAAGGCTGGCCGTTGGAGAAGCGTGGTGACACTGCTACCGGAAGCATTGAGTTGGAGAACTGGAACGATGGACTGTCATTGCAAGTCTTGTCTCTCGTTCTGAAGATGGAGGAGCAAGGAGGCACGATGAATTCAACAGGTGGATTAAAGTTGTCTGTCATGTTGACGAGAAATGAACCGGGTGGGAAACGGCGCTGAGTGGAGGCTCGCTGAATTGACTCGCTTCTTAAACGGCTTTGGGTTTACGGAAGAGGGGCCTCATGCACGGAGGCCAGCTTCTGCTGCTGGATCTGCTGGCGTGTGTCGATGGAAACTTTGGATGCAGTAGTCCTGATTTCATCCGAATAATATATCCTCCAATGGAAAGCGAAATGAAGTCCATGTTCATAATAAGGTGAGTGAATGAATGAAGTTACTCATAGACGGATTGGTAGCTCCCTTTGCTGAATGTACTTGAGGTGGTGTGCCGTGTTTCTGGGTCGTGTGTGGAATACGAGAGGAGCCAGAGCGTTCAGTTGTCAAACTCGGTTCGAGAGGCAGTCAGGGTCAATACTTGACGATTGGCCAAGGAGGATTAGAGACAAGTACATAAGTCGGTCTCACATTCTGCCAAACTCATGCTGGTGGTTAGACTTTAAACCCCTACAGTTAACACCACAAATAATATACACCCAGAATTAGTTAAAGACGTTTTTACCCATGCAGGTGTTATTGTCAGTGTATTCTAGTCTGAGGACACTGTCTGTTTACACAGATTGGAACGTCAATGGCAAGCTATGTATTATGTCTAGGAAGGTAGCAATAAGTCTCTTTGACCTCAGTGAAGTTAGTTTTAAGTTCGATATTCAACAGACATTCTCCGAGCAAGCCACTCCAACATTTCAAATGTACCCAATTGCAGACTTGACGGTTAACACACAGAGACAGACTACAGTTTGTACCGACTTCCTGTTTTCTAAATAAAAATGTGGGATATTTAAAGCAGAGATACTCTGTTTAAAGCTACTGAGCTAAAATGCTAATATTTACAAATAAAAATTAATGCAAAATTATGAACAGACTTCAAATGTAAAAACGAGGTGTATCTCATGCGGCCAGTGTAGTAACATGATCCCACACTGATTTTGAGTCAACTGATCACATAGCCTGGAAATTATTAAGCTAAAATGCTAATATTTACATATAATAGATAAATTAATAAAAAAAAACATTTAGAGATTTCAATTTTAAAATGAAAGGTGTATCTCATCCAGCATCCAACATGAGGACCATTAAATGTAAATAAAAAATAAATGTGTATCTTAGGATAAGATAAGAGGAACTTTATTTTTCCCAAAGAGAAATCCAGTTAAGTCAGTGAGTTCATCTATTTATAAAAGAGTTACACAGTCTGATGGCTGTGGGCAGGAAAGATCTTACATATATCTCTGTCATGCAATGAAGAGAGAGCATGTATATCTCCCACTTCCACTTCCTTGAGAGGGTCCATCCCTACTCCGATCACAGAGCCAGCATTCTTAACAAGCTTATACAGCCTCCTTGTCACAATAAACTCCGGTCCCCTGCCTGCTTTTCCCTCTTACCTGCACCCAGTAACTTTCCACTCACCTGTCAGCCCCGCCTCTTCATCAGTGACCATGGTTTCTCCCGCCTCCCACACCTGCTCCTCATCAGTAATCAACCCTGTATTTAAGCACCAACCTCCAGACACTCTTTGCCAGATTGTTCTTCGTGTCATGCAAGTCTTTCCAGCACTTTTGTCCTGACTGATCTCCCGTTGCCGACCCTACCTGTCTTTGACCTGCTCGTCTGTCTCAGCCCCGGTAATCACCTCAGCTTTTCGTCCCCAACCACGAGTTATGCCTCAGTCTTTCTGGCGTCTGTCTGCCTGTTTCCCTGGCTGTTTGGAGATTGCCCCGGGCTGTCTGTCCCCCTGCTCCTGTTCGTTGCCACAGACTCTCCGACTGAAGTCCGGACTTATTCCCTCTTTCTCACCTGCCACATTGCCTGCTGTGAGTTCCTCAATAAAGAACATTACAAATTATCCCTTGCTGTTGTGCTGCATTTGGGCCCTACACAAGCCCGTTTCTCTCCTTGCCTGCTTTTTTTTCCCCAACCCATTCTCCCTATCAGACTGTAGCATAAAACTAGAAAAATTTCAAGACAAATTTTGAGTGTACCTGACTCTGGCCCTGTCGCCCCCATACATTAAATAGCTGTCAGTGTATTTGTGCGTGTTTGTGTGATCTTTTGTTAATGAGAGTATTACAAAGTCTTATTTTGAACAGACTCTTATTTTGAAAGACTTGTTGCTTTCATCTGTGTCTGTGTTTGTGTCTGCGAGAGACAAGGATAAAATTGCTGACATTAAAAATGTAGCCTTGATTAGACCTTTACATCATACAGAGACTTCAACAAAGTTAGTCAAAGGCAGGCTTGAGGATGCCAAGCAACCAGAGTGAGCTGCAGGTCAGAGCAATTAGTGACAGGTGCACACATGCACTGTCTGTCCCATTGACAGACACAGAAAGTCTCTGAATGAAGCCCCTCGAAGGTGGTCAAAAACAACCTATAAGGTGTGCCGCAAACCAAAAACTGAAATGATGGTGGGCTTCCTCGTCCCATGGACCAGTTCCTTCCCATTTTTCAGGTGAAAATTGTGTAAATTTTGGCCTGGGTCATCTGGTAAACAGCAGGTACTCCCTTCTGGAAATTTCTCCTCTCAAATTAACATGCGAGTATATTAGGCAGGAGATTGGTGTTGCTGCCAAATCTTTGCGCCCCCTAATGGTCAAAGGTTACCAAAATTATTGGGTCTCTCAAATAAGTTCTAATTACTGTGTCTTAGAAGTTCGAAGTCAAAACATGAAACTTTGCAGAGATATGGCCTCACTTCCTGTTCGGCGGCTTTGTTGCTAAAATGGCTGCCAGATTTTGATGCAAATGCACACAGTCCTTCAGCAAATGTAGTGGGATGTCTGAGAGCATCAGTCAGCACTGGAATTAAGGTTAAAGTCCAAAGCAATATGAAAATATGAGAAAAAATACATTTTAGCTGCTTATAGCGCCCCCTAATGGTCAAAGGTCACCAAAATGCTTGGGCCTCTCAAAGAAGTGGTCATGACTCTGTGTTAGAAGTTTGAAGTCAAAACATCAAACAGTTGTACAGATATGGCCTCACTTCCCGTTTGGCGACGTCACGGATGAGTTTGATTGGGTGCTACTGGCTTCAGTACTGCAGATGCATTCAGATAAAATAATATTGAACGCTAAATATATGATTCTGCTGATCCCAAGTCCAATCTAATATATAGAGACGACAATGTCAGCCGCAAATTGACATCAAAGTGTGCGTTGATCTCATCTTGAGCCAAGGATTCCATCTCTTATTTTGAAAGCCTTTTCTCTTGTTTGTGTGTGTGTGTGTGTGCGCGCGCGCGCCTGTGTGTGGTCTTGAGTCTGTTAATCAGAGACTTTTACAAAGTCTTTTATTTTGAAGGGACTCTTATTTTGAAAGACTTTTGTCTTTGTCTGTGCGTGTGTTGCCAAGCAACTAGGGTGAGCCGCAGGTCAGGGCAATTAGTGACTCCCTCAGTGAAATACACAGAAAGTCTCTGAATGAAGCCTCTCGAACAGGTGGCGTTAAATGCCAAACGGTCTGGCCTATCCAAAAGCCGAAATATGTGCGATCGGGGGCTTCTTCTCGACCAGTTTTGTGCCCAGTTTGAGAGCTAAATGTTAAGAACTCTGGAATTTATCATGTTGTAAAGAGCAGGTGGTCTCTGCCCTTCAGGAAATTGCTCCTCGCAAATTAACATGGGAGTATGTTACAAGGCACAGAGACAGGATTCAACTGCAGGACTCGGGAGGCAGATACAGGAGGTAACCAGTCTTTAATTCTAGGCAGAGGTTCGGTACATGGGAAATCAGTCAGGTAAAGCAGGGAACTCTTTAACTGGTTTCAAGCGACTGACGTGGAACGTAGGATGGACCCTCATGGACCTGGGGAGCTGAAGGTGAACTGCCGCAGGGTTTACGACCTTGGAGACGGGGAAGGGTCCAACGAACCGAGGGGCCAGCTTACGGCTCTCCACCCTAGGTGGCGTTAAATGCCAAACGGTGTGGCCTATCAATAAGCCGAAATAAGCGTGATCGGGAGCTTCTTCTCGACCAGTTTTGTGCCCAGTTTGAGAGCTAAATGTTAAAAACTCTGGAATTTATCATGTGGTAAAGAGCAGGTGGCAGGTCCCGAGTCGATAGCCACACCTGGTCTCCCGGTTGATAAGAAGGAGCCGGTGTCCTATGCCGGTCTGCCGCCTTCTTACTCTGGGCAGCACTACGAAGCAATATGTGATGGACCCCAGCCCAGATCTTCCTGCAGCGGCGAATGAACACCTGGGCAGATGGTACCCCCACCTCCACCTCAGACTCTGGGAACAACAGTGGCTGGTATCCGTATGCACACTGAAAGGGAGAAAGAACAGATGAGAAACTGGAAAGTGTGTTGTGCGTATACTCCACCCAGATAAGGTGCTTGTTCCATGACTTCTGGTTCTGGGAGACTAAACACCGAAGACCCGTCTCCAACTCCTGGTTGATTCTCTGTGTGTCTGTTGGACTGAGGATGGAACCCGGAGGACAGGCTCACAGAGGCTCTGTAACAAAGATGTTACTGGAGAGGAGAACCCAAAAGCACAAGACGGCGGCAGACAAGTTTGAGGGAAAAATCGGGTTAGTCGGTTCCAAAGTACAGGCAAAGGGTCAAAACCAGGAGAGCAGATAGGCAAACAAATCCGATGAGAGGCAGGCAGGGTCAGAACAGGAAAACTAATCAGGAATCGCTGGAGAGCTTGGCAAAAATACAACAAGACAATCTGGCAGGGATGAAGGGGAAGTGAACCAGTATATATGCTGAGGGACTGATGAGGAAATGGAATGCAGGTGAGATGGGCGGGGAAAACCAGGTGAGGGAAATGAGCTGATTGCAAGGAGGGATCTGAAATGGGTCCACAGTTTGCCTGTCAGGTCCCGAAGCTCACTGTGGACGTGACCTGGTGAGGAATTGCCATCTGGTGGAGAGGCATCGGAGCCACCCTCAGACTTGACAGCACAGACGGACGGAAGACAGGTGAGAGAACAATCCTTTCCCCACTCCAACACCTTGCCTGTAGACCAGTCAACGTGGGGATTGTGCTTAATTAGCCAAGGTAACCCCAAAATTAGTGGGTGCAGAGATGATTGGAAGATGTGAAAACTGATGAGCTCAGAATGATTACCATTTATGTTGAGCCGAACAGGTTGAGAACAGTGAGACACCCAGCACAGAAGACGACCATCGAGGGCAGTGGCTTCCAGAGGCTTGGAGAGGGGAAAAATCTTAAGGCCCAGGCGGTCTGCCACCTGCTGGTCTATAAAACTCGCGTCTGCACCGGAATCCACTAATGCTGGGTGAACAGCCCTCTGCTCGGATGTGACAAGTTCAACTGACAGGAGAGGTCGGGAGAGATCACTGGAAGACGTAGTCTGACTCACCAGCGCTCTCCTCACTGGTGGGCTCTGTCTCTCTGCTGGGCAGGAAACAAGAAAATGTCCTGACTTGCCGCAGTAAATACACCTGCCCTCCAGTAGGCGTCGCTGTTGCTCCTCTGGAGAGAGTCAAGCTCGTTCCAGCTGGGTAGGCTGGGTACAGCTGAGTACTATGGTACTGGGGCGTACTGGGGAGTACTGCGGTACTGGGGCACTGTGACAAGTGACCCGGGAACGACGTCCGCCCTCTCTGCCCGGGAAAGACCACTGCATGCCAGTCCCTATCCTTCTCCCTTTCCATCAGCCTGTTGTTGGTGCGAATGGCGAGAGTGATAAGCGAATCCAGGTCGGGAGGAAAATCAAGCGGGACAAGAAGGTCTTTAATGGAGGCAGAGAGACCATGGAGGAACATGTCGAACAGCGACACCGCATTCCACCCACTGTGACATCAGAGCCTGGGCCGCCTCACGACTTTGAGCGATGGAGTCAAAAATCTTTCTCAGAGCGTCGATCCGGTCAAGCCAGGGGGGCAACAGGAGCAGCAGAGACCCCCGGGGAGTCCGGAGCGGGAGTGAAAACAGCCGGGGTTGTCACTGGAGGAGGAAGTACGGAGAGGCCCTCCAGCCGCGTCACCAACTGCTGGATCTGGGCCCTCAGTTGGCCTACCTCGTTCCCGACCGAGGCCTGGAAACTCTGGTGGAAGTCCTTCAGTTCACCAACCACCACACAGACAGCAGAGAGTCGTTCCTCCTGGTGATGAATCCAGATCCCCTAGCCCGGACGGCGGCGTGCACAGCATCCGAGTCTGCTGAGTCCATGACTAGCCAGATTGTTCTGTTACAAGGCACAGAGACAGGACTCAACTGCAGGACTCAGGAGGCAGATACAGGAGGTAACCAGTCTTTAATTCCAGGCAGAGGTTTGGTACATGGGAAAACAGTCAGGTAAAGCAGGCAAACAATCTTGCAAGAGCAGGGTCCAAAAACAGGCGAGGGTCAAAACCGAGAAGCACACTGGGGAAACACTGGAGAGTAGGACACATGGTTCACTAACAATCTGGCACTGGAGATGGGGAAACAGAGGGTTTAAATGCACAGGTAATTAGGGTGTGACAGACACAAGGCAGGAACCCAGGGGGCTGGAATGGGCGGAGCAGAGACTGACTGTGACACTTACATCCATTTCAAGTGGTTTGCAGGAAATGGCGGCTCGTCATGAGAGGAGCTTGGGCAGCATCCAGGAACTCCTTCAAAGGCTCTGTCCGATCATGGTCCAGACTCCACATCGTCTGTCAGCCCTCCTGCCCAAACTTCTGTGGCGTCGGATTTTTGCCTCCTCCAGAATGGTATTCCGGTACTCCAGGTTCCTGCCAGCCATTCCTTGTTCAGTGTTCCCTTTGAACTCCAGCCTTCTGCCTTTCCCAACAAAAGGTCTCGGGTGGTGTACATCAGGGGTCCGTTTCACAAAGAAGGTTCAACAAACTCTGAGTCAAATCCTTAACTCTGAGTTGATCTACTCTGAGATAGGAAACTCTGAGTTTTCAGTTTCACAACAGCTAATTTGAGGTAGTTTGATCAACTCAGAGTAGTTTCACCTGGAGTTAAACATGTGCACCACAGACATTTAAAGCCAACATCAATGGAGCCCAGATTCAATGATTGAACAGGGGAACTGACAGGAAGAGGGCAGCATTTTTCACCCCAATGGAGTTATTGACATATTGATGACTGCATATGGAGATTTTGTCTTAAGAAAGAAGTGCAATACTGCAACAGCTGCTAAAGAGAGGGAGAGGGTGTGGGAGAACATTGCTGCTTGGGTCAATGCGTAAGTTTAAATGTAATATTTTGCAATCACAATGACTATTGAAGGGCAAATTGCATGAATGGAGCCTATTAATTTATTTCATGTAGGTGCAATCCAGCAGGGGAGAAGCACACTTGGCAGCAACCCCTGTCACCCAGCAGAAGGCCGTCAAACTCTCCTGTGATGTAGAGTGGATGCATGGGGTGTTGTAACGGAGGGAGACAAGGGAATTATACTGCAAACCTTCAGGTTTCTCACCACGCTGCAGTCTGGCACTTGTTTAGTTTGACTCGTGGTATATCCTTGAGTCATGAACAGACCCAGGCCACTTGGCCTCCACATTAGAGATGATGTGTGCAGCATCACACCTTGACAGTGCAGAGAATGACAGATATTAGTTAAACTATGAGGAAGTGCTTAACACTGTGAAACTTCTTGGTCTACATGTACCTGCACATTAATGCTGTGAATGGACTTCCTATTCACATAATCAGCCTCATTATGTGAGGGAGCCGTGATGGGGATGTTCATGCCATCTATGCAGCCAATCACACTGGGAAATCCTAAAACAAATAAAAATTACTAATCCAAGTCTGAGGTGGCAGCACAATGTCATCATACAGCCTGATGGGCCTCCGATGCGGGAGTCGAACCGGAGCCGCTGCAATGAGGACTGTGGCCTCCATGCATGGGGCGGTCGCTTAACCTGCTACGCCATGGGCCGCCCCTCGACTGGTGATGTTTGGAATGTGCGGAGGATGAGGTTGTGTACGTAAATGATGGACTGCGAAGTAAAACGGTACCGCTCAAAAAGAAAATTGTCCGGGAGGGCTCTCTCCCGACAGATATTTAATTCCCTGCGCGGGATTGCTGCACCTTCATCCACGGGATCGCGGTCAAAAGGACACGCTGTTCATGGTAAAAAGTTGACACCAAACGTTGCCTACTGGAATTAGAGGATGACTTAAATCTGTCAGCCGGTGAGCTCTGACAGCGCAGGAATGAGGAAATCAAAAGGAGTGTGTGGCTCTGAAAGTGGGCGGAGACAGAGACAAACTCGAGGTTTCCTCAGGAAAACCTGCTCCCGACCAGGTTAGAGTCACAGAGTCTGTTACTACGGCAACTGACCGCGAGGTTACGTTACCTCTCTTTGTGAAACAGGTTAGAGTTACCCCCTCTCTCTGGTTTGACTGACCCTCCTTTGTGAAACGGAAAACTCTGAGTTTCTGTGATTCCAGGGTTAACAGACTCTGAGTTTTCCATAAACCTGCTTCGTGAAACGGACCCCATATCTCTGCTTACTGGCAGAGCCAGAGACTGGGGAACTGCAGAGTGGGAGAAGCAATCTGCCGTCTGCTCATCTGTCAAGCTGTTCTCCGATGAGCTGCAGAAGGTCTTCAATGTCACACCAGGAATAGAGATCGCTTGCGATTACTCTATTGAGTTCCGTACTGTTGCCGCTGAGAGCAACTGGAATGCCGCCTCACTATTTGATGCCTTCTATAACGGTCTCTCAGATGACATAAAGGACAAGCTGGCAGCTCGAGATCTTCCTGTGGATCTGGATGCGCTGGTCTCCCTGTCTATCCGCACAGATGGTCGCCTGCGGGAGCGGCAAAGAGAGAGAGTTCGGTCCACTTCTTCGTCTCCCTTCATCCATGAGGATTAACCCTACATTCCATGTTTCCAAGGTCAAACCTGTTGTTGAAAGTCCACTTTTCACCCTGTTTTGCCTATTGTGGACCTTGGATGCCTGTTTTTGGACCAAGTAAACTGATCTTCCCTCAAACTCGTTTGCTTCAGTGCCGTGCTTTTGGGTTCTCCTTGCCAGTATCAGCACCCGTGACAGGGAGTGCCGAAGGAACTACGAACAGACAATGAAATCCATTTCTGCAATGCACAGGTGGACAGCCCTGGAGATAGAGAGGACCCTGAATGACAGGCATCGTAGTGACAGGCCTTCCCCTTCGGCTGAACTGAATGGATGCCCATTTACATCAGAGAAAGTACGGCGGGCAAAGAAGAGAAAAGGGAAGTTCTGGAGCCGAAAGTCCCATTTCAAATTGGACAGAAGGTGTGGACCATCCAAGACCATCCAACGAGCACTGCAGTCAAAGTAAGAGTAAGTATGAAGTATTGGACATAGTAAAGAAGATCTTAGACAGTAACACAGTGTTACTGAAAGAAAGGGGAATTCAGGGAGTGGAACAGCTCAAACCAATTCCAAGCTATCAGATTGCCAGCCAGCTGCCAGTGGGACGGAACCTACATCCAGCACTGTAACATTTGCTCTGTCCTGTTGAGGAGTGGACAACTGCTGCAGGAGAGTCGAGCCAAAGGTTGGCAAATGAGAAGGTATATGGATGCCCTGAAGGCCTTTGAATCATCACCAGTGGATGGGAGCCCAGCACCCGCAGCTGTGGTCGCACCGCAGAGGTGCAGGAGTGAAGAGCCGCAGAGGTACGTAAGTGCCGGTCAGCACCAGCCCTGTACCCAACCATGGAAACCGCTGATTCAAGAGGATATTGCACAATAACTGAGCTTTGCAGTGGAAGGTGATCCCTCCTGGAAGAAGCGATCTACCATGGATGGACTTACACTACTCAGTATGGACAAGTGGCATGCCCACAGTTTGCCACAATTCAAGTTCCATTGGTGCTGAGAGTGTTCAGGGTTCCAGCCCTGCCAGGCTACACCACAGGACTGGAGAGGCTGATGGATGATGAACGACAGCAGGCCAGTGAGAAAGGATGGGAGGGCCCCTGGGAGCTTATTATGTGGAGAAAGCTCATCGAGGAGGTGACCCAGGACCTAAACATCCAAACAGAAGAATTACCCGAAACAAGAGGGAGCCAGAGGCACCAACTTGTATTACTTTGTCACTGGACTGGATGCCTGAGGAAACTCAGGAACAAAAGCAAAGAAGAAAAGGCCCAGTTCTATGTCACACCAGAAGATAGGCATAGAAATGGAGTCCTGCAGACACCTGGGATGATGGCCAGCAGAGCGACCACGCCCATAAGGCCCAACCAAACAGTAAAAGTTGATGGAATGGTCCAAATGATAGCAGTTCCATTCAAGGGGATTCATTCAGTGGGAGCGGATATCACTGTGATAGAAGACGTCAAACCACAGGATCCGGAGCAAGTGCCACAGAAGTAGCCGATCAAGCAGTTAAGTTCATGGTTCAGATACACGTTCTCTGGAAGGGGAAAATTACTGTGGAATCCCAGCCAGGGGAATAAAAAGGAACACAGGAACCAGAGAGCCTAAAGTCAATGTGAAAAATAAAAAAGGCATTTTAAAGAACAATGAACCATTTTACGTGGCATATGGAATATGCCTGGCAATAAGTCACCCTCCAAGCTTACAACTACCAAATCAGAAGATATGGTTGCATTGGCCAAGAAAAGATTTTTAAGTAGGACACCGCTGCGGCACAGCAGGGTATTTTTGCAGCAACTGGGAGTACACAAATAGCTTGGACTGCCCATTTCCAGAAGAAACAACCTATCTAGACGTGGTAGTGGATGGCATACAGCTGCAGAATTATGTTGCCGCAGGTGGCCCAAAATCCAGCTGGTACCAATGGGTCCAGTGAATTTACCATGGATACTGAATGTAGCCTACATAGCAGTCAAAAAGGATATGTTCAAGATAAGGTCGGGACCCAACTATGTCAGTCCAGAGCATGGGATATACTTTGACATCTGGATGATGACACCTCATCATCTTTGTTGCCCCCTAGCTCGGCAGGGGAGTTATGGTTATGGCGCTTACAGCCATACCACCCTGAATACGCACGATCTCGTCTGATCTCGGAAGCTAAGCAGGGTCAGGCCTAGTTAGTACTTGGATGGGTGGCCGCCTGGGAATACCAGGTGCTGTAAGCTTTTTCACGTCTTGGAAAGTAAGAAATGTAATTTTCTTAAATGGCCATGCTGGTCATTACTGAAATGCATATGTACAGTATTTCTGATCTCTCAAGTGGCTTACGGCCATACCACCCTGAATACGCCCGATCTCGTCTGATCTCGGAAGCTAAGCAGGGTCAGGCCTAGTTAGTACTTGGATGGGTGACCGCCTGGGAATGGCTCATGACCCCCCCAAGTCCCTATTGCTCACCCTGGGATCGATCAAAAAGAAGGATGCCCCCTGGTGTTCATTTGTCTGAAGTTTTATTTAAAGGAAAAGTCATTCAGATAATGAAAGTCCACTTGGCTGCAGAACATTATTTGCATAGTTTGAGTTGATGTAGACTGATAAGATTGTTATAGTCAAGTGGAAAATTGTATAATTAATTACAATGAATAAATTGATTAATAAAGTAATTTGTATTGTATTGTATTTTTGGTCTGAACTCCATAAAGAGTGTAAGAATGTATTCAATGCACTCTCACTTTGTCTGGAAGACATCTGAGCTGTTCACTCATTGTATTGACCACCCAGGGGTGCAGCCAGCACAATGTGTATTGACATCTCTGAGACAACTTCCAGTTGCTTTGATGTATTACTTTGACCACAAAATACCACACCGTATACTTTGGCATATTATTTCTGAATGCTTGCACCTCATGTTATGTGTGACATGAGACAGGCCCCACCATCCTACTTACCATGCAGCCCATAATTAATAAACTGGCTGTTTGTAAAACTGTTTTCTTAGAGCTTATACCCTAGGTGTCTGACCTATAGTCATTTTTTACATGTCCCACCCTCCTCTTTTTTTCTGAAAGCCAAGCATACAGAGACTCCAAAATACTTGAAATACTTTTATTTATATTATTTTATTCTTTAACCAGAATGTGTTTGGCTTAAAATCATTCCAAATGTACAAAGAACCCACTGTAAAGATTTCAACACGAACATTTTCCATTTACTACATATGTACTCAGATTCCATGTGTGGGGCACAGGTATATTATTTTCATGACACACAAACACAAGTAGACAAGACCTGATTAGTTTTAAAGCTCACTCACCACGTCAAGGTTCAGGCCATGAGTGAGATGACGAGACAAGACTAGAGACAAACATTTACTGACATTTGCAAACATTTAGTTAAACATGGAGCTGACAAAGACAAACAAACAGCACGAGGACATGTATGACAGAAACACAGATTAACTGAACATAAACTAACCTTAAAGAGTATTTAAACGGATTGTGTAAGATTGAAACAGATTGGACAATATACTGGACATGGATCAGAACATGTTTGTATAAAAACATACTACAAAGTGCATTTTTAACAATATAAATAAAAAAAGACAAGAAATAAATTAAACTACAAAGTGCAATTTTTAACTATATAAATAAACTGACTGTATAGTTCTACTTGCTAAAACACTTTTGAAACACTCTGAAACACTTTAAGAACATTTTGAAACACTCTGAAACACTTTAAGAACATTTTGAAACACTTTAAGAACATTTTGAAACACTTTGCTCAAACAAACAAAAACAAATAAGCTTTTTTTCCCTCTTTCTCACAGATGGCACAGGAGAAGTGGCATCACACAGGTAAGTCACAGGTATTTAATTGTTTCTCCTCTTTTCCAGCTGTACATCCACCACACTTTTGAAGTGTTCAAAACTATCATACACCACATCTCCAAATCCAGAGGTGGTAGATTTCCTTGTTGAGGGACAATATGAAAAGATTTTCTGGATGCTTCCAGCTGCTTTGTCTTTGGAGGGTGTGTACCTCTTGCGCTTTCCACCACACTGATGCACATGGCAAGCCCCACATGGCTGCAAGGACTTATTTAGCATGTATGGCTTTATTGTTGGTGCAGGGGGCTGTGCTACAGGTACAAAGCTCTGACTGCATGATGACCCACGAAACATGATGGAAGGAGCCTGTGGCTGTGCAGGAAGAACCAGGAGTATGGGTGCTGCTGAGACAGCAGGTGGTTTGTAGGTGGACGCAGCAGGCTTTGGCTGAATGTAGGTGGACGAGGTAGGCTTTGGCTGAATGGACCGGGTCACAGGAGTTGGTTCTGGCTCTGGTTCGTCGACAAATAACCTGGAAACATAAAACACACACGTGATGATGAGTATTGATATGACGTGTGTGCTATTTCTGTGCTTTCCATAGCTGACAGGTGAAATGAAGTGCTTCTGACAACTTACCTCCGCTTCTCACCACGCCTTTTTCCAGCCTTGTGATGAAGGTGCTGGTACTGCACTTGAGGTCGATCTGGTGGTGGCAGGGATGTCGGCAGCACAGGAGCCTCTAGAAACGGTGTCTCCGACAGCACTTTCAGGTGAGGTGTTACTTTTGGCATCACTGTTGCCCTGTAGTTGGCCCTTTTCTCCTCCTTTGCAGTGAAGGTCGAGATGGACTTGGAGTTCAAGTTGGGCAGAGGAATGGCAAGACCACCAAGGATGGGGTCGTCTTGGATTCGGTCTGCAATCTGCCCCTTCAAACAAGCCGTGACCTTGCTGGGGGAGGAGATCTGATTGGCTGGCGCTCGGTTTTTAAGCATTTTGAGGAGGAGGTAGAACAGACGACTGTCCTCTGCCACCTGTGCTGCCTGAGGGTACCTCATCCAACCAAACTTAGTCTTCTGGGCTGCTCTGGTCTCGGGTGAGTCAGCCCCAAGGCACCGACCAAACAGGGTGTAGCCCCACCTGGACTCGTACTGCTTAACGAAGCGAACGGCGGTCTTGTCGTGCTCGTGAAGAGAGCTGGCAGCAGTGGCGATCTTCTGCCTGAGGTCCGATGGCACTAGGTGGAGGTCGCTGTTGTCTGCCAGTTCTAGAAGCAGCAAGGCCAGTGCCTCCACTTCCTCTATTCCTGGCAGATGCAGACGTCTCTGGCTCATGAGCACATCTTGCAGAGCAGGGCTATCCTCCTCCTCCACCTGTTCTGCTTGGGTGAGGACAGCATGCTTCTTACAGTTGCTGTGGATAGGATCATCCTCTGGCTCTGAAGACAAGCCAAGTCCCTCGTCTGCCATCTCCTCATCTTCACATTGCTCCTCAGCTGACTCCGACTCCTCCTCACGTGACTGCTCTTCCTCAACTGCAAATATGTAATTGTATAGATGACAAAAGTGTCTGTGTAGTTATAACAACCACCTGTGGATTCATTCAATGATATGCAGGGTTTCTTTGCTTCATGCTTTTAACAGTTAACTTTATACCATCTTCATCATCATTCCTAGAATATGCATGAAAAACTATGGATTACTAAGGATAACCTTGCCTCATGTGTTCTAATACTGTTTAAGTGTGTGATTAAGTCCTTTACCTTTCTGCACATAGTAGTCCCTAGCAGTGAAGCTGGTGGACTGGCACATGGCATACTCCACACCAAGGAGCTCCTCCTCATCAGGGTGCTCATACGCATCTGGGTCGGGCATTGGAGCAGCGAAGTTGGGCTCCAGGACGTGATCCTTGCCAAAGAGAACCTCAGCCTGCTGATTGATGCGCTGGATCTGCCACGCGTCCATGCACGACGTCTGCCGACCCTGACCACCAGCAACCCTGAGTGATGCCATGCGGTTGTTCCACTGCACAGCAAAGGCTATCAAGTAGACCTGAAACACATGATCATTTCTGACTGTTATTGTTGTTATTGCATATGCTTAGAAGTGATGATTAAATCTGTGAAATAAAATGTATCATTGAAAATACGCTATATCAAAGTTTTTTTAATTATAATGTATGATGTGTATATGGACCTGTGTCTGCAATAAAGCTTTATATATATATATATATATATATATATATATATATATATATATATATACACATATATATTAATTACTCACTTGGAATGGCATAATCCCACATCTCTGTGAAGGAATGGCATTGAACAGGTGTGCGTGCAACCCCTCCAGAGAATTACTGCCTCTCCGACACCTGTACTTGTTCAGTCGAATGCCATTCAGCACCACCACCTTCACAGACACATACAGCTGTATGCCAGGGGGATCCTGTAAAGCATATTGCAAGGTCCTTATTTATTATGTCGTCCTTTGAAATGTTGCCATACAAGTTTGAATGGTTTTATAATGACACACAATGACTGTAAAGATATTAACCCACCTGCATGCAACTGAGATGCTTGCTCGCGGTTGCCCAGTGAGCATCGACTGCCTCTGTTGACTTGAACAGGTGGATTCCATCAATGTCAAGGCCTGCTGGTCCCCTGAACTCGGCAATGATGGACTCAGTTACCAAAGCAGTCTCCTGTAACACATATAGTGTATTTTCAGCTTTGAGTGTTAAATCACATTCCAGTAATTGGAAAATGTTGTTACTCATAATGATCTTATATTTATTTTCAAAACTAGATCCAACTGATACCTTAGTCCAGTACAGCTGTTGTGTGTTTGCTTGTTATTCATGAAATTCATACAAAGATCAATATACTTACCACAACTCCACGGGTAATGCGCCTGACATACGAGCGGATTTGGTGAGGCTTGAGGAAGGCCATCATTTCCTCGTCCGAATACTGGGCGTACAGCTCCGGGTTGCCACTCCTGACTGCCTTGACCAGGAGCATCATGTCTGCCTTGTTGTAGGCGAGCACGGCACCTGCCAAGGCACTCATAAACACCCCGTACTTGGCGTGGCTCTGTTTGATGACGACGGCATCTCAGCGGTGCAGCCAGTGTCGGATGTCCAGTCTGACCACAGTACCCCTCTTCACCCAGTCAGCAAACAGATTCTCCAGGAATGATGAGCCGCTGTCACTGAAAAGATATCAACATTTTGTGTACGTGTGTTATGTGTTTTAATTGCTATGCCATGTGTTTCTTGCAAAAAATGTACATAAAGTTAACTGATATGTACATCACTTGGATTATCAATTTCATCACAGGTTTCAATGGAATTGTTATTAAACTGACCGACAGCAGTTGTTGTCTGCATACAACACCTTTGGTGCTGGAGCATTGGCACGTCGAAACCTGGCAATCAGACCTCTCGCCATGCGCGCGTAGCAGCCCTCAGACTCAGATGCCACCACAACTGTCGTCACGAACTGGCCCCACTCGTTCAGCACGCTGGTGACGTACTGCATGGTGCCCTGACCATCGCCATATATCTTCTTGAGGACCTATGAAAACAAAGCAGAACATTCATTGTGTGGTGTTTATTATATATAACAGTCTGTCTGTTCCATATGATCGCAAGTACTTTATACATACTTTTCTAGTGCCATCAATGCACAGGATTTCTCCAGTCACACTGAGGATTTGGTGTCTGTACATGGGCATCTTTTCGATCTCCATGATCAGATGAGTACGCCTCAGAACACGTGCCGACGGAAGGGGAGACGAGGCAATGGGAGGGGTGTAAGTGCCGGGTGCTCTCACAAAGGACAGGATGCCTTTCTGGGATGGCACAGATCCAGCCGTGTGGGCTTCGTACAGGAGAGTCTGGTACAGGTCACGTCGCTCCACGTACCACTCGTCGTGGCCCTGCTGCAGCAGTCTCTGCACCTTGCTCATGGACACAGCGTTGAGTCGATCACTCATCAGGGTGACCACAGCTCTGTCCACGGCACGCTTCCCACACAGTATAGCAGGGAACATGCTTCTAACGGCCGGGGCAAGGTTCATCAGGATCTTGGGACTGTACGCCAGCCATGTGTACTGCTGGGCATTGTGTGTGTCTTCCTCCTCATCTTCACTGTTGTCCGCACGTGCCTGGCTCATCGTCTGCCTCATCTTGTGACAATGTGGGCATGTCAGCTTCTCTGTCAACAGCGTGTAGCTGTACTTCATGCCACACACTTGCCTAGCATAGCTGCCGAAGCCTTTCTTCTCCAGGTACTCCCCTGGCGGTGCGGGGCAGTTGGTGTTGGGGCAGCGAATCAAGGCTTTCATCACACCGACTGGCCGCCAGAAGAAGGCAGGAGAAGTGAAAAAGGCCAGCATGTTGGGCACAGCTCCCTTGACAGACATAGGAAGTGGAGGTGGCTGGAACTCCATCTTCTCCTTCAAGAGCTTCCTCTCCACTGTCTCTCCCTTGGCATTCTTGTACTTTATCGCCCTTTCAAACAGACCGTACGTCTCATTGCATTTAAGCCACTTGATGTTAGCAGGGGCTATACCAAGGGCTTGGGAAGATTCAGGTGGTTGCTCCCAGAATTTCTGCCAACCCTCCAGCAGGATGCCGCCAGATTCTGAGGCAGAAGTCTCTCGGAGAGATGAGGGTCCGGGCCTGCTGTCAGAGCCCTGGCGCACAGCAGAAGTGAGGTCTCCCCAGGTGGTCAGCTGTGTGGAGACTGGTGCTTCCGTGTCATCTAGGACATTTTCTGAAGAAGATTTAGCACAAAAATGTATCAGTTGCATTGCTTGATACACACGGTACTGATGAATTTCACATGGCACAAACACACAAGTCCTAGCAGCTCCACAGCATAATATTACCTGCAGCAGCCAACAATTCAGCATCAGTCGCATAGTTGGGATCCTGCTGGAACTTGGAGATGGTCGATTCAGCCCTTTCTTTCTTTGACTGCTGTTTCTGCAGAAAATAAAACACAGCCATAGAACAGTCTCATAAAAAATACTTTATTAGTACAGATTACTGTGTAACATCTCATCCATTACTCAGGTGTAAAAGATAACCTGGTTTATCTTACCTTCAACCTCCTGTCAAGATGCCAGGTGACGGGAGGGAACTCTCTAACATACTCCAGCAATCGCTCCTTTTGCCACTTCAGAAGCTCATTCTTTTCACCTTTCTGGCAGTATTCAAAGAGCAACCACACAAGCCAGCCGACATCATTTTCAAGAAGCCATCTGAATGTCTGTCCAGCGTACTTCCCGAATGCAATGACCAGCTGGCCTTTCCACAGTTCACCCCCGGATATCTTGGCAGCCGCCTCTGCTTTTTTGGGATCCAGCCATGTAGGGTCTTCTACCTTGCTGGGGACCTGTGCCACAGACTTTGCTGCATCTGTACACTGCAGCCTGGCCTCTCCTTGTCTGTACAAACAAATGTTTGGATACTGGTGCTGCTTTTGATGGCCGCTCAGCGATGATTTTATGGTGAAGCTTTTACCACACACATCACAGTCCCAGCTCTCCTTGGCAAAATGACTTTTCATATGCCTCGTCAGGTTAGACTTCTCAGTGAACGTCTTCTCACACACACTGCACTGGTGTCTAGGTCTCTCCATGTTTCACCTGGTGCAGTAAAACATGAAGAAATATGAGTAAAACTAAAAACATCATTTAGGTTTAGAGTAATATTTAATATAGTATAGACAGATTTAATATAGTACAGTACTATATTAAATCTGTCTATACTACAT
Organism: Nibea coibor; assembly: GCA_023373845.1. NCBI lineage: Eukaryota > Metazoa > Chordata > Actinopteri > Sciaenidae > Nibea > Nibea coibor. The sequence continues at coordinate 1,643,524 of CM041738.1, forward strand.
TCTGTATCTAAATCTATGTGTATCAATCAAACGGCCAGATTATGTTGTGCATAACAATCTGAGGAAAAACTTTGATTGATGATACAAAATTATCATACAAGACTGAGAACAAATATATTGTTATGTTTTTAAAAACTGCTTTGACTCCACATCAGACATAAACATAACACTAACGCATTTCTACACCATAGACACTTTATAATTTGCGCTTTCAAGATGATGCTCACCTAACGCAACGTCGAGTCATTAGACAGACGCGCTTTGGTCAACGGAATAACATTTATATTACCAGCTATATCGTTTCATTTTGGAAAAGATCCGACGTGTTGTAATAATCGTCTGTGTTGACCACCGTGGACACTAGCGCGCTTATCGCCGCTCGGGGTGTGTGTGTGTGTGTGTGTTCTTAAATTAAAGAAAACTTTCATTAATCCTAAGAAAGTGTTTTCAAGTGCTGCTAGCTACTAGCGTACCGGCAGGTTGTCAAGACGCTATCATTACCTACACAGTAATTGTCCGTCAGGGGGGAGGGGCGGATGAACCATGACAGAAAACTTTGTTGAAAGTCAAAAATAATTGCATATAATAATATTATTAATCCTAAGAAAGCGTTGTTCTAACAGTGTGGGTACACTTTTTTATGTGATGTTTGTTCGTGTCACCGGTCCCGTTAGGTAGCGCTAGTCATCTAGCCTACTGGCAGGTTGTCGTTGCGCTGTCATTAGCTACACATTAACAAGCCAATTCCCGCATATGTCAACGATGGCACGGTCAGTTTTTGATTTCCAGACAATCTTTTATTTCCTGACAAATGCTTAACAAATGTCTGACTAACAGCGAAGGATGGAGGATAAAACTCACCTGAAGTCGACCGTGACATTCGCCGATAGTGGCCGCCAGTGCCGCAATGAATGAGATGACGTTTAAAATCCTCGCTCAATGATTGGTCTCAAGTTTCCTCAACTGAGCAGAGATCGCTCAGCCATTGGTGGGTTAGCGCTCAACTTTGCTCAACCATTGGTGGATTAGCGCTCAACTCTGCTCAACCATTGGTCGGCTGTCGGCCGCATAGGGACTTGGAGGAGAATTCGCCTGGGAATACCAGGTGCTGTAAGCTTTTTCACATTGTGATATATAATCCTCTTAAATGGTCATGCTGGTCATTACTGAAATGCTTATATACGGTGTTTCTGATCTCTCAAGCGGCTTACAGCCATACCACCCTGAATACGCCCACAGGGAGGAGTGTGTGCAGCGGAGGGAGGGACTGAAGAAGCAGGAAAGCTTGTTTGCAGTTTAGGCTAATATAGCCCCTTTTTGTGTTGTTTCTTGTTCATTTACATATTACAGCCTTTTCATAAAATCAGAAATTAAGGATAGTTGGCCATCTCCCCACAGCAGCTTTTGCTGTTTGGGGAGAGTATTTTTGTTTGACGGACGGACCACATGGCAGCAGACAAAGGACCAAACCAGACAATGCCTAACAGTGGAGAAGGAGCACTTGAGGAAGAGGGGAGAAGTGGAATGGAGAATTACTCAGGAACAAGAGGACGACGGGAGAGGGAGTATGTCAAGGAGCTGACGGTGGACATCGATGTGGAGGGGGCAGTGGACGTTTCCATGATGGATATTCTGCGTGTTGTCGCAGCGCAATGTGGAGTGGTGACCGGGTGCCGGGTAAGAGGAGAAAAGTCATATGAAATCACGATGAAGGATGAGGTGGGGAAGCACAAGCTCTTAGATGGTGTGCGAGTGAAAGGGGCTCTGGTGCATGCCAGGGAAATCACCAACATGGACATGGTGGTGTCCTTCATAAACCTCCCAGTTTATATGGAGGATGCCACAATTCTGGCAAAGCTTGAGGAGTGGGGCGTACATCCGCTGTCCACTATTAAACGGCGCAAGTGGCCGGGGACGGACATCGCAGATGGGACAAGGTATCTAAAAGTTCGTTTCAATGAGCAAGTCCAATCACTCCCATATTCAACAAAATTGGAGACACTCAGGGGAGCGGAGTATTTCAGGGTCATACATGACCGACAGGTGCGGGTGTGCCGCCTGTGTATCAAGCCAGGGCACATATTCAGGGAGTGCCCTGAGTTCAAGTGCTTCAGGTGCCAAAGGACAGGGCACTACGCTCGGGAGTGTGAGGAGCAAAACATAGCGGCAAGAGAGGAGGAGGACAGAGAAGAACAGATGGAGGAGGAAGACGGAGAGAGTGATGACGGGGGGAAAGCGGAAGAGGAGGATGGACACCAAGATGAGGAAGCAGAGAAAGAACTGGACCGACGGTACGACAGCAGTGACAGCGGAGAGGAAGACGACGATGGAGAGGTGATGGAGCAGGGGAGAGAAACGGAGGAAGATGAAATGGCAAAAGAAAGAGACAATAAACGTGGGAAAGAGGAGCAACAGACTGGAAAAGGTAACGAGGCACAAAGACAGGTGGGCAGAGGAGAAAAGAGAGGGAAGAAGACAAAAGAACAGGGACTGGCTGCTAAAAGAAAAGCAGAAGAGGATAAGACACAGGGAGAGAGAAATAAAGGACCGCGGTCTGGTATGTGATTTGTGCTTTAGTTTTTGGGTTTAATCTATGCTCCTTCTGTTAGCGCTCATGACCACAGTAACTTCTATAAATGTGAACGGTCTCAGGGACAGAAGTAAATGGAAGTCACTTCTAAATACATATAGGAGTGATATCCTGTGCATACAGGAGACAAATTGGGATGAGACAATCGTTAGAGATGTGAGAGTGGAGTGGAGCGGTGGGATTTACTATAATAACGGTACTAAGAATGTAAGAGGGGTCGCTATAATGATAAAGAAACATAGGGTAGATGAGATAAATGAGATATATAAAGATAGGACAGGAAGGATAATAGTGATAGAATTTAGGTATCAAAATGTATTGTTCAGACTAATTAATATATATGTTCCAAATATAGAAATAGACAAAAGAAGTATATTAGATGAGCTGAAAGGGTTAGTGCTTGGGAGATGCATAATAGTAGGGGATTTTAACACAAAATGTAGCAGGCTAGATACAGGGAAAGGTGTAGTGTTCAGATGGGAAAAATCAAGGGAGATGTTGATGGACATGATGAGGGAAAAGGGCTTAATAGATGTGTGGAGGTATGAGAACCCAGAGAGGAGAGAATTCTCCAGGAGACAGATGAGGGATGGAGTTTTGAAGCAAAGTAGGATAGATTTGGTTCTAACACAAGGAGAGAACGTCAAATATATTGACAGAATAAGATACGAAACAAATTCACTGAGCGACCATGATGGGGTGAGATTCAGGATTAAGGTAGGGAGAGAGGAGATAGGGGGAGGGATGTGGATATTGAATGCCGGGTACATCGAAGAGGAAGAATATAAACAACAGATTAGGGAGTTGTTGGAATGGGCGAATGAGAGAATAAAAGAATGTGTTGAAGATAATAAGACAGATGCTCAGATTGGGGTGATATGGGAGAATGTGAAGAACAAAATCAAATCAGTAAGTATTTGGTATAGTAGGAAAAGAAAGGTGAGAACGAAGAGGAAAGAGAAGGAGTTGAGAGAAAAACTGAGGGAAGAGCTGAGTAAAGTAGAGAATGAAGAAGGCTACAGAATGGAGAATTATATAAAGGTAAAGACGGAACTACAGAGATATGAGACTGAGAAATGTAGAGGAGCAATTTTACGGAGCAAAGCAAAATATGCACTGGAGGGTGAAAGGTGTACAGCGTACTTTTTAGGTCTAGAAAAAAGTAAGCAAAGCAGGACATATATACATGAAATCAGGAATAAGGAGGGGCAGGTAGTAGATGACTATGTGGCCATACTGGAGAGGGTGCAAGAGTTTTATAGGGAGTTATATGAGGGAGGTGGGCTAGATGAAGACAGCATGGCAGAGGTACTGGACAGTGTAGAAAGTAAATTGGACGTAGATGATCGTGGTTGGTGTGACAGAGATATAAATAGGAAGGAAGTGATGGAGGCAATACAGGGGCTGAAAAGTGGGAAGAGTCCAGGGAGCGATGGGATAGGGATTGAACTTTATAAAGCACATAAGGAGCAGATGGCATCAATATTAGTAGAGGTTTTTAGGGAGATTGAGAAAACAGAGATAGTACAGGGTAGGATGTTAGAAGGCGTGATTACCTTAGTTTTCAAGAGGAAAGGGGATAGACTGGACCTGCAGAATTATAGACCTATAAGTCTGCTCAATGTGGATTATAAAATCCTGGCCAAGGTGTTGGCAAACAGAATAAAACAAGTGATAGGGGATATAATAAAATTTTCACAGTGTTATAGCATACCAGGCAGGGACATAGCCGACACAATTGCAACAGTTAGGGATATAATAGAATTCATGAAGAGAGATGGGGCAGGGGGGATAGTGTTGGGGATAGATTGGAATAAAGCGTTTGATAGAGTAGAGCATGAATTTTTGTTTAGACTACTGGAGAGATTTGGATTTGGTGCGAGATTGGTGGGGTGGGTGAGGAGGTTGTACAAGGGTGCAAGGAGCTGTGTTAAAGTAAACGGAGTACTGACAGACAGATTTAGCTTAGAAAGATCAATAAGACAGGGCTGTCCTCTATCAGCGTTACTCTATGCCATTTCAGTAGAGCCCCTGGCCTCACTAATAAAAAAAGATAAAAGAATTCAGGGCATAGAGCATCCGTTTGGGAGCATACATACAATAAACCAATACGCAGATGACACAACAATAACAGTGAGGGACGGGAACAGTGTGAAAAGGGTGCTGGAATTGGCAGATATATATGGGAAGGCGTCAGGCGCGAGAATAAATAAAGAAAAATCTGAAATAATGTATATAGGTAAAGTAGAGAGAGAAGATATAGGTCTAAAGGTGGAGGAGAGGTATATTAAAGTGTTGGGCATAAACCTAGGTGCTGAAACCAAAGAGGCAACCGAAGCAACATGGGCAGGAGTCATCAACAAAATAAAAACTATATGTGGGAGGTGGAAGGCAAGAAAGCTTAGGTTAAAGGGAAAGGTTACGGTGGTCAATAATCTGCTACTATCAGTCTGCGTGTATGTGTTGACCGTGCTAGAAATGCCAAGATGGGCTACAAATGAACTCAACAAAATTCTGTGTGATTTTATATGGGAGGGCAAGGGTGTTAAAATTGCACAGGGAACACTGGTGGGCATGAGGTGTGAAGGAGGATTGAATTTATTAGACATAGAGACAAAGAAGACAGCATTGAGGATCAAAACAGTGAAAAAATACATGGTGGGGAGAGGCAAATATGGGTGGAGGGATTTCATGGAGAAATATGTTGAAGATGCGGGAGGTATAGGACAGTATGTGTGGTTCATGGGCCTGAAACAGTCAATGACAGTAACCATACCAGAATTTTATAGAGAGGTCTTAGAAGCCTGGAGGAGGTTCTTACCCAAAATGCAATATGAATGTGGAGAAATACAACTACTGGCAAAACTGCCCCTGTTTTTAAACGAAAAGATTAAGTACAATGGCAAAACATTATTTGAACCCAAATTTGTAGAAGGAGGTATTAGGCAAATAAAGGACATCATGTATGAGGTGATCCCAGGATTCCTGAGAAACAATTGTGTATATGATCAGGTGTGCGAACTAGAGGGGATGGATAACAGAGACAAAGTGAACAAAATATATGATAAGATCAAAACAAGTATACCCTTAGAATGGGCTAAGATAATCAAAAGCGAATGTGTGGTGGAGAGAGAGACAACTATGCCTGAGCTGTATGTGATGGAGAATGGGAAGAAAATCAAAATGGGGGAAATGACTGTGAAGAAATTATATAGATGGATGATAGTGGATGTGATGAAGGAGCCAGCAGCTGAGAAAGTGTGGAGCAGGGTGTTTGTGGGTATGGATGTGAAGAGAATATGGTCAAATATGGGGATAAGGTATAATACCATAGAGTGTGAGAATAATGATTTTTTGATTAGACACAATAGGATCTATACAAATGTTGTGCTGCATAAGATTAATAATGATGTAAATGTGATGTGCGATGTCTGTAAAAGTGGTCATGAGAGCTTTTTACATTATTTTTTGGATTGCGGGGATTTAGTTGATTTTTTTGAGTTCTTGAAAGTACTGTTGAAAGAAAACTGGGCTGCTAGAATGGACTTGGAGGCAGGGTGGAGGACCCTGTTTTTGTTTGGTACGTTTGAAAAAAGAAAAGAAGTGAATTTTTGTCTAATGAATTATGTTTTGAGCCATGCCAGACTCGCAGTAGTCCACAGGACTGAAACGCATTTATACGTTTCTTCTGACCTCTCAAGTGGCTTACGGCCATACAACCCTGAATACGCCCGATCTCGTCTGATCTCGGAAGCTAAGCAGGGTCAGGCCTGGTTAGTACTTGGATGGGTGACCGCCTGGGAATACCAGGTGCTGTAAGCTTTTTCACATTGTGACATATAATCCTCTTAAATGGTCATTCTGGTCATTACTGAAATGCATTTATACAGTATTTCTGATCTCTCAAGTGGCTTACGGCCATACAACCCTGAATACGCCCGATCTCGTCTGATCTCGGAAGCTAAGCAGGGTCAGGCCTGGTTAGTACTTGGATGGTTGACCGCCTGGGAATACCAGGTGCTGTAAGCTTTTTCACATTGTGACATATAATCCTCTTAAATGGTCATTCTGGTCATTACTGAAATGCATATGTACAGTATTTCTGATCTTTCAAGTGGCTCATGGCCGCAACATTACAGTAACAACATCAAAGCCACAACATGAAAGCCACAACATCAAACCACAACTTCAAAGCCACAACATGAAAGCCACAACTTTAAAGTCAAACATCAAAGCCACAACTTCAAAGCAACAACATCAAACCACAACTTGAAAGCCAAACATCAAAGTCACAACATCAAACCACAACTTCAAAGCCACAACATCAAAGCCAAACATGAAAGCCACAACATCAAACCACAACTTCAAAGCCACAACTTCAAAGTCACAACATCAACATCTTTTTCACATTGTGATATATAATCCTCTTAAATGGTCATGCTGCTCATTACTGAAATGCATTTATACGGTGTTTCTGATATCTCAAGCGGCTTACGGCCATACCACCCTGAATACGCCCGATCTCGTCTGATCTCGGAAGCTAAGCAGGGTCAGGCCTGGTTAGTACTTGGATGGGTGACCGCCTGGGAATACCAGGTGCTGTAAGCTTTTTCACATCTTGGAAGATAAGAAATGTAGTTTTCTGAAATGGTCATGCTGGTCATTACTGAAATGCATTTATACGTTTCTTCTGACCTCCCAAACGGCTTACGGCCATACCACCCTGAATACGCCCGATCTCGTCTGATCTCGGAAGGTAAGCAGGGTCAGGCCTGGTTAGTACTTGGATGGGTGACCGCCTGGGAATACCAGGTGCTGTAAGCTTTTTCACATCTTGGAAGGTAAGAAATTTAATTTTCTTAAATCGTCATGCTGGTCATTACTGAAATGCATTTATACGGTGTTTCTGATCTCTCAAGCGGCTTACGGCCATACCACCCTGAATACGCCCGATCTCGTCTGATCTCGGAAGCTAAGCAGGGTCAGGCCTGGTTAGTACTTGGATGGGTGACCGCCTGGGAATACCAGGTGCTGTAAGCTTTTTCACATCTTGGAAGATAAGAAATGTAGTTTTCTGAAATGGTCATGCTGGTCATTACTGAAATGCATTTATACGTTTCTTCTGACCTCCCAAGCGGCTTACGGCCATACCACCCTGAATACGCCTGATCTCGTCTGATCTCGGAAGGTAAGCAGGGTCAGGCCTGGTTAGTACTTGGATGGGTGACCGCCTGGGAATACCAGGTGCTGTAAGCTTTTTCACATCTTGGAAGGTAAGAAATTTAATTTTCTTAAATGGTCATGCTGGTCATTACTGAAATGCATTTATACGGTGTTTCTGATCTCTCAAGCGGCTTACGGCCATACCACCCTGAATACGCCCGATCTCGGAAGCTAAGCAGGGTCAGGCCTGGTTAGTACTTGGACGGTTGACCGCCTGGGAATACCAGGTGCTGTAAGCTTTTTCACATCTTGGAAGGTAACAAATGTAGTTTTCTCAAATGGTCATGCTGGTCATTACTGAAATGCATTTATACAGTGTTTCTGATCTCTCAAGCGGCTTACGGCCATACCACCCTGAAAACGCCCGATCTCGTCTGATCTCGGAAGCTAAGCAGGGTCAGGCCTGGTTAGTACTTGGATGGGTGACCGCCTGGGAATACCAGGTGCTGTAAGCTTTTTCACATTGTGATATATAATCCTCTTAAATGGTCATGCTGGTCATTACTGAAATGCATTTATACAGTGTTTCTGATCTCTCAAGCGGCTTACGGCCATACCACCCTGAATACGCCCGATCTCGTCTGATCTCGGAAGCTAAGCAGGGTCAGGCCTGGTTAGTACTTGGATGGGTGACCGCCTTGGAATACCAGGTGCTGTAAGCTTTTTCACATCTTGGAAGATAGGAAATGTAGTTCTCTGAAATGGTCATGCTGGTCATTACTGAAATGCATTTATACGTTTCTTCTGACCTCTCAAGCGGCTTACGGCCATACCACCCTGAATACGCCTGATCTCGTCTGATCTCGGAAGCTAAGCAGGGTCAGGCCTGGTTAGTACTTGGATGGGCGACCGCCTGGGAATACCAGGTGCTGTAAGCTTTTTCACATCTTGGAAGATAGGAAATGTAGTTCTCTGAAATGGTCATGCTGGTCATTACTGAAATGCATTTATACGTTTCTTCTGACCTCTCAAGCGGCTTACGGCCATACCACCCTGAATACGCCCGATCTCGTCTGATCTGGGAAGCTAAGCAGGGTCAGGCCTGGTTAGTACTTGGATGGGTGACCGCCTGGGAATACCAGGTGCTGTAAGCTTTTTCACATCTTGGAAGATAAGAAATGTAGTTTTCTGAAATGGTCATGCTGGTCATTACTGAAATGCATTTATACGTTTCTTCTGACCTCTCAAGCAGCTTACGGCCATACCACCCTGAATACGCCCGATCTCGTCTGATCTCGGAAGCTAAGCAGGGTCAGGCCTGGTTAGTACTGGGATGGGTGACCGCCTGGGAATACCAGGTGCTGTAAGCTTTTTCACATTGTGATATATAATCCTCTTAAATGGTCATGCTGGTCATTACTGAAATGCATATATACGGTGTTTCTGATTTCTAAGGGGCTTACGGCCATACCACCCTGAATACGCCCGATCTCGTCTGATCTCAGAAGCTAAGCAGGGTCAGGCCTGGTTAGTACTTGGATGGGTGACCGCCTGGGAATACCAGGTGCTGTAAGCTTTTTCACATCTTGGAAGGTAAGAAATTTAATTTTCTTAAATCGTCATGCTGGTCATTACTGAAATGCATATGTACAGTATTTCTGATCTTTCAAGTGGCTCATGGCCGCAACATTACAGTAACAACATCAAAGCCACAACATCAAACCACAACTTCAAAGCCACAACATGAAAGCCACAACTTTAAAGTCAAACATCAAAGCCACAACTTCAAAGCAACAACATCAAACCACAACTTGAAAGCCAAACATCAAAGTCACAACATCAAACCACAACTTCAAAGCCACAACATCAAAGCCAAACATGAAAGCCACAACATCAAACCACAACTTCAAAGCCACAACTTCAAAGTCACAACATCAACATCTTTTTCACATTGTGATATATAATCCTCTTAAATGGTCATGCTGGTCATTACTGAAATGCATTTATACGGTGTTTCTGATATCTCAAGCGGCTTACGGCCATACCACCCTGAATACGCCCGATCTCGTCTGATCTCGGAAGCTAAGCAGGGTCAGGCCTGGTTAGTACTTGGATGGGTGACCGCCTGGGAATACCAGGTGCTGTAAGCTTTTTCACATCTTGGAAGATAAGAAATGTAGTTTTCTGAAACGGTCATGCCGGTCATTACTGAAATGCATTTATACGTTTCTTCTGACCTCCCAAACGGCTTACGGCCATACCACCCTGAATACGCCCGATCTCGTCTGATCTCGGAAGGTAAGCAGGGTCAGGCCTGGTTAGTACTTGGATGGGTGACCGCCTGGGAATACCAGGTGCTGTAAGCTTTTTCACATCTTGGAAGGTAAGAAATTTAATTTTCTTAAATCGTCATGCTGGTCATTACTGAAATGCATTTATACGGTGTTTCTGATCTCTCAAGCGGCTTACGGCCATACCACCCTGAATAAGCCTGATCTCGTCTGATCTCGGAAGCTAAGCAGGGTCAGGCCTGGTTAGTACTTGGATGGGTGACTGCCTGGGAATACCAGGTGCTGTAAGCTTTTTCACATTGTGATATATAATCCTCTTAAATGGTCATGCTGGTCATTACTGAAATGCATTTATACGGTGTTTCTGATATCTCAAGCGGCTTATGGCCATACCACCCTGAATACGCCCGATCTCGTCTGATCTCGGAAGCTAAGCAGGGTCAGGCCTGGTTAGTACTTGGATGGGTGACCGCCTGGGAATACCAGGTGCTGTAAGCTTTTTCACATCTTGGAAGATAAGAAATGTAGTTTTCTGAAACGGTCATGCCGGTCATTACTGAAATGCATTTATACGTTTCTTCTGACCTCCCAAGCGGCTTACGGCCATACCACCCTGAATGCGCCCGATCTCGTCTGATCTCGGAAGGTAAGCAGGGTCAGGCCTGGTTAGTACTTGGATGGGTGACCGCCTGGGAATACCAGGTGCTGTAAGCTTTTTCACATCTTGGAAGGTAAGAAATTTAATTTTCTTAAATCGTCATGCTGGTCATTACTGAAATGCATATGTACAGTATTTCTGATCTTTCAAGTGGCTCATGGCCGCAACATTACAGTAACAACATCAAAGCCACAACATCAAACCACAACTTCAAAGCCACAACATGAAAGCCACAACTTTAAAGTCAAACATCAAAGCCACAACTTCAAAGCAACAACATCAAACCACAACTTGAAAGCCAAACATCAAAGTCACAACATCAAACCACAACTTCAAAGCCACAACATCAAAGCCAAACATGAAAGCCACAACATCAAACCACAACTTCAAAGCCACAACTTCAAAGTCACAACATCAACATCTTTTTCACATTGTGATATATAATCCTCTTAAATGGTCATGCTGGTCATTACTGAAATGCATTTATACGGTGTTTCTGATATCTCAAGCGGCTTACGGCCATACCACCCTGAATACGCCCGATCTCGTTTGATCTCGGAAGCTAAGCAGGGTCAGGCCTGGTTAGTACTTGGATGGGTGACCGCCTGGGAATACCAGGTGCTGTAAGCTTTTTCACATCTTGGAAGATAAGAAATGTAGTTTTCTGAAACGGTCATGCCGGTCATTACTGAAATGCATTTATACGTTTCTTCTGACCTCCCAAACGGCTTACGGCCATACCACCCTGAATACGCCCGATCTCGTCTGATCTCGGAAGGTAAGCAGGGTCAGGCCTGGTTAGTACTTGGATGGGTGACCGCCTGGGAATACCAGGTGCTGTAAGCTTTTTCACATCTTGGAAGGTAAGAAATTTAATTTTCTTAAATCGTCATGCTGGTCATTACTGAAATGCATTTATACGGTGTTTCTGATCTCTCAAGCGGCTTACGGCCATACCACCCTGAATAAGCCTGATCTCGTCTGATCTCGGAAGCTAAGCAGGGTCAGGCCTGGTTAGTACTTGGATGGGTGACTGCCTGGGAATACCAGGTGCTGTAAGCTTTTTCACATTGTGATATATAATCCTCTTAAATGGTCATGCTGGTCATTACTGAAATGCATTTATACGGTGTTTCTGATATCTCAAGCGGCTTATGGCCATACCACCCTGAATACGCCCGATCTCGTCTGATCTCGGAAGCTAAGCAGGGTCAGGCCTGGTTAGTACTTGGATGGGTGACCGCCTGGGAATACCAGGTGCTGTAAGCTTTTTCACATCTTGGAAGATAAGAAATGTAGTTTTCTGAAACGGTCATGCCGGTCATTACTGAAATGCATTTATACGTTTCTTCTGACCTCCCAAGCGGCTTACGGCCATACCACCCTGAATGCGCCCGATCTCGTCTGATCTCGGAAGGTAAGCAGGGTCAGGCCTGGTTAGTACTTGGATGGGTGACCGCCTGGGAATACCAGGTGCTGTAAGCTTTTTCACATCTTGGAAGGTAAGAAATTTAATTTTCTTAAAGGGTCATGCTGGTCATTACTGAAATGCATTTATACGGTGTTTCTGATCTCTCAAGCGGCTTACGGCCATACCACCCTGAATACGCCCGATCTCGGAAGCTAAGCAGGGTCAGGCCTGGTTAGTACTTGGATGGGTGACCGCCTGGGAATACCAGGTGCTGTAAGCTTTTTCACATTGTGATATATAATCCTCTTAAATGGTCATGCTGGTCATTACTGAAATGCATTTATACAGTGTTTCTGATCTCTCAAGCGGCTTACGGTCATACCACCCTGAATACGCCCGATCTCGTCTGATCTCGGAAGCTAAGCAGGGTCAGGCCTGGTTAGTACTTGGATGGGTGACCGCCTGGGAATACCAGGTGCTGTAAGCTTTTTCACATCTTGGAAGATAGGAAATGTAGTTCTCTGAAATGGTCATGCTGGTCATTACTGAAATGCATTTATACGTTTCTTCTGACCTCTCAAGCGGCTTACGGCCATACCACCCTGAATACGCCTGATCTCGGAAGCTAAGCAGGGTCAGGCCTGGTTAGTACTTGGATGGGTGACCGCCTGGGAATACCAGGTGCTGTAAGCTTTTTCACATCTTGGAAGATAGGAAATGTAGTTCTCTGAAATGGTCATGCTGGTCATTACTGAAATGCATTTATACGTTTCTTCTGACCTCTCAAGCGGCTTACGGCCATACCACCCTGAATACGCCCGATCTCGTCTGATCTCGGAAGCTAAGCAGGGTCAGGCCTGGTTAGTACTTGGATGGGTGACCGCCTGGGAATACCAGGTGCTGTAAGCTTTTTCACATTGTGATATATAATCCTCTTAAATGGTCATGCTGGTCATTACTGACATGCATTTATACAGTGTTTCTGATTTCTCAAATGGCTTACGGCCATACCACCCTGAATACGCCCGATCTCGTCTGATCTCGGAAGCTAAGCAGTGTCAGGCCTGGTTAGTACTTGGATGGGTGACCGCCTGGGAATACCAGGTGCTATAAGCTTTTTCACATCTTGGAAGGTAAGAAATGTAATTTTCTTAAATGGTCATGCTGGTCATTACTGAAATGCATTTATACGGTGTTTCTGATCTTTCAAGCGGCTTACGGCCATACCACCCTGAATACGCCCGATCTCGTCTGATCTCGGAAGCTAAGCAGGGTCAGGCCTGGTTAGTACTTGGATGGGTGACCGCCTGGGAATACCAGGTGCTGTAAGCTTTTTCACATCTTGGAAGAAAAGAAATGTAGTTTTCTGAAATGGTCATGCTGGTCATTACTGAAATGCATTTATACGTTTCTTCTGACCTCTCAAGCGGCTTACGGCCATACCACCCTGAATACGCCCGATCTCGTCTGATCTCGGAAGCTAAGCAGGGTCAGGCCTGGTTAGTACTTGGATGGGTGACCGCCTGGGAATACCAGGTGCTGTAAGCTGTTTCACATCTTGGAAGATAAGAAATGTAGTTTTCTGAAATGGTCATGCTGGTCATTACTGAAATGCATTTATACGTTTCTTCTGACCTCTCAAGCAGCTTACGGCCATACCACCCTGAATACGCCCGATCTCGTCTGATCTCGGAAGCTAAGCAGGGTCAGGCCTGGTTAGTGCTTGGATGGGTGACCGCCTGGGAATACCAGGTGCTGTAAGCTTTTTCACATTGTGATATATAATCCTCTTAAATGGTCATGCTGGTCATTACTGAAATGCATATATACGGTGTTTCTGATTTCTAAGGGGCTTACGGCCATACCACCCTGAATACGCCCGATCTCGTCTGATCTCAGAAGCTAAGCAGGGTCAGGCCTGGTTAGTACTTGGATGGGTGACCGCCTGGGAATACCAGGTGCTGTAAGCTTTTTCACATTGTGACATATAATCCTCTTAAATGGTCATTCTGGTCATTACTGAAATGCATATGTACAGTATTTCTGATCTTTCAAGTGGCTCATGGCCGCAACATTACAGTAACAACATCAAAGCCACAACATGAAAGCCACAACATCAAACCACAACTTCAAAGCCACAACATGAAAGCCACAACTTTAAAGTCAAACATCAAAGCCACAACTTCAAAGCAACAACATCAAACCACAACTTGAAAGCCAAACATCAAAGTCACAACATCAAACCACAACTTCAAAGCCACAACATCAAAGCCAAACATGAAAGCCACAACATCAAACCACAACTTCAAAGCCACAACTTCAAAGTCACAACATCAACATCTTTTTCACATTGTGATATATAATCCTCTTAAATGGTCATGCTGGTCATTACTGAAATGCATTTATACGGTGTTTCTGATATCTCAAGCGGCTTACGGCCATACCACCCTGAATACGCCCGATCTCGTCTGATCTCGGAAGCTAAGCAGGGTCAGGCCTGGTTAGTACTTGGATGGGTGACCGCCTGGGAATACCAGGTGCTGTAAGCTTTTTCACATCTTGGAAGGTAAGAAATTTAATTTTCTTAAATGGTCATGCTGGTCATTACTGAAATGCATTTATACGGTGTTTCTGATCTCTCAAGCGGCTTACGGCCATACCACCCTGAATACGCCCGATCTCGGAAGCTAAGCAGGGTCAGGCCTGGTTAGTACTTGGATGGGTGACCGCCTGGGAATACCAGGTGCTGTAAGCTTTTTCACATCTTGGAAGGTAACAAATGTAGTTTTCTGAAATGGTCATGCTGGTCATTACTGAAATGCATTTATACAGTGTTTCTGATCTCTCAAGCGGCTTACGGCCATACCACCCTGAATACGCCCGATCTCGTCTAATCTCGGAAGCTAAGCAGGGTCAGGCCTGGTTAGTACTTGGATGGGTGACCGCCTGGGAATACCAGGTGCTGTAAGCTTTTTCACATTGTGATATATAATCCTCTTAAATGGTCATGCTGGTCATTACTGAAATGCATATATACGGTGTTTCTGATTTCTAAGGGGCTTACGGCCATACCACCCTGAATACGCCCGATCTCGTCTGATCTCAGAAGCTAAGCAGGGTCAGGCCTGGTTAGTACTTGGATGGGTGACCGCCTGGGAATACCAGGTGCTTTAAGCTTTTTCACATTGTGATATATAATCCTCTTAAATGGTCATGCTGGTCATTACTGAAATGCATATATACGTTTCTTCTGACCTCTCAAGCGGCTTACGGCCATGCCACCCTGAATACGCCTGTTCTCGTCTGATCTCGGAAGCTAAGCAGGGTCAGGCCTGGTTAGTACTTGGATGGGTGACCGCCTGGGAATACCAGGTGCTGTAAGCTTTTTCACATTGTGACATATAATCCTCTTAAATGGTCATTCTGGTCATTACTGAAATGCATATGTACAGTATTTCTGATCTTTCAAGTGGCTCATGGCCGCAACATTACAGTAACAACATCAAAGCCACAACATCAAACCACAACTTCAAAGCCACAACATGAAAGCCACAACTTTAAAGTCAAACATCAAAGCCACAACTTCAAAGCAACAACATCAAACCACAACTTGAAAGCCAAACATCAAAGTCACAACATCAAACCACAACTTCAAAGCCACAACATCAAAGCCAAACATGAAAGCCACAACATCAAACCACAACTTCAAAGCCACAACTTCAAAGTCACAACATCAACATCTTTTTCACATTGTGATATATAATCCTCTTAAATGGTCATGCTGGTCATTACTGAAATGCATTTATACGGTGTTTCTGATATCTCCAGCGGCTTACGGCCATACCACCCTGAATACGCCCGATCTCGTCTGATCTCGGAAGCTAAGCAGGGTCAGGCCTGGTTAGTACTTGGATGGGTGACCGCCTGGGAATACCAGGTGCTGTAAGCTTTTTCACATCTTGGAAGATAAGAAATGTAGTTTTCTGAAACGGTCATGCTGGTCATTACTGAAATGCATTTATACGTTTCTTCTGACCTCCCAAGCGGCTTACGGCCATACCACCCTGAATACGCCCGATCTCGTCCGATCTCGGAAGGTAAGCAGGGTCAGGCCTGGTTAGTACTTGGATGGGTGACTGCCTGGGAATACCAGGTGCTGTAAGCTTTTTCACATCTTGGAAGGTAAGAAATTTAATTTTCTTAAATGGTCATGCTGGTCATTACTGAAATGCATTTATACGGTGTTTCTGATCTCTCAAGCGGCTTACGGCCATACCACCCTGAATACGCCCGATCTCGGAAGCTAAGCAGGGTCAGGCCTGGTTAGTACTTGGATGGGTGACCGCCTGGGAATACCAGGTGCTGTAAGCTTTTTCACATCTTGGAAGGTAACAAATGTAGTTTTCTGAAATGGTCATGCTGGTCATTACTGAAAGGCATTTATACAGTGTTTCTGATCTCTCAAGCGGCTTACGGCCATACCACCCTGAATACGCCCGATCTCGTTTGATCTCGGAAGCTAAGCAGGGTCAGGCCTGGTTAGTACTTGGATGGGTGACCGCCTGGGAATACCAGGTGCTGTAAGCTTTTTCACATTGTGATATATAATCCTCTTAAATGGTCATGCTGGTCATTACTGAAATGCATTTATACGTTTCTTCTGACCTCTCAAGCGGCTTACGGCCATACCACCCTGAATACGCCCGATCTCGTCTGATCTCGGAAGCTAAGCAGGGTCAGGCCTGGTTAGTACTTGGATGGGTGACCGCCTGGGAATACCAGGTGCTGTAAGCTTTTTCACATCTTGGAAGATAGGAAATGTAGTTCTCTGAAATGGTCATGCTGGTCATTACTGAAATGCATTTATACGTTTCTTCTGACCTCTCAAGCGGCTTACGGCCATACCACCCTGAATACGCCTGATCTCGTCTGATCTCGGAAGCTAAGCAGGGTCAGGCCTGGTTAGTACTTGGATGGGTGACCGCCTGGGAATACCAGGTGCTGTAAGCTTTTTCACATCTTGGAAGATAGGAAATGTAGTTCTCTGAAATGGTCATGCTGGTCATTACTGAAATGCATTTATACAGTGTTTCTGATTTCTCAAATGGCTTACGGCCATACCACCTTGAATACGCCCGATCTCGTCTGATCTCGGAAGCTAAGCAGGGTCAGGCCTGGTTAGTACTTGGATGGGTGACCGCCTGGGAATACCAGGTGCTGTAAGCTTTTTCACATCTTGGAAGGTAAGAAATGTAATTTTCTTAAATGGTCATGCTGGTCATTACTGAAATGCATTTATATGGTGTTTCTGATCTCTCAAGCGGCTTACGGCCATACCACCCTGAATACGCCCGTTCTCGTCTGATCTCGGAAGCTAAGCAGGGTCAGGCCTGGTTAGTACTTGGATGGGTGACCGCCTGGGAATACCAGGTGCTGTAAGCTTTTTCACATCTTGGAAGAAAAGAAATGTAGTTTTCTGAAATTGTCATGCTGGTCATTACTGAAATGCATTTATACGTTTCTTCTGACCTCTCAAGCGGCTTACGGCCATACCACCCTGAATACGCCCGATCTCGTCTGATCTCGGAAGCTAAGCAGGGTCAGGCCTGGTTAGTACTTGGATGGGTGACCGCCTGGGAATACCAGGTGCTGTAAGCTGTTTCACATCTTGGAAGATAAGAAATGTAGTTTTCTGAAATGGTCATGCTGGTCATTACTGAAATGCATTTATACGTTTCTTCTGACCTCTCAAGCAGCTTACGGCCATACCACCCTGAATACGCCCGATCTCGTCTGATCTCGGAAGCTAACCAGGGTCAGGCCTGGTTAGTACTTGGATGGGTGACCGCCTGGGAATACCAGGTGCTGTAAGCTTTTTCACATTGTGATATATAATCCTATTAAATGGTCATGCTGGTCATTACTGAAATGCATATATACGGTGTTTCTGATTTCTAAGGGGCTTACGGCCATACCACCCTGAATACGCCCGATCTCATCTGATCTCGGAAGCTAAGCAGGGTCAGGCCTGGTTAGTACTTGGATGGGTGACCGCCTGGGAATACCAGGTGCTGTAAGCTTTTTCACATTGTGATATATAATCCTCTTAAATGGTCATGCTGGTCATTACTGAAATGCATTTATACGATGTTTCTGATATCTCAAGCGGCTTACGGCCATACCACCCTGAATACGCCCGATCTCGTCTGATCTCGGAAGGTAAGCAGGGTCAGGCCTGGTTAGTACTTGGATGGGTGACCGCCTGGGAATACCAGGTGCTGTAAGCTTTTTCACATCTTGGAAGGTAACAAATGTAGTTTTCTGAAATGGTCATGCTGGTCATTACTGAAATGCATTTATACAGTGTTTCTGATCTCTCAAGCGGCTTACGGCCATACCACCCTGAATGCGCCCGATCTCGTCTGATCTCGGAAGCTAAGCAGGGTCAGGCCTGGTTAGTACTTGGATGGGTGACCGCCTGGGAATACCAGGTGCTGTAAGCTTTTTCACATTGTGATATATAATCCTCTTAAATGGTCATGCTGGTCATTACTGAAATGCATTTATACAGTGTTTCTGATTTCTCAAATGGCTTACGGCCATACCACCCTGAATACGCCCGATCTCGTCTGATCTCGGAAGCTAAGCAGGGTCAGGCCTGGTTAGTACTTGGATGGGTGACCGCCTGGGAATACCAGGTGCTGTAAGCTTTTTCACATCTTGGAAGGTAAGAAATGTAATTTTCTTAAATGGTCATGCTGGTCATTACTGAAATGCATTTATATGGTGTTTCTGATCTCTCAAGCGGCTTACGGCCATACCACCCTGAATACGCCCGATCTCGTCTGATCTCGGAAGCTAAGCAGGGTCAGGCCTGGTTAGTACTTGGATGGGTGACCGCCTGGGAATACCAGGTGCTGTAAGCTTTTTCACATCTTGGAAGATAAGAAATGTAGTTTTCTGAAATGGTCATGCTGGTCATTACTGAAATGCATTTATACGTTTCTTCTGACCTCTCAAGCAGCTTACGGCCATACCACCCTGAATACGCCTGATCTCGTCTGATCTCGGAAGCTAAGCAGGGTCAGGCCTGGTTAGTACTTGGATGGGTGACCGCCTGGGAATACCAGGTGCTGTAAGCTTTTTCACATTGTGATATATAATCCTCTTAAATGGTCATGCTGGTCATTACTGAAATGCATATATACGGTGTTTGTGATATCTCAAGCGGCTTACGGCCATACCACCTTGAATACGCCCGATCTCGGAAGCTAAGCAGGGTCAGGCCTGGTTAGTACTTGGATGGGTGACTGCCTGGGAATACCAGGTGCTGTAAGCTTTTTCACATCTTGGAAGGTAAGAAATGTAGTTTTCTGAAATGGTCATGCTGGTCATTACTGAAATGCATTTATACGTTTCTTCTGACCTCTCAAGTGGCTTACGGCCATACCACCCTGAATACGCCTGATCTCGTCTGATCTCGGAAGCTAAGCAGGGTCAGGCCTGGTTAGTACTTGGATGGGTGACCGCCTGGGAATACCAGGTGCTGTAAGCTTTTTCACATTGTGACATATAATCCTCTTAAATGGTCATTCTGGTCATTACTGAAATGCATATGTACAGTATTTCTGATCTTTCAAGTGGCTCATGGCCGCAACATTACAGTAACAACATCAAAGCCACAACATCAAACCACAACTTCAAAGCCACAACATGAAAGCCACAACTTTAAAGTCAAACATCAAAGCCACAACTTCAAAGCAACAACATCAAACCACAACTTGAAAGCCAAACATCAAAGTCACAACATCAAACCACAACTTCAAAGCCACAACATCAAAGCCAAACATGAAAGCCACAACATCAAACCACAACTTCAAAGCCACAACTTCAAAGTCACAACATCAACATCTTTTTCACATTGTGATATATAATCCTCTTAAATGGTCATGCTGGTCATTACTGAAATGCATTTAAACGGTGTTTCTGATATCTCAAGCGGCTTACGGCCATACCACCCTGAATACGCCCGATCTCGTCTGATCTCGGAAGCTAAGCAGGGTCAGGCCTGGTTAGTACTTGGATGGGTGACCGCCTGGGAATACCAGGTGCTGTAAGCTTTTTCACATCTTGGAAGATAAGAAATGTAGTTTTCTGAAACGGTCATGCTGGTCATTACTGAAATGCATTTATACGTTTCTTCTGACCTCCCAAGCGGCTTACGGCCATACCACCCTGAATACGCCCGATCTCGTCCGATCTCGGAAGGTAAGCAGGGTCAGGCCTGGTTAGTACTTGGATGGGTGACCGCCTGGGAATACCAGGTGCTGTAAGCTTTTTCACATCTTGGAAGATAGGAAATGTAGTTCTCTGAAATGGTCATGCTGGTCATTACTGAAATGCATTTATACGTTTCTTCTGACCTCTCAAGCGGCTTACGGCCATACCACCCTGAATACGCCCGGTCTCGTCTGATCTCGGAAGCTAAGCAGGGTCAGGCCTGGTTAGTACTTGGATGGGTGACCGCCTGGGAATACCAGGTGCTGTAAGCTTTTTCACATCTTGGAAGATAGGAAATGTAGTTCTCTGAAATGGTCATGCTGGTCATTACTGAAATGCATTTATACGTTTCTTCTGACCTCTCAAGCGGCTTACGGCCATACCACCCTGAATACGCCCGATCTCGTCTGATCTCGGAAGCTAAGCAGGGTCAGGCCTGGTTAGTACTTGGATGGGTGACCGCCTGGGAATACCAGGTGCTGTAAGCTTTTTCACATTGTGATATATAATCCTCTTAAATGGTCATGCTGGTCATTACTGACATGCATTTATACAGTGTTTCTGATTTCTCAAATGGCTTACGGCCATACCACCCTGAATACGCCCGATCTCGTCTGATCTCGGAAGCTAAGCAGGGTCAGGCCTGGTTAGTACTTGGATGGGTGACCGCCTGGGAATACCAGGTGCTGTAAGCTTTTTCACATCTTGGAAGGTAAGAAATGTAATTTTCTTAAATGGTCATGCTGGTCATTACTGAAATGCATTTATACGTTTCTTCTGACCTCTCAAGCGGCTTACGGCCATACCACCCTGAATACGCCCGATCTCGTCTGATCTCGGAAGCTAAGCAGGGTCAGGCCTGGTTAGTACTTGGATGGGTGACCGCCTGGGAATACCAGGTGCTGTAAGCTTTTTCACATTGTGATAAATAATCCTCTTAAATGGTCATGCTGGTCATTACTGAAATGCATATATACGGTGTTTCTGATCTCTCAAGCGGCTTACGGCCATACCACCCTGAATACGCCCGATCTCGTCTGATCTCGGAAGCTAAGCAGGGTCAGGCCTGGTTAGTACTTGGATGGGTGACCGCCTGGGAATACCAGGTGCTGTAAGCTTTTTCACATTGTGATATATAATCCTCTTAAATGGTCATGCTGGTCATTACTGAAATGCATTTATACAGTGTTTCTGCTCTCTCAAGCGGCTTACGGCCATACCACCCTGAATACGCCCGATCTCGTCTGATCTCGGAAGCTAAGCAGGGTCAGGCCTGGTTAGTACTTGGATGGGTGACCGCCTGTGAATACCAGGTTCCTATAAGCTTTTTCACATTGTGATATATAATCCTCTTGAATGGTCATGCTGGTCATTACTGAAATGCATATATACAGTGTTTCTGATCTCTCCAGCGGCTTACGGCCATACCACCCTGAATACGCCCGATCTCGTCTGATCTCGGAAGCTAAGCAGGGTCAGGCCTGGTTAGTACTTGGATGGGTGACCGCCTGGGAATACCAGGTGCTGTAAGCTTTTTCACATCTTGGAAGGTAAGAAATGTAATTTTCTTAAATGGTCATGCTGGTCATTACTGAAAGGCATTTATACGTTTCTTCTGACCTCTCAAGCGGCTTACGGCCATACCACCCTGAATACACCCGATCTCGTCTGATCTCGGAAGCTAAGCAGGGTCAGGCCTGGTTAGTACTTGGATGGGTGACCGCCTGGGAATACCAGGTGCTGTAAGCTTTTTCACATCTTGGAAGATAAGAAATGTAGTTTTCTCAAATGTTCATGCTGGTCATTACTGAAATGCATATATACGGTGTTTCTGATCTCTCAAGCGGCTTACGGCCATACCACCCTGAATACGCCCGATCTCGTCTGATCTCGGAAGCTAAGCAGGGTCAGGCCTGGTTACTACTTGGATGGGTGACCGCCTGGGAATACCAGGTGCTGTAAGCTTTTTCACATTGTGATATATAATCCTCTTAAATGGTCATGCTGGTCATTACTGAAATGCATTTATACAGTGTTTCTGCTCTCTCAAGCGGCTTACGGCCATACCACCCTGAATACGCCCGATCTCGTCTGATCTCGGAAGCTAAGCAGGGTCAGGCCTGGTTAGTACTTGGATGGGTGACTGCCTGGGAATACCAGGTGCTGTAAGCTTTTTCACATTGTGATATATAATCCTCTTAAATGGTCATGCTGGTCATTACTGAAATGCATATATATGGTGTTTCTGATATCTCAAGCGGCTTACGGCCATACCACCCTGAATACGCCCGATCTCGTCTGATCTCGGAAGCTAAGCAGGGTCAGGCCTGGTTAGTACTTGGATGGGTGACCGCCTGGGAATACCAGGTGCTGTAAGCTTTTTCACATTGTGACATATAATCCTCTTAAATGGTCATTCTGGTCATTACTGAAATGCATATGTACAGTATTTCTGATCTTTCAAGTGGCTCATGGCCGCAACATTACAGTAACAACATCAAAGCCACAACATCAAAGCCACAACATCAAACCACAACTTCAAAGCCACAACATGAAAGCCACAACTCAAAAGCCACAGCTTTAAAGTCAAACATCAAAGCCACAACTTGAAAGCCACAACATCAAACCACAACTTGAAAGCCAAACATCAAAGTCACAACATCAAACCACAACTTCAAAGCCACAACATCAAAGCCAAACATGAAAGCCACAACATCAAACCACAACTTCAAAGCCACAACTTCAAAGTCACAACATCAACATCTTTTTCACATTGTGATATATAATCCTCTGAAATGGTCATGCTGGTCATTACTGAAATGCATTTATACGGTGTTTCTGATCTCTCAAGCGGCTTACGGCCATACCACCCTGAATATGCCAGATCTCGTCTGATCTCAGAAGCTAAGCAGGGTCAGGCCTGGTTAGTACTTGGATGGGTGACCGCCTGGGAATACCAGGTGCTGTAAGCTTTTTCACATCTTGGAAGAAAAGAAATGTAGTTTTCTGAAATGGTCATGCTGGTCATTACTGAAATGCATTTATACGTTTCTTCTGACCTCTCAAGCGGCTTACGGCAATACCACCCTGCATACGCCCGATCTCGTCTGATCTCGGAAGCTAACCAGGGTCAGGCCTGGTTAGTACTTGGATGGGTGACCGCCTGGGAATACCAGGTGCTGTAAGCTTTTTCACATTGTGATATATAATCCTCTTAAATGGTCATGCTGGTCATTACTGAAATGCATATCTACGGTGTTTCTGATTTCTAAGGGGCTTACGGCCATACCACCCTGAATACGCCAGATCTCGTCTGATATCGGAAGCTAAGCAGGGTCAGGCCTGGTTAGTACTTGGATGGGTGACCGCCTGGGAATACCAGGTGCTGTAAGCTTTTTCACATCTTGGAAGATAAGAAATGTAGTTCTCTGAAATGGTCATGCTGGTCATTACTGAAATGCATTTATACAGTGTTTCTTCTGACCTCTCAAGCGGCTTACGGCCATACCACCCTGAATACGCCCGATCTCGTCTGATCTCGGAAGCTAAGCAGGGTCAGGCCTGCTTAGTACTTGGATGGGTGACCGCCTGGGAATACCAGGTGCTGTAAGCTTTTTCACATCTTGGAAGGTAAGAAAAGTAATTTTCTTAAATGGTCATGCTGGTCATTACTGAAATGCATATATACGGTGTTTCTGATCTCTCAAGCGGCTTACGGCCATACCACCCTGAATACGCCCGATCTCGTCTGATCTCGGAAGCTAAGCAGGGTCAGGCCTGGTTAGTACTTGGATGGGTGACCGACTGGGAATACCAGGTGCTGTAAGCTTTTTCACATTGTGATAAATAATCCTCTTAAATGGTCATGCTGGTCATTACTGAAATGCATTTATACGGTGTTTCTGATCTCTCCAGCGGCTTACGGCCATACCACCCTGAATACGCCCGATCTCGTCTGATCTTGGAAGCTAAGCAGGGTCAGGCCTGGTTAGTACTTGGATGGGTGACCGCCTGGGAATACCAGGTGCTGTAAGCTTTTTCACATTGTGATATATAATCCTCTTAAATGGTCATGCTGGTCATTACTGAAATGCATTTATACAGTGTTTCTGATCTCTCAAGCGGCTTACGGCCATACCACCCTGAATACGCCCGGTCTCGTCTGATCTCGGAAGCTAAGCAGGGTCAGGCCTGGTTAGTACTTGGATGGTTGACCGCCTGTGAATACCAGGTTCCTATAAGCTTTTTCACATTGTGATATATAATCCTCTTGAATGGTCATGCTGGTCATTACAGAAATGCATATATACAGTGTTTCTGATCTCTCCAGCGGCTTACGGCCATACCACCCTGAATACGCCTGATCTCGTCTGATCTCGGAAGCTAACCAGGGTCAGGCCTGCTTAGTACTTGGATGGGTGACCGCCTGGGAATACCAGGTGCTGTAAGCTTTTTCGCATCTTGGAAGATAAGAAATGTAATTTTCTTAAATGGTCATGCTGGTCATTACTGAAAGGCATTTATACGTTTCTTCTGACCTCTCAAGCGGCTTACAGCCTTACCACCCTGAATACGCCCGATCTCGTCTGATCTCGGAAGCTAAGCAGGGTCAGGCCTGGTTAGTACTTGGATGGGTGACCGCCTGGGAATACCAGGTGCTGTAAGCTTTTTCACATTGTGACATATAATCCTCTTAAATGGTCATTCTGGTCATTACTGAAATGCATATGTACAGTATTTCTGATCTTTCAAGTGGCTCATGGCCGCAACATTACAGTAACAACATCAAAGCCACAACATCAAAGCCACAACATCAAACCACAACTTCAAAGCCACAACATGAAAGCCACAACTCAAAAGCCACAACTTTAAAGTCAAACATCAAAGCCACAACTTCAAAGCCACAACATCAAACCACAACTTGAAAGCCAAACATCAAAGTCACAACATCAAACCACAACTTCAAAGCCACAACATCAAAGCCAAAAATGAAAGCCACAACATCAAACCACAACTTCAAAGCCACAACTTCAAAGTCACAACATCAACATCTTTTTCACATTGTGATATATAATCCTCTGAAATGGTCATGCTGGTCATTACTGAAATGCATTTATACTGTGTTTCTGATCTCTCAAGCGGCTTACGGCCATACCACCCTGAATACGCCAGATCTCATCTGATCTCGGAAGCTAAGCAGGGTCAGGCCTGGTTAGTACTTGGATGGGTGACCGCCTGGGAATACCAGGTGCTGTAAGCTTTTTCACATCTTGGAAGATAAGAAATGTAGTTTTCTGAAATGGTCATGCTGGTCATTACTGAAATGCATTTATACGTTTCTTCTGACCTCTCAAGCAGCTCAAGGCCATACCACCCTGAATACGCCCGATCTCGTCTGATCTCGGAAGCTAAGCAGGGTCAGGCCTGGTTAGTACTTGGATGGGTGACCGCCTGGGAATACCAGGTGCTGTAAGCTTTTTCACATTGTGATATATAATCCTCTTAAATGGTCATGCTGGTCATTACTGAAATGCATATCTACGGTGTTTCTGATTTCTAAGGGGCTTACGGCCATACCACCCTGAATACGCCCGATCTCGTCTGATATCGGAAGCTAAGCAGGGTCAGGCCTGGTTAGTACTTGGATGGGTGACCGCCTGGGAATGCCAGGTGCTGTAAGCTTTTTCACATTGTGATATATAATCCTCTTAAATGGTCATGCTGGTCATTACTGAAATGCATATATACGGTGTTTCTGATTTCTAAGGGGCTTACGGCCATACCACCCTGAATACACCCGATCTCGTCTGATCTCAGAAGCTAAGCAGGGTCAGGCCTGGTTAGTACTTGGATGGGTGACCGCCTGGGAATACCAGGTGCTGTAAACTTTTTCACATTGTGATATATAATCCTCTTAAATGGTCATGCTGGTCATTACTGAAATGCATTTATACAGTCTTTCTGATTTCTCAAATGGCTTACAGCCATACCACCCTGAATACGCCCGATCTCGTCTGATCTCGGAAGCTAAGCAGGGTCAGGCCTGGTTAGTACTTGGATGGGTGAACGCCTGGGAATACCAGGTGCTGTAAGCTTTTTCATATCTTGGAAGAAAAGAAATGTAGTTTTTTTAAATGGTCATGCTGGTCATTACTGAAATGCATTTATACGTTTCTTCTGACCTCTCAAGCGGCATACGGCCATACCACCCTGAATACGCCCGATCTCGTCTGATCTCGGAAGCTAAGCAGGGTCAGGCCTGGTTAGTACTTGGATGGGTGACCGCCTGGGAATACCAGGTGCTGTAAGCTTTTTCACATTGTGATATATAATCCTCTTAAATGGTCATGCTGGTCATTACTGAAATGCATTTATACGTTTCTTCTGACCTCTCAAGCGGCTTACGGCCATACCACCCTGAATACGCCCGGTCTCGTCTGATCTCGGAAGCTAAGCACGGTCAGGCCTGGTTAGTACTTGGATGGTTGACCGCCTGTGAATACCAGGTTCCTATAAGCTTTTTCACATTGTGATATATAATCCTCTTGAATGGTCATGCTGGTCATTACTGAAATGCATATATACAGTGTTTCTGATCTCTCCAGCGGCTTACGGCCATACCACCCTGAATACGCCCGATCTCGTCTGATCTCGGAAGCTAAGCAGGGTCAGGCCTGCTTAGTACTTGGATGGGTGACCGCCTGGGAATACCAGGTGCTGTAAGCTTTTTCACATCTTGGAAGTTAAGAAATGTAATTTTCTTAAATGGTCATGCTGGTCATTACTGAAAGGCATTTATACGTTTCTTCTGACCTCTCAAGCGGCTTACAGCCTTACCACCCTGAATACGCCCGATCTCGTCTGATCTCGGAAGCTAAGCAGGGTCAGGCCTGGTTAGTACTTGGATCGGTGACCGCCTAGGAATACCAGGTGCTGTAAGCTTTTTCACATTGTGATATATAATCCTCTTAAATGGTCATTCTGGTCATTACTGAAATGCATATGTACAGTATTTCTGATCTTTCAAGTGGCTCATGGCCGCAACATTACAGTAACAACATCAAAGCCACAGTAACAACATCAAAGCCACAATATCAAAGCCACAACATCAAACCACAACTTCAAAGCCACAACATGAAAGCCACAACTCAAAAGCCACAACTTTAAAGTCAAACATCAAAGCCACAACTTCAAAGCCACAACATCAAACCACAACTTGAAAGCCACAACATCAAAGCCAAACATGAAAGCCACAACATCAAACCACAACTTCAAAGCCACAACTTCAAAGTCACAACATCAACATCTTTTTCACATTGTGATATATAATCCTCTGAAATGGTCATGCTGGTCATTACTGAAATGCATTTATACGGTGTTTCTGATCTCTCAAGCGGCTTACGGCCATACCACCCTGAATACGCCAGATCTCGTCTGATCTCAGAAGCTAAGCAGGGTCAGGCCTGGTTAGTACTTGGATGGGTGACTGCCTGGGAATACCAGGTGCTGTAAGCTTTTTCACATCTTGGAAGAAAAGAAATGTAGTTTTCTGAAAAGGTCATGCTGGTCATTACTGAAATGCATTTATACGTTTCTTCTGACCTCTCAAGCGGCTTACGGCCATACCACCCTGAAAACGCCCGATCTCGTCTGATCTCGGAAGCTAAGCAGGGTCAGGCCTGGTTAGTACTTGGATGGGTGACCGCCTGGGAATACCAGGTGCTGTAAGCTTTTTCACATTGTGATATATAATCCTCTTAAATGGTCATGCTGGTCATTACTGAAATGCATTTATACGTTTCTTCTGACCTCTCAAGCGGCTTACGGCCATACCACCCTGAATACGCCCGGTCTCGTCTGATCTCGGAAGCTAAGCAGGGTCAGGCCTGGTTAGTACTTGGATGGTTGACCGCCTGGGAATACCAGGTGCTGTAAGCTGTTTCACATCTTGGAAGATAAGAAATGTAGTTTTCTGAAATGGTCATGCTGGTCATTACTGAAATGCATTTATACAGTGTTTCTGATCTCTCAAGCGGCTTACGGCCATACCACCCTGAAAACGCCCGATCTCGTCTGATCTCGGAAGCTAAGCAGGGTCAGGCTTGGTTAGTACTTGGATGGGTGACCGCCTGGGAATACCAGGTGCTGTAAGCTTTTTCACATTGTGATATATAATCCTCTTAAATGGTCATGCTGGTCATTACTGAAATGCATTTATACGGTGTTTCTGATCTCTCCAGCGGCTTACGGCCATACCACCCTGAATACGCCCGATCTCGTCTGATCTCGGAAGCTAAGCAGGGTCAGGCCTGGTTAGTACTTGGATGGTTGACCGCCTGTGAATACCAGGTTCCTATAAGCTTTTTCACATTGTGATATATAATCCTCTTGAATGGTCATGCTGGTCATTACTGAAATGCATATATACAGTGTTTCTGATCTCTCCAGCGGCTTACGGCCATACCACCCTGAATACGCCCGATCTCGTCTGATCTCGGAAGCTAAGCAGGGTCAGGCCTGGTTAGTACTTGGATGGGTGACCGCCTGGGAATACCAGGTGCTGTAAGCTTTTTCACATTGTGACATATAATCCTCTTAAATGGTCATTCTGGTCATTACTGAAATGCATATGTACAGTATTTCTGATCTTTCAAGTGGCTCATGGCCGCAACATTACAGTAACAACATCAAAGCCACAACATCAAAGCCACAACATCAAACCACAACTTCAAAGCCACAACATGAAAGCCACAACTCAAAAGCCACAACTTTAAAGTCAAACATCAAAGCCACAACTTCAAAGCCACAACATCAAACCACAACTTGAAAGCCAAACATCAAAGTCACAACATCAAACCACAACTTCAAAGCCACAACATCAAAGCCAAACATGAAAGCCACAACATCAAACCACAACTTCAAAGCCACAACTTCAAAGTCACAACATCAACATCTTTTTCACATTGTGATATATAATCCTCTTAAATGGTCATGCTGGTCATTACTGAAATGCATATCTACGGTGTTTCTGATTTCTAAGGGGCTTACGGCCATACCACCCTGAATACGCCCGATCTCGTCTGATATCGGAAGCTAAGCAGGGTCAGGCCTGGTTAGTACTTGGATGGGTGACCGCCTGGGAATACCAGGTGCTGTAAGCTTTTTCACATTGTGATATATAATCCTCTTAAATGGTCATGCTGGTCATTACTGAAATGCATATATACGGTGTTTCTGATTTCTAAGGGGCTTACGGCCATACCACCCTGAATACACCCGATCTCGTCTGATCTCAGAAGCTAAGCAGGGTCAGGCCTGGTTAGTACTTGGATGGGTGACCGCCTGGGAATACCAGGTGCTGTAAGCTTTTTCACATTGTGATATATAATCCTCTTAAATGGTCATGCTGGTCATTACTGAAATGCATTTATACAGTCTTTCTGATTTCTCAAATGGCTTACAGCCATACCACCCTGAATACGCCCGATCTCGTCTGATCTCGGAAGCTAAGCAGGGTCAGGCCTGGTTAGTACTTGGATGGGTGACCGCCTGGGAATACCAGGTGCTGTAAACTTTTTCACATTGTGATATATAATCCTCTTAAATGATCATGCTGGTCATTACTGAAATGCATTTATACAGTCTTTCTGATTTCTCAAATGGCTTACAGCCATACCACCCTGAATACGTCCGATCTTGTCTGATCTCGGAAGCTAAGCAGGGTCAGGCCTGGTTAGTACTTGGATGGGTGACCGCCTGGGAATACCAGGTGCTGTAAGCTTTTTCACATTGTGACATATAATTCTCTTAAATGGTCATGCTGGTCATTACTGAAATGCATATATACGGTGTTTCTGATTTCTAAGGGGCTTACGGCCATACCACCCTGAATACACCCGATCTCGTCTGATCTCGGAAGCTAAGCAGGGTCAGGCCTGGTTAGTACTTGGATGGGTGACCGCCTGGGAATACCAGGTGCTGTAAACTTTTTCACATTGTGATATATAATCCTCTTAAATGGTCATGCTGGTCATTACTGAAATGCATTTATACAGTCTTTCTGATTTCTCAAATGGCTTACAGCCATACCACCCTGAATACGTCCGATCTCGTCTGATCTCGGAAGCTAAGCAGGGTCAGGCCTGGTTAGTACTTGGATGGGTGACCGCCTGGGAATACCGGGTGCTGTAAGCTTTTTCACATTGTGATAAATAATCCTCTTAAATGGTCATGCTGGTCATTACTGAAATGCATTTATACGGTGTTTCTGATCTCTCAAGCGGCTTACGGCCATACCACCCTGAATACGCCCGATCTCATCTGATCTCGGAAGCTAAGCAGGGTCAGGCCTGGTTAGTACTTGGATGGGTGACCGCCTGGGAATACCAGGTGCTGTAAGCTTTTTCACATTGTGACATATAATCCTCTTAAATGGTCATTCTGGTCATTACTGAAATGCATATGTACAGTATTTCTGATCTTTCAAGTGGCTCATGGCCGCAACATTACAGTAACAACATCAAAGCCACAACATCAAAGCCACAACATCAAACCACAACTTGAAAGCCAAACATCAAAGTCACAACATCAAACCACAACTTCAAAGCCACAACATCAAAGCCAAACATGAAAGCCACAACATCAAACCACAACTTCAAAGCCACAACTTCAAAGTCACAACATCAACATCTTTTTCACATTGTGATATATAATCCTCTGAAATGGTCATGCTGGTCATTACTGAAATGCATTTATACGGTGTTTCTGATCTCTCAAGCGGCTTACGGCCATACCACCCTGAATACGCCAGATCTCGTCTGATCTCGGAAGCTAAGCAGGGTCAGGCCTGGTTAGTACTTGGATGGGTGACCGCCTGGGAATACCAGGTGCTGTAAGCTTTTTCACATTGTGATATATAATCCTCTTAAATGGTCATGCTGGTCATTACTGAAATGCATTCATACGTTTCTTCTGACCTCTCAAGCGGCTTACGGCCATACCACCCTGAATACGCCCGGTCTCGTCTGATCTCGGAAGCTAAGCAGGGTCAGGCCTGGTTAGTACTTGGATGGTTGACCGCCTGG